>JZKD02S1650074.1:0-24601 GCA_000966675.3 Picea glauca
TTGATATATTGATCTGCTCATTATCATTTGAATACTCAAAGGAAACAATTTGATTTTCATGACAACTTAAAACAGTAGATACATTTGACACAATGTCAAAATTATCTACATCATGTCAAAAGTGTCTTCTACTGAAGCATACTATTTATGACTATTTGATCCTTTACTCAGCAAATCAAATTCATAACAACATTCTTGATAAAGGAAATCAACTGCAAATTTCTCTTTGCAAATCAAACAAAATGTAGCATGAAAATGTCTTAGTGAAGTAATACAAGCAACTGGGAGTGATCTACACGAATCACGAGATGCTCCATCTAAAGAGTATGTAAACAATTTGATGAGGACATATTCATCTATAACTTTCAGCTTAAGTATGCACTCATGAAAATCTAGTAAAAACTTAGATGGCATTTCCCAATTCCCCCCTCTAAACCTAGGAAGGCATCCTTCACATTCACTTCTATTTGGCACGGGGTTTGGAAAACCAAATATATTTGAGAAATCACAAAATGCATACCTCTAAGAAAGAAGATTGTCCATTTCAAACCAGTGGAGCCGCCCATAGATTCATCTATGATGAAGTTGGAGTCACCAGGTAGAAGATTGCAGTCAAGCTTGTGTCCTTCTCCTGTCTACCATCAAGAGCTTGATCTGATCGTTGTAGTTCAACCAGGGAAGATTTCTTCACTTCCTTCCTCGAAAACAATGCCAAAATTGTTATCACTGTGAGTCACGCTTAGATTGTTGTAAGTGCAAGCCCAGTACCCATCAGAATATAAATGGATTAAATTGGTTTGGGTAGGTGTATCAGCAAGACTAGGAAATAAAGGGAGAGGGAAACAACTTGTCTGCAGAGGTTTCCCATTGAGAAAGGAGTCATAACATCCTACAGATAAAAGGAAATCAAATTGTATATCAAACAAAGGGATATATAATGATAAGTAGAAGCCTGGTGAATATGACAAAAGGAAGAACAACCATTGTACATAAATCCTTTCTACAAACAAATAAAGATTTCTTTGACAATAAACAATGATTTAATGGGCAAGCTACAACAGATCATATGTGGTTGATGAATCCATCCATCAATGGAAGCTATGATCCTCAAAACCTGCAATATGTTCAATCAAGAAGATAACAAAGAAATGGAAAAACACAGAAGACATTATGATAACAACTCTTATGAATCTTTAATGGCAGAAAATATCATTACAAACAGGCCCTCAATCTTACAAATGAGCAACTAAAACTACTCCTCCAGCTCTCTCCTCTCTTGGCTCCTAAATCCAACCCTTTTCTTCTCAAAATCCCTTTCATTTATAGTGAATGATCTCTATCTTCCTTAAGGAGGTCGAAACCAAGGAGAGACATAGGATCCTCCTCCATTTAGGAGTCTTGTTACAAAAGATTCCAACAAAAACCTAACAAAATGCTCTTTTTTGGGATCTTTCCTATTGTGATAAATGCCTTTTGAAACAGGTCATTCTTCTTGATCTGGAGATGGAACAAATGTCCCAAATGTCCAAATAACTCCTAGGATACCATTCGATCCTTCCCTGACAGCTGGAAACCCTCCCATAGCTCAAATTTTTCAAACTATTAGAGTTCGCAGTGCCTGTGGTAGCATGCGCTATGAACTTTCTTGTAAGTGATGTTTTTAACTTTTCTCAAAAAATATGAAGTGGGTTAGGAGGAAGTTTTGTCAGCAAGTCAAAAACACCATGTTTTTCCTCCACACCAAATTTTAGAGGAACCTAGATGGGCATTCAAACATTACAAGCAAAACAATCATCTATTGTGTGCTAATTGCTTGCAAACTATCATAAATTACTAGTTCACAACGTCGGTGTTGTGAACATTCCTGTAGCAGCCTGTTTCACTTGCCAATGCTTTAACACCTCCCAAAATTGTCTCAAGTGTCTCGAAATGCTGTAACAACTTCATAATCTCGGTACATGACTAGAAGAAAATATTCAAATAGCTAATCATGGTTTTAAAAACATAGACATCCTCAAAAGTTGTAAAAATGCATAACACAGGAAACTTGACCAAAACTGATGCTTGGTTATGGAGGTTCAACATATTTGTTTTCTAATCCTAGAGCTTCTCCTAGTAGCAACCTTGGCCAGCGTGTCATAGGGCTCTGTCCTTACAATCTCTCCTCCCTTGTAAGTCTTCCTATGTTGTTGATGTCCATAAGTTTTGTTGAAGGATGTATTTCTGTGAGCTTTAATGGCAACTATATGTGTGAAGAGAGGGAAAACAGGAGATTATGATATTGATGATAGAACCGTTTTCAATAGGCTGGCAGTAAATAGAGTTTTATGGACTTTATCCTATACACAGGAAGTATAAGAGGAGACACTCTTTCAATCATAAACAATAAGGAATGGCAATTGGGAGTTATAATAAAAGGGAAGTGCAAGCAAATTCTCAACTTAAACAGGGTCTACTCATCAAGACAAATATCAGTTAATCAACATGAGATTGCATTCAATATTTAAACCTTGTTCAATATATGATCAACCATCTGTTTCAAGTTTAAGAGGGGTGCATATTTAATCTTTAAAATTTGAGCTTGTAAAGATGGGAAAAAATGGGGTTTTAATAACGTTGGAACAGAGGGTTCACAACGCTAGGTGAAAATGATGGGAGCAAGTAAATTTTGAGTAGGAGGGAAAATAAATGAGGTCATAAGGTGGTCAGGTTTAATAGGCATAGTTCAGATCATATTTTAAGTGAATTTTGCAAACTGATAGCAGGGCAGTGACAATTCGCAATACCAAAAGGAAAAGAAGCTAAAACCCCTTTCTCGACCTTCAAAAAGAATGTCAACTCTCATGGAGTACCTCGTGGTCCTGAGTTTAATTCTCGTGTCTTTGAATTTGCACAAGGGTGTCTGCAACTAGTCCAACCTGAAACACTCTCCTTCAACCAGCTCACAGCACCAGTGTGCAATGCACTGGTGTTTTAATTTTATCTCTCAAATTCCAAACTGCGTCAGGCTAAATTCTAGTAAGTGGGTCAATGCCAATATTATGCTCCTCCACAAAAACTTTCAGAAAATCCCACATCATTGTTCAAAAGTTATGATCAAATATTTAGAATACTCTGCTACAAGAAATGAGTTCGCAATGTCTGTCTAACAGTTCGCAGCGCCTGATTCAAACAAGAATTGCATACTTCGAGGAGATTGTTAGGAGATCCGATGACATGATCCTTAAAAAAATGGTTAAAGATGGTGCTGAAAACAATGAAATATCCTTTGTCATGGTTCCTTAATTTGCAATGATGATAGATGAAAGCATTGTGTACTTAGAGTACGTTGCGAACTCTCCTAGTGAGTTGGCAACACATACACTCGACTATGACTTGACACTTAAAATGATAAATGATGACAAAGAGAATCTTGTGCACAATATGGAGGTGTGACATGTTAAGGTAATGTTGTAAGGATCAAAGGTGTGACTTAAAAAAAAAAAAACAAAGTGGTTCTTGACCCTTCCAATTCTATGTGATAACATTTGGCTCCATAAGGGATGGCATGCTCCCTGTGAGTTGCCAAGAACATGCAGTTCCAATGCCTTATCCATTCCATCTCTGCAATCTATACTATGTCTATGCTTTGAGAGAACATTTGATCATTTATTGAAATCTGAAAAACACTCATTGCAAACCAAATGCTTGCATAGCAAGCTTATTTATATACATTCCTACACTAATCTATCCAGCTGAGATTCTTTGATTAATTGTAGTCATGCTTTCAATGCAGCCATGTGAGTATTGAACTGATGACAATAACTCCTTCCATGCAACTATTCGAAAGAATTTTCAAGTGATATGAAGCTTGCAGTGAGAGGTTAATAAGCAATGGATACTTGCAACTATGATCTCAAATCATGTCAACAACTGGATCATTAGAAACCTTTGAAAAATATAACTCTAAGTAAAAATCCACAGGATTATGAAACTTATGACAAGACATTTCTAGTTGGTTAAGAAAACCATCTTGCTCCTTTGTGAAGGCTGATTCATCAATAAAAGGATGTCCTCATATAATTCACAGCTACTCATATGTTGTTTGATTTCTTTTGCAAGTGTAGGTACAAAAATGATAGACATTTCCTCGCTAATCCTTGGAGTTTTTTGCTCATCAATAGGTGATAAAGAGAATTCCAACTGTTGTTGCAATTCTTCCTTATATTCTTCACCATATTCCCGTGGCTTAGATTTAAAACTATAACATGTTGATATATTGATCTTCTCATTATCATTTGAATACTCAAAGGAAACAATTTGATTTTCATGACAACTAAAAACAGTAGATACATTTGATACAATGTCAAAAGTATCTACATCTTGGATATCACTTTGAAGATCATCATCCTCTTGATCATTATGAAAAGTGTATTCTACTGTAGCATACTCTTTATGACTATATGATCCTTTACTCAGTAAATCAAATTCATAACAACATTCTTGATAAAGGAAATCAACTGCAAATTTCTCTTTGCAAAACAAACAAAATGCATCATGAAAATGTCTTAGTGAAGTAATACAAGCAACCGGGAGTGATCTACACCAATCATGAGTTGTTCCATCTAAAGAGTATGTAAACAATTTGATGAGGACATATTCATGTATAAATTTAAGCTTAAGTATGCACTCATGAAAATCTAATAAGAACTCAGCTGGCATTTCCCAATTTTCCCCTCTAAACCTAGGAAGTCAACCTTTCCATTCACTTCTATCAGGCATGGGGTTTGGATAACCATATATATTTAAGAAATCACAAAATGCATACCTCTAAGCAAGAATCTTGTCCATTTCAAACCAGTGGAGTCACCCATAGATTCATCTATGATGAAGTTGGAGTCGCTATGTAAAATATTGCAGTCAAGCTTGTGTCCTACTCCTATCTACCATCAAGACCTGGATCTAATCGTCGTCATTCTCCCAGGGAAGATTTCTTCACTTTCGTCCCCGACAATGATGCCAAAAATGTTAACAATGAGAGTCACACTTAGATTGTTGTAAGTGCAAGACCAGTACCCATCAGAATATAAATGGATTAAATTGGTTTGTGTAGGTGGATCAACAAGTCTGGGAAAGAAAGGGAGAGGGAAACAACTTGTCTGTAGAGGCATTCCATTGGGTAAGGAGTCATAACATCCTACAGATCAAAGGCAATCGAATTGTATATCAGACAAAGGGATATATATTTATTAGTAGAAGCATGGTGAATATGAAAAAAGGAAGAACATCCATTGTACAAAAATCCTTTCTGCAAACAGATAAAGATGCTTTGACAATAAACAATTATTTAATGGGCAAACTACAACAAATCCTCTGTTGTTCATGAATCCATCCATCAATGGCAGCTATGATCCTCAAAATGTGCAATATTTTCAAGTAAGAAGATAACAAAGAAAAAGAAAAACACAGAAGGCAATCTGATAACATCTCTCATGAATCTTTAAATGCAGAAAATGTCATTACAAACAGGCCCTTGGGCTTACAAATGAGCAACTAAAACTGCTCCTCCAACTCTCTCCTCTCTTGGTTCATGAATCCAACCCTTTCCTTCTCAAAATCCTTTTTATTTATAGTGAATGATCTCTATCTACCCTAAGGAGGTCGAAACCAAGGAGATATATAGGATCCTCCTCCATTTAGGAGTCTTGTTACAAAAGATTCCAACAAAAACCTAACAAATTGCTATTTTTTGGGATCTTGCCTATTGTGATAAATGCCTTTTTAAATAGGTCATTCTACTTGATATAGAGATGGAACACATGTCCCTCGTGTCCAACTAACTCTTAGGATACCATTCAGACCTTCCCTGACAGCTGGCAGCCCTCGCATAGCTCGAATTTGTGACACTATTAGAGTTCCCAGCGCCTGTGATAGCATGCACTGCGAACTTTCCTGTAGGTGATTTTTTTTATCTTTTCTCCAAAAATACTAACTGGGTCAATAGAAATTGTCATTATCAAGTCAAAAACACCATGTTTTTCCTCCACACCAAATTTTAGAGGAACCCAGATGGGCATTCAGAAGTTACAAGCAAAGCAATCCTCTGTTGTGTGTTAATTTCTTGCAAACTGTCATAAATTACCAGTTCACATTGTCGGCACTGCAAACTTTCCTGTAGCATACTTTTTCACTTGCCAATGTATTAACACCTCCAAAAATGTTGTAACAACTTCATAATCTTGGTACATGACTAGAAGAAAAAATTCAAATAACTAATCATGGTTTTAAAAACATAAACATCCTCAAAAGTTGTAAAAATGCATAACACAGGAAACTTGACAAAAATTGATGCTTGGTTATGGAGGTTCAACATATTCTTTTTTCTAATCCTAGAGATTCTCCTCGTAGAAACTTTGGCAAGCATGTCATAGGGATCTGTCCTTACAATGTCCCCTCCCTTGTAAGTCTTACTATGTTGTTGATGTCCATAATTGTTGTTAAAGGATGTATTTTTTGTGAGTTTTAATGGAAGCTATATGTGTGAAGAGAGGGAAAACACGAGATTGGGATATTGATGACAAAACTTGTTTCAATAGGCTGGCATTAAACAGACTTTTATGGACTTTATCCTATACATAGGAGGTATAAGAGGAGACATTGTTTCAATCATAAACAGTAAGGAATGACAATTGGGAGTTATAATAAAAGGGAAGTGCAAGCAAATTATCATCTTAAATAGGGTTTACTCATCAATACAAATATCAGTTAATCAGCATGAGAATGCATTCAATCTTTAAACCCGGTTCAATAGTTGATCAACCACCTGTTTCAAGTTTAAGAGGGGTGCAAATTTACTCTTTAAAAGTTGAGCTTGTGAAGATGAAAAAAAATGGGGTTTTAATAACGTTGGAACAGAGGGTTCACAACGCTAGGTGAAAATGATGGGAGCAAGTAAATTTTGAGCAGGAGGAAAACTAAATGAGGTCAAAAGGTGGTCAGGTTTAATAGGCACAGTTTAGAGCATATTTTAGGTGAATTTTGCAAACTGATAGCAAGGCAATGATAGTTCGCAATGCCAAAATGAAAAGTAGAAAAAACACCTTTATTGACCTTCAAATAGGATGTAAACTCTCATGAAGTACCTGGTGGTCCTGAGTTTGATGCCGGTGTCTTTGAATTTACACAAGGGTGTCTGTAAGTATTCCAACCTCCAACACTCTCCTTCAACCAGTTCACAGTGCCAGTTAGCAGTGCACTGGTGTTTTAATTTTATCTCTAAAACTCCAACCTGACTCGGGCTGAATTTTGGTTAGCAGGTCAATGCTAATATCATGCTCCTAAAAAAAAAAATCATAAAAACCCACATCTCCATTAAAAAGTTATGATAAAATATTCAGAAGACTCTGCTACATTAAATGAGTTCGCAACGCCTATCTACCAGTTTGCAGTGCCTAATTCAAACAAAAATTGCATACTTCAGGGAGACTGTTAGGAGATCTGATGATATGATCCCTAAAAAATTGGTTAAAGATGGTGCCGAAAACAATGAAATCTCCTCTGTCATGGTTCTTTAATTTGCGATGATGATATATGAAAGAATTATGTACTTAGAGTATGTTGTGAACTCTCCTAGTGAGTTGCCAATGCATACACCCAACTCTAACTTGACACATAAATGGATAAATGATGACAAAGAGAATCTTGTGTACAAGATGGAGGTGTGACATGTCAAGGTATGTTGTAAGGATCAAAGGTATGACTTAAAAACAAAACCAAAGTGGTTCTTGACCCTTACAATTCTATGTGATAACATTTGGCTCCACAGGGTATGGCATGCTCCCTGTGAGCTTCCAAGAACATGCAATTCCAATGCCTTATCCATTCCATATCTGCAACCTGTACTCTGTGTATACCTTGAGAGAATCTCTGATCATTTATTGAAATCTAAAAAACACTCACTACAAACCAAATGCTTGCATAGCAAGCTTATTTATATACATTCCTACACTAATATATCCATTTGAGCTTCTTTGATTAATTGTAGTCATACTTCCAATGCACCCAGGTGAGTATCGAACTGATGAAAATAACTCCCATCCAACTGTTCGAAAGAATTTTCAAGTGATATGAAGCTTGCAACAAAAGGTTAATAAGAAATGGATACTTACAACTATGATCTGAAATCATGGCAACAACTAGATCATTAGAAACCTTTGAAAAATATAACTCTATGTAAAAATCCACAGGATCATGAAACTTATGACAAGACATTTCTAGTTGGTTAATAAAACCATATTTCTCCTCTTTGAAGGTTGCTTCATCAATAACATGATGGTCCTCATATACTTCATAGATACTCATATGTTGTTTGATGTCTTTTGCAAGTGTAGGTACAGAAATGATAGACATTTCCTCGCTGATCCTTGGAGTTTTATGCTCATCAATAGGTGATAAAGAGAATTCCAACTGTTGTTGCAATTCTTCCTTATCTTCTTCACCATATTCCCCTGGATTAGATTAAAAACTGTCACATGTTGATATATTGATCTGCTCATTATCATTTGAATACTCAAAGGAAACAATTTGATTTTCATGACAACTTAAAACAGTAGATACATTTGATACAATGTCAAAAGTATCTACATCTTGACTATCACTTTGAAGATCATCATCCTCTTGATCATTATGAAAAGTGTCTTCTACTGCAACATACTCTTTATGACTATTTTATCCTTTACTCAGCAAATCGAATTCATAACAAGATTCTTGATAAAGGAAATCAGTTGCAAATTTCTCTTTGCAAAACAAACGAAATGCATCATGAAAATGTCTTAGTGAAATAATACAAGCAACTGGGACTGATCTACAACAATCATGAGTTGCTCCATCTAAAGTGTATGTAAACAATTTGATGAGGACATCTTCATGTATAAATTTCATCTTAAGTATGCACTAATGAAAATATAGTAAATACCAAGGTAGCATTTCCCAATTTTCTCCTCTAAACCTAGGAAGGCAGCCTTCCCATTCCCTTCTATCAGGCACGGGGTTTGGAAAACTAGATATATTTGAGAAATCACAAAATGCATACCTCTGAGAAAGAATCTTGTCCATTTCAAACCAGTGGAGTCACCCATAGATTCATATATGATGAAGTTGGAG
Organism: Picea glauca; assembly: GCA_000966675.3. Lineage (NCBI taxonomy): Eukaryota > Viridiplantae > Streptophyta > Pinopsida > Pinales > Pinaceae > Picea > Picea glauca. The sequence continues at coordinate 9,142 of JZKD02S1650074.1, forward strand.
TCACCAGGTAGAAGATTGTAGTCAAGCTTGTGTCTTGCTCTTGTCTACCATCAAGAGATGGATCTTATCATTGTCATTCTCCCAGGGAAGATTTCATCACTTTCGTCCCCAAAAACAGTGCCAAAAATGTTAGCAATGAGAGTTACACTTAGACTGTTGTAAGTGCAATCCCAATACCCATCAAAATATAAATGTATTAAATTGGTTTGGTTAGGTGGATTAGCAATACTAGGAAAGAAAGGAAGAGGGCAACAACTTGTCTGCAGAGGCATTCCATTGGGCAAAGAGTCGTAACATCCTACAGATCAAAGGCAATCAAATTGTATATCAAACAAAGGGATATATAATTATGAGTAGAAGCATGGTGAATATTACAAAAGGAAGAACATCCATTGTACATAAATCCTTGTTGCAAACAGATAAAGATTGCTTTAACAATAAACAATGATTTAATGGGCAAGCTACACTAGATCCTTTGTTGTTCATGAATCCATCCATCAATGGCAGCTATGATCCTAAAAACCTACAATATGTTCAAGCAAGAAGATAACAAACAAATGGATAAACACATAAGAAAATATGATAACACCTCTCATGAATCTTTAATGGTAGAAAATGTCATTACAAACAGACCCTCAGGCTTACAAATGAGCAACTAAAACTGCTCCTCCAACTCTCTCCTCTCTTGGCTAATGAATCCAAACCTTTCCTTCTCAAAATCCCTTTCATTTATAGTGAATGATCTCTATCTAGACTAAGGAGGTTGAAACCAAGGAGATACATATGATTCTCCTCCATTTAGGAGTCTTGTTACAAAAGATTCCAACAAAAACCTAACAAATTCCTATTTTTCAGGATCTTGCCTATTGTGATAAATTTCTTTTGAAATACATCATGTTGCTTGATTTGGAGATGGAAAACATGTCCCTCATGTCCAAATAACTCCTAGGAAACCATTCGAACCTTCCTTTATAGTTGGAATCCCTCCCATAGCTCAAATTTGTCAGACTGTTAGAGTTCGCAACGCCCGTGACAACATGCGTTGCGAACTTTCCTGTAGGTGATGTTTTTAGATTGTCTCCAAAAATACGAAGTGGGTCAGTCGAAAACACCATGTTTTTTCTCCACAACCAATTTTCGAGGAACCTAGATGGGCATTCAAAATTTACAAGAAAAAAAATCCTCTATTGTGTGCTAATTTATTGCAAACTGTCATAAATTACTAGTTCGTAGCACTAGTGCTGCGAACTTTCCTGTAGTAGCCTGTTTCACTTGACAATGTTTTAACACCTCCCAAAATTGTCTCAAGTGTCCCAAAATGTTGTAACAACTTCATAATCTTGGTACATGACTAGAAGAAAGCATTCAAATAGATAATCATGGTTTTAAAAACATAGACATCCTCAAAAGTTGTAAAAATGCATAACACAAGAAACTTGACCAAAACTGATGCTTGGTTATGGAGGTTCAACACATTCATTTTCTAATCCTAGAGCTTCTCATGGTAGCAACCTTGGCCAGCATGTCATAGGGATATGTTCTTACAATATCCCCTCCCTTGTAAGTCTTCCTATGTTGTTGATGTCCATAACTGTTGTTGAAGGATGTAATTTCTGTGAGTTTTAATGGCAGCTATGTGTGTGAAGACAGGGAAAACAATAGATTATGATATTGATGACATAATTTTTTTCAATAGGATGGCATTAAACAGATTTTTATGGACTTTATCCTATACACAAGAGGTATAAGAGGAGACAATCTTTCAATTAGAAACACTAAGGAATGGCAATTGGGAGTTATAATAAAAGAGAAGTGGAAGCAAATTCTCAACTGAAACATGGTTTACTCATCAATACAAATATCAGTTAATCAACATGAGAATGCATTCAATCTTTAAACCTAGTTCAATAGCTTATCAGCCACATGTTTCAAGTTTAATAGGGGTGCATATTTACTCTTTTAAAGGTGAGCTTGTAAATATGTAGAAAAATGGGTTTTTTATAACGCTGAAACAGAGTATTCGCAGCGCTAGGTGAAAATGATGGGAGCAAGTAAATTTTGAGTAGGAGGAAAATTGAATGAGGTCATAAGGTGTTCAGGTTTAATAGGCATAGTTCAGAGCATCTTTTAAGTGAATTTTGCAAACTGATAGCAAGGGAGTGACAGATCACAGTGCCAAAAGGAAAAGCAGCCAAAACCTCTTTCTCGACCTTCAAACATGATGTAAACTCTCATGGAGTACCTGGTGGTCATGAGTTTGATGTTGGTGTCTTTGAATTTTCACAAGGATGTATGCAAGTAGTCAAACCTCCAACACTCTCCTTAAGCTAGTTCGCAACACCAGTTTGTAGTGCACCAGTGTTTTAATTTTATCCCTCAAATGCCAAATTAGGTCGGGCTGAATTTTGGTTAGCAGGTCAATGCCAATATCATGCTCCTCCAAAAATATTTCAGAAAAACCGACATTGTCGTTCAAAATTTATGATCAAATATTTAGAAGACTCTGTTACAGGAAATGAGTTCGCAACGCCAGTTCACAGTTCTTGTCTAGTAGTTCGCAACCCCTGATTCAAACAAAAATTGCATACTTCGAGGAGACTGTTTAGAGATCTGATGACATGATCCCTGAATAATTATTTAAAGATGGTGCGGAAACCAATGAAATCACTTATGTCATGGTTCTTTAATTTGCAATGATGATAGATGAAAGCATTACATTGTACTTAGAGTATGTTGTGAACTCTCCTAGTGAGTTGGCAACTCATACACCCGACTATGGCTCGACACTTAAACATATAAATGATGACAATGAGAATCTTGTTTACAACATGGAGGTGTGACATGTCAATGTAATGTTGTAAGGGTCAAAGGTTTGACTTAAAAACAAAACCAAAGTAGTTCTTGACCCTAACAATTCTATGTAATAACATTCATCTCCACAGGGGATGGCATGCTCCCTGTGAGCTTCCAAGAACATCAAGTTCCAATGCCTTATCCATTCCATCTTTGTAATATGTACTCTATGTAAGCCTTGAGAGAACCTATGATCATTTATTGAAATCTGAAAAACACTCACTGCAAACCAAATGCTTGCATAGCAAGCTTATTTATATACATTCCTACACTAATCTATGTAGCTGAGCTTCTTTGCTTAATTGTAGTCATACTTCCAATGCAACCAGGTGAGTATCGAACTGATGAAAATAACTCCTTCCATGCAACTGTTCGAAAGAATTTTCAAGTGATATGAAGCTTGTAGCAAGAGGTTAATAAGCAATGGATACTTACAACTATGATCTAAAATCATACCAACAATTGGATCATTATAAACCTTTGAAAAATATAACTCTATGTAAAAATCCATGGGATCATGAAACTTATGACAAGACATTTCTAGTTGGTTAAGAAAACCATCTTTCTCCTCTGTGAAGGTTGATTCATCAATAAAATGATGGTCCTCATATAATTCATAGCTACTCATATGTTCTTTGATGTATTTTTCAAATGTAGGTACAAAAATGATAGACATTTCCTCACAGATCCTTGGAGTTCTCTGGTCATCAATAGGTGATATAGAGAATTCCAATTGCTGCTGCAATTCTTCCTTATCTTCTTCACCATATTCTCATGGCTTAGATTCAAAATTGTCACATGCTGAGATATTGATCTGTTCATTATCATTTGAATACTCAAAGAAAACAATTTGATTTTCATGACAACTTAAAACAGTAGATACATTTGATACAATGTCAAAAGTATCTACATCATGGCTATCACTTTGAAGATCATCATCCTCTTAATCATTATGAAAAGTTTCTTCTACTGCAACATACTTTTTATGAATATTTGATCCTTTACTCAGTAAATCAAATTCATAACAACATTCTTGATAAAGGAAATCAACTGAAAATTTCTCTTTGCAAAGCAAATGAACTGTAGCATGAAAATGTCTTAGTGAAGTAATACAAGAAACCGGGAGTGATCTACACTAATCACGGGTTGATCCATCTAAAGAGTATGTAAACAATTTGATGAGGAAATCTTCATGTATAACTTTCAGCTTAAGTGTGTACGCATGAAATCTAGTTAATACTCAGCTCGTATTTCCCAATTTTCCCCTCTAAACCTAGGAAGGCAGCCTTCCCATTCACTTCTATCAGGCACGAGGTTTGGAAAACCAGATATATTTGAGAAATCACAAAATTCATACCTCTGAGCAAGAATCTTGTCCATTTCAAACTATTGGAGTCACCCATAGATTCATCTATGATGAAGTTGGAGTCTCCAGGTAGAATATTGCAGTCAAGCTTGTGTCCTCCTCCTATCTACCATCAAGAGCTGGATCTCATTGTTGTCGTTCTCCCATGGAATATTTCTTCACTTTCATCCCCAAAAACGGTGCCAAAATTGTTAGCACTGAGATTCACACTTAGACTGTTGTAACTACAAGCCCAATACCCATCAGAATATAAATGCGTTAAATTTATTTGGGTAGGTGGATCAACAAGACTGGCAAAGAAAGGGAGAGGGCAACAACTTTTCTGTAGAGGCATTCCATTGGGCAACTAGTCATAACATCCTACGGATCAAAGGAAATCAAACTATATATCATATAAAGGGATATATAATGATGAGTACAGGCATGGTGAATATGATAAAAGGAAGAACATCCATTGTACAGAAATATTTTCTGCAAACAAATAAAGATTACTTTGAGAATAAACAATGATTTAATGGGCAAGCTACAATAGATCCTCTGATGTTCATGAATCCATCCATCAATGGCAGCTATGATCCTCAAAACCTACAATATCCTCAAGAAATAATATAACAAAGAAATGGAAAAACACAGAAGACAATTTGATAACATCTCTCATGAATCTTTAAAGGCAGAAAATGTCATTACAAACAGGCCCTTAGGTTTACAAATGAGCAACTAAAACTGCTCCTCCAACTCTCTCCTCTCTTGGCGCATGAATCCAACCCTTTCTTTTTCAAAATCCATTTCATTTATAGTGAATGATATTTATCTACCCTAAGGAGGTCGAAAACAAGGAGATACATAGGATCCTTCTCCATTTAGGAGTCTTGTTACAAAAGATTCCAACAGAAACCTAACAAATTGTTATTTTTCGGGATCTTGCCTATTGTGATAAATGCCTTTTGAAACAGGTCATTCTGCTTGACCTGGAGATGGAACACATATCCCTCATGTCCAACTAAATCCTAGGATACCATTTCAACCTTCCCTGACAGTTGGCATCCCTCCCATAGCTTGAATTTGTCAAAATGTTAGAGTTCGTAGCGCCTTTGACTGCATGCACTGAGAACTTTCCTGTAGGTGATGTTTTTAGATTTTCTCCAAAAATACGAAGTAGGTTAGGCAGAATTTTTGTCAACAAATCGAAAACACCATGTTTTTCCTCCACACCAAATTTCAGAGGAACCCATATGGGAATTCAAAAGTTACAAGAAAAACAATCCTCCATTGTGTGCTAATTGCTTACAAACTATCATAAATTACCAGTTCGCAACGTCGGTGCTGCGAACTTTCTTGTAGCCACATGTTTCACTTGCAATGTTTTAACACCTCCCAAAACTGTCTCAAGTGTCAAAAATGTTGTAAAAACTAATAATCTTGGTACATGACTAGAAGAAAACATTCAAATAGCTAATCATGGTTTTAAAAACATAGACATCCTCAAAAGTTTTAAAAATGGATAACACAGGAAACTTGAGCAAAATTGATGCTTCGTTATGGAGGTTCAATGTATTCATTTTCTAATCTTGGATCTTCTCCTGGTAGCAACCTTGGACAACACTTCATAGGGCTTGGTCCTTACAATCTCCCCTCCCTTGTAAGTCTTGTTATGTTGTTGATGTCCATAACTGCTGCTGAAGGATGTATTTTCTGTGAGTTTTAATGGAAGTTATATGTGTGAAGAGAGGGAAAACAGGAGATTAGGATATTGATGACATAATTGTTTTCAATAGGCTGGCATTAAACAGAGTTTTATGTACTTTATCCTATACACAAGAGGTATAAGAGGAGACACTCTTTCAATCAGAAACAGTAAGGAATGGGAATTGGGAGATATAATAAAAGGGAAGTGCAAGCAAATTATCATCTTAAACATGGTTTACTCATCAATATAAATATCATTTAATCAGCATGAGAATGAATTCAATATTTAAACCTTGTTCAATAGTTGATGAACCACCTGTTTCAAGTCTAAGAGGGGTGCAGATTTACTCTTTAAAAGTTGATCTTGTAAAGATGCAGAAAAATGGGGTTTTAATAATGTTGGAATAGAGGGTTCGTAGCGCTATGTGAAAATGATGGGAGCAAGTAAATTTTGAGTAGGAGGAAAACTGAATGAGGTCAGAAGGTGGTCAGGTTTAATAGGCACAGTTCAGAGCATCTTTTAAGTGAATTTTGAAAACTAATAGCAAGGCAGTGACAGTTCGCAATGCCAAAAGGAAAAGCAGCCAAAACCTCTTTCTCGAGCTTCAAATAGGATGTAAACTCTCATGGAGTAATTGGTGGTCCTGAGTTTATTGCTGGTGTCTTTGAATTTGCACAAGGGTGTCTGCAAGTAGTCCAACCTCCAACACTCTCCTTCAGCCAGTTCGCAGCGCCAGTTTGCATAGCACTGGTGTTTTAATCTTATCTCTCAAATGCCAAACTGGGTTGGGTTGAAGTTTGTTCAGTAGGTCAATGCCAATATCATGCTCCTCCGCAAAATATTGCAGAAAAAACCCACATAACCGCTGAAAATTTATGATCAAATATTTAAAAGACTCTGCTACAGGAAATGAGTTCGTAGTTCTTGTCTACCAATTTGCAGCGCCTGATTCAAATAAGAATTTCATACTTCGAGGACACTGTTAGGAGATCCGATGACATGATCCCTGAAAAATTGGTTAAATATGGTGTTGAAAACAATGAAATCTCCCCTGTCATGGTTCTCTAATTTGAAATGATGGTAGATGAAAGGGTTATGTACTTAGAGTATGTTGTGAACTCTCCTAGTGAGTTTCCAGTGCATACACCCAACTCTGACTTGGCACTTAAACAGATAAATGATGACAATGAGAATCCTCTGTACAACATGGAGGTGTGACATGTCAAGTTAATGCTATAAGAATCAAAGGTGTGACTTAAAAACAAAACCAAAGTGTTTCCTTACCCTTACAATTATATGTGATAACATTTGTCTCCACAAGGGATGGCATGCTCCCTGTGAGCTTCCAAGAACATGCAGTTCCAATGCATTATCCATTCCATCTCTGTAATATGTACTCTGTCTATTCCTTGAGAGAACCTATGATAATTTATTGAAATCTAAAAAACACTCACTGCAAAACAAATGCTTTCATAGCAAGATTATTTATATACATTCCTACACTAATCTATCCAGATGATCTTCTTTGCTTAGTTGTAGTCATACTTCCAATGCAACCAAGTGAGTATCGAACTTGTGAAAATAACTCCATCCATGCAACTTTTCGAAAGAATTTTCAAGTGATATGAAGCTTGTAGCAAGAGGTTAATAAGCAATGGATACTTAAAACTATGATCTGAAATCATACCAACAACTGAATCATTAGAAACCTTTGAAAAATATAACTCTATGCAAAAATCCACAGGATCATGAAACTTATGACAAGACATTTCTAGTTGGTTAAGAAAACCATCTTGCTCCTCTGTGAAGGATGATTCATCAATAAAATCATGGTCCTCATATACTTCATAGCTACTCATATGTTGTTTGATGTCTTTTGCAAGTGTAGGTACATAAATGATAGAAATTTCCTCGCTGATCCTTGGAGTTTTTTGCTCATCAATAGGTGATAAAGAGAATTCCAACTATTGTTGCAATTCTTCCTTATCTTCTTCACCATATTCTCGTGGATTAGATTCAAAATTGTCACATGTTGATATATTGATCTGCTCATTATCATTTGAATACTCAAAGGAAACAATATGATTTTCATGACAACTTTAAAAAGTAGATACATTTGATACAATGTCAAAAGTATCTACATCCTGGTTATCACTTTGAATATCATCATCCTCTTGATCATTGTGAAAAGTGTCTTCTACTGCAACATACTCTTTATGACTATTTGATCCTTTACTCAAAAAATCGAATTCATAGCAACATTCTTGATAAAGGAAATTAGCTGAAAATTTCTCTTTGCAAAACAAATGAAATGTAGCATGATAATGTCTTAGTGAAGTAATACAACCAATCAGGAGTGATCTACACCAATCACAAGCTGCTCCATATAAAGAGTATGTAAACAATTTTATGAGGACATCTTCATGTATAACTTTCAACTTAAGTATGCACTCATGAAAATATAGTAAAAACTCAGCTGGCATTTCCCAATTTTCCCCTCTAAACCTAGGAAGGCAGCCTTCCCATTCACTTCTATCATGCACGGGGTTTGGAAAACCAAATATATTTGAGAAATCACAAAATGCATACCTCTGAGCAAGAATATTGTCCATTTGAAACCAGTGGAGTCGCCCATAGATTCATCTCATGATAGCATGTTAAAGAACTGGAGTCACCCATATATTTTATATTTTACATTTTACAGTTAAAGAATATAGCATGTTCTTTAACTATAAAATAAAATAGTTATATTTTAGACATTTAAATTTTATAGCATGTTCTTTAGACATTTATATTTTATATTTTACAATTATATTTTATATTTTACAGTTAAAGAACATACAATCTCATTGAATTCCCACTATTGATAGAGAATACAAAGATATTTTCTCCTCACCTATCGGGGTACCTCTGCACTACCATGTCAAGCATCCCAATGATCTGACCCCCGACACACCACTGCCCAATGGGCCAGTCTATCGCTGCTCTCTGTTAGAGAATGAGGAGATCAAGAGACAGATTCAAGAACTGCTCCACAAGGGGCACATCCATCCCATCTCATCGCCCTATGGGAGCCCAATCGTAATGGTGCAGAAGAAAGATGAGACCTAACAACTCTACATTGATTATCAGGCCCTAAATAAAATCACAGTCAGGAACCGGTACCTGATTCCCAGAATTGATGATATCCTTGATAAGCTCAAGGGGGGAAAATACTTCAGTAAGGTTTATCTCAAGTATGGCTACCACCAGGTTCCCATAGAACAAACATATGTATGGAAGAATGTCTTCAAGTCAAAAGGTCTTTTTGAATGGTTGGTCATGCCCTTTGATTTGAAAAATCCTCCAACAACTTTCATGAGGATGATGGACGATATCTTGTGACCTTTCACCAATACTTTTGTAGTGGTGTATCTGGATGACATCCTCATCTACATCAAGACTTGGGCGGAACACTTTCAACATATTCAACAGGTTCTGCACACCTTGCAGTAGCACAATCTATATGCCAACTTGGAAAAATACCTCTTCAGCATGTACAGGGTCCAATACCTAGGCTACATTATGGATTAACATGGTGTGCATGTGGATCCAGCCAAGATTCAGGTCATCCGTGATTGGCCAGCCCCAACCACACTCACTAAGCTTCTTAGGCCTTGCCAATTTCTATGGCAGGTTTGTGTTGGGATTCTCCCATATTGCATGGGCCCTCAACCATGTAACCGATGGTGGTGGTAAGACAAAATTTGTGTGGGGCCTGTCCCAACAACAAGCGTTCGATGATTTAAAGCAACGCTTGTGCTCAACCCCAATACTTTCATTACCGGACTTGTAGCAACCCTTTGAGATCAAGACAGATGCTTTAGACTATGTTGTGGGCACATTTCTCACTCAGAACGGCCATCTTGTGGCCTATCATAGTGAGACACTATCAAATGTTGTCCATAAGTACCCTAATTACGACAAAAAAATGTACTCCATTGTGTAAGACTGCCACCAGTGGAGACATTACATTCTCTGGAAGGAAACAGTCATCCACATGGATCATAAGCCACTGTAGTTCATGAAGACACAAGGAAAATTGCACAATGACCACCATTAGAGGTGGTCCACATACTTGCAGTAGTTTCACCTCAACATCAAGTGTAAAACCGATAATACCAACTGAGTCATTTATTTCCTCAATCGACCTCCAATCGTGGCATTCACCACGGTGCTAGAATATTGCAGCCATGAGACCTTCGGATGGGCCAACCTCTATGAGACAGACCCTGACTTCGCCACCACATACCAAATGTTGGGCACAAACTTAGTTGTTGCTAATTTCCATCTTTAGGATGGGCTATTGTGCCAACTAGGCCATATTTGCGTTCCATCAAGCGAGTGAGCGAAGCTTATTTGGGAAGCCCACTATAGTCAAGTGGCAGGAAACTTCAGTGTCAAAAAGACAGTGGTAGAGTTGCAAAAACATTTCTACTGGCCGAAACTTCAACAGGATGTCAGCAAATATATCAGGTCCTTCACTGCCTGCATTATTTCCAAACCGACCACTAAGAAACAAGGCATGTACACCCCTTGCCTACTCCTAATAGGTCATGGGAATCCATCTCAATGAACTACATGTCGGGCCTTCAATCCACCAAGAGGGAAAATGACTGTGTCTTTGTGGTTGTTCATAACTTTTCCAAGATGGTGATCCTGGACACCTGCAAAAAGAGCATCACAACAGAGGCCACTACCAAGCTCTTCTTTGAACGAGTCTGGGTACATTTTGGAATCCCACAAACCATTGTCTCAGACTAGGATAGTTGGTTCCTCATCACATTATGGTCGAGCCTCTGGTCACTAATGGACATGAAGCTCACCAAATCCATTGCCTTCCACCCCTAGACAGATGGCCAAACTGAAGTCATCAATCAGATGATCGTGCATATCCTACGCATGTACAATTCCAAGAACCCCTGCACATGGGATGAGAGTCTTCCCTATGTTCAACATATCTACAATAGAGCCCTAAATAGCTCAACTGACCACAACCCCTTTTAGGTCATGTTGGGATTCCAACCATTGGGTCTCATGGATGTTGCACTACCTCTTGCGACCACCCCGACCGATTCATCACCTACTCCAAGTGAAGCTGAAAAAGCCTCCCAGTTCATTGAGCAGATCCATCACATCCACCAATAGGTTTAGGATATTTTACAGAAGTCCAATGCCAAGTACAAGCAGCACGATGATCAACATCGGGTGCCACATAAGTTTCAGGTGGGAGATGAAGTGTGGTTACACTTGGAGAAAGAACACCTTATGGGGCCCCATCAAAAGATTCTCCCACTTTGTTACGGATCTTACACCATCACCAAGGTTGTGGGTGACAATTATTTTGAGCTCAACATTCACCCTTTCCTTGGACTGCACCCAGTGTTCAATGTGGATCTCCTTCATCCATACTTCCCACCATTATTGGACACCTCAGAGATAAAAGAACAACTGACACCAACAGAGCTCAACCTTGACTACTTGAAATAGGCATCCAATGATTAGATTGTGGACACACAGGTCAAGGGCACTCACCAACAAAGGATCCATCTTTATCAAGTTGTCAAAGTAGGGCAGCTCCTGCACCAAGGCAAGTGGCTCACGAGGGGCCAAATTTAACAGAAATTTCCTCAGCTGATGGGTGAACTCAACGTAATGGATAACATTGCTTCATAAGGGGGGAGGATTGATCCAGATGGATTTTGGTGGCCTCCCACCTATTCCAACTGGCTCATTTTGGCAGTTTTCCAGTTTGGCAGTTGTTTTCCTAGTTTTCGGGTCCCTGACTTTCAGGGTGGTTTTGAGGCCCTAAACTGAATTTTTAGGACTCGCCACAATTAGATTGTAAATGAAGTCAAATTATGACAACAACATGTGTATTCCTTGAATAGACCTTTCCAATGGGCTATCCTGCGCCTAAAACAAAGATCATATGCAAACGTTACAACCCGAGGAAGTTGATGTACTAGCTTACCCCAATGGGGCCCACATGAGTTTTGGCGCTTCATCTCCTAGGGTTAGGTTTTTAGATGTCTAGGGTTTTAGCATTCATGTTTATTGTAAACAGGTTTGGAGAGCCTCATTGTAACCATGTTCTTGTGAAGGAGCGCAGTCGTCACATCTCTTCTTAGAGATAAGCCGCCACCATTCTAGCAAGTTTGTTTTCCGCTGCATTTTACAGTTTCAACACATTTTCTTATTGAATAGAAACCAATTTTATTGTATCTCTATTAGTGTATCTTTGTTATTCTTGTGTATCTGTGTTAATAATAATAATAATAATATGTATTCATTTTTGTTCTGCTCATAAAATCCGGATCATTCCTCTAGTTGGGTCTATCGAACATGAGGCTAAATCAACATCACCACTTCCTAGATGGGTTCATAAAACATGAGAAGCAGTTGGTGATCTTTTTGGTGATCCTATAGATCAACATTATACACATTCACAATTCTAGCAGACCTCCTCTCTTTTGACTCAAGTTTAAGAGACTTGTGATATAGGAACGCTTGCATAATCTTTTGGCCATCTAAATTGGGAAACAACAATGAATGAATAATATTGTTCCTTAATGGTGAATGACACGCGGGATCTTGTACCTCTTCCAAAAGAAAGAAAACTTATCAGATGTAAACGAGTGTATAGAACTAAGTATGCATCAGATGGAAGTGTTGAAAGACGTAAGGCCCAATTAGTTGCCAAAGGATTTTCTCAAGTTAAAGGTATTGAAAATAATGAAACTTTCCCCCCCATAGACAAAATGAATTCCATCCACCTTGTTTTAGCCCTTGTTGCTTCACATAAATAGGAGATTCATCAGATGGATGTTAAATCAGCCTTCTTGCATGGAGATTTGCAGGAAGAAATTTACATGGAACAACCTCTCAGATATGTTCTAAATGACTCCAACCTTCTTTTTCACATTAAGAAACCTCTCTATGGTCTTATGCAAGCTCATTAGACTTAGTATGCTAAAATAATTAGCTTTCTTCTTGACATTAGCTTTTTCATATGGCATCTTGACACCAATGTCTATACCAAGAAAGTAGGTAACCATCTCATAATACTTGTTCTTTATGTTGATGGCCTACACACTAAGCTACACATGAACTTCATTAGAAAGCTTATTCAAGATCACATTCTTAAAGTGCTCTTTTACCCTATAGATGATGAAGTTGCATACATTTTCACAAAGTCTCTTACAAAAGTGAAGTTTTCCAAACTTCGATCTATGTTAAGAATTTATGGTGTTTTCATTAAAGGAGGATAAACTCTAATGCCTCATTCCTCCTCCTATTGTGTCACCTTTGTAAATTCTTCAATCCTATCATAGGTTGTTCTTAAGGGGGGATGTTAGAATATGTAGACACTTAGAAGTTAGTTAAGATCAACTTGATCTAATGTGTCTTTAGGTAAAGTATGTTTCACTAGTATGTTTCTTTAGTATATATTTGTAGTTATCTAATAAAACAATCATGATATGTTCTAGAAATAAAGTAATCCAATGGCTCATCTTCTCCTCTAAACTCAAAGCTATATTGATATGTGGCTTAACACTGGATTGGTCCATGATGTTATTCAAAGAGCATATAGGATCATTTGCTTATGATAGTTTGTGAGAAACTCATATGTGGAAATACACTATTATCAAATTAATGAAAAAATGATTATGGTCTCTAAAATGAAAATGAAATGAAAAAATGATTATGCTCACTAAAATAAAAATGAAAAAAAGTAACAATAATAAAAAAACAACTATTATTGAGATCTGTAAAAATAATGATAATGATAATAAGTGGGCTTAACCATTAAAAACATGAGTTTTTTTCCTTGGAAAATACATTTTAATTAGTTTTCAATATGGAATAATTTCCAATCAATCTTGAGTTTTCAATATGGAATAATTCAGAAATTTCCAATAACAATTGAATTTTCAATATGGAATAATTGAGTATATGACAAACAATGATATCTGTAGTGAATAAACTATTCATGTGCTTTGTAGTGGTTGAATTTTCAATATGGACTAATTCAATATAAGACAAACAAATTTCCAATAATGCTCTAGCTTTCAATATGAAATAATTCAAAATTTTCCAATAATTAAGCATATGACAAACAATAAATAATTCAGAAATTTCCAATAATTGAGCATATGACAAACAATGATGTCTGGTTGAATGTCTATAAATTTTTTTCGATTATCCATTCATGTTTATATGATAAAATACAACTTTTTTTTTTATGGAACCAAAATGACCTCCTGTTTACGACAACAACTCTGATGACAGGTGCAAAATTTTTGTTTTAAAAGTGTGTGCGTGCATGTAGAAAGGAAACAGACACACTTGACTCTACGTCACCACTAGACGACCGACAAGACGCAACCACGATGAACACAACCAGAAGGCTTAAGGCACTCAGCAGGTGACTGCAAGCAATAAATGACCATAGACATAAGGCGCACAACAAAAACTGCAAGCATAAACGACCATTGGGTTATGCACAGTATGAACACAAGGAAGAATCCATAGTAGTGGATTTTACTATTTCTGCACAGGAAAGCACGGTGTTTAATCTTAGTTCTCTGCTCCGGAGAGAGAGAAGGTCAGATAGGCTCCTGGCCGTCTGCTCAGGCAGAAACTAGTAATCTCCGTCAAGTGTGTCGCAAGAGTGGAAACCCTACCTTTAAAGGGCTCGAGACTCTTGATACGGCACAGGATTCTTTACACAATAATAATCACACACAGAGACTTATATACTAGGCTACAAGGAGGTGTCTACATCCCGCCCGACACAATCAAGACCCAACTAAAATGCTAAATCAACAATCCTCAATGACGACCACTGCGCGATACAGTTTTATGAATCAACACACATCACCAGAATACCACAGTGCGAGAGAAATGGAATACTACACCCAACATGGAACGACATAAGTGTGAGCGCAAGGAAATCAACCTTATTTCATTCAAGAAGCCAGGGTAGTCATCTACCTTACTTCCAGGCGCGGAACCAAACATTCAATAATTCAACTTTAACTAACATTCTAAAAGAAGTGACCACACCCATGCCCATCATATCTATCATGGTGCCCCATAAAATATTCTGCTAAGATTCATCAACCTGTTACGCAATAAGAAAGGAAACCAATTGA
This sequence comes from Picea glauca, assembly GCA_000966675.3. Taxonomy (NCBI): domain Eukaryota; kingdom Viridiplantae; phylum Streptophyta; class Pinopsida; order Pinales; family Pinaceae; genus Picea; species Picea glauca. Next base: position 24,245 of record JZKD02S1650074.1, read on the forward strand.
GCACAAGGAATTACATGAATAATTGCAGGAAACACAAGGGCATAATTACAATTTTGAAATGTCGTACACTCTGAAGATACGATTAGTATGTTGTTAAGATCTAGCTCAATTAAGTCTGTCATCACTCATCAAGAGATTCACATGTACATCTCCTATGTAGCTCCCTATGTAACTTAAAGAGAAAAATTATCTTATGTAGGTGATATAAAAGAATTCATCAAGTCTGAAAGCAATTAGGTCAATGCATTGTATTTTGTGAGAAAAATAACATGACATTCTTAGACAACAAACCAATTCCACAAGGCGATGCAAGAAAATCCAACCCTTTTTCTATAAAGTGGAGTCTAAATTGATTTT
>JZKD02S1650074.1:126778-143794 GCA_000966675.3 Picea glauca
TTTTTTTTTTTTTTTTTGTGTTTTCAATCTAAAGACTAATAAAAAACGTTTGATCATGCAGATGTAGGGCCACATCGACCTCCGGGCACATCTTCGATTCAGAGGTGAGGAGAGGCACGTGTGGTGGTAGGGCGAGATGCCGACAATTACGAGGTGATGGAGCAGAACTTAGAGGGCTTGACGGCAGGCATCCCCGACATTTCGATCGAGGAGGTCCTGAGGTATTATCAACACCATACTGTAGGCGTGTTTGTCTCACTTGGTCGGTTACTTTGCAGGGTAGAATGAGGAGTAGTGTGCTACCATGAGCGACATCCATGATGCTATTTTGTAGGAGCCATAGGCTCTATATTTTGATATTTTGGTCCTTAGATGGAAAACACCTTTTGTAAAACATTTTATCATTATATATACATGAGGCTTCTACCGGCTTACTTGCTTTTATATACAATGTGTAATGTGTGATTGGAATTATAAATGTCTCAAATTTCTGTCTAACACACAATTAGCTAGAGCATCAGTTAATGTATTTAGACATCTAGGAATGTGTTGATATTCAGTATAATCAAAATAGCGTTCCAAGAGAGAAATTTGTAAATATACCTGGAACAAAGTAGGACTCCGGATAGTATAGACATTACTTAGTTGTAACACTACTAGATGCGAATCAAATCGTATAACGAAGTGACAAATCCCAAGTGAAATAACACTAGTCAATAATTCTATTACTGTGTTGTACTATGAGATATTATTGGTTGCGCGACTGAGGCAAACACCTTGTAGACAGATAAGTTCATTTGTGGGTGCATAGATTGCCCAAGTAGCATAATCTAGGTTATGAGTACTACGACTAGCACCATCGACAAAGCCAATATAGAGTAGCGAAGACACTGACATCTGAAAACCAAGCACAATGTAAGGTAAGAAGTTGGGGGTGGGAACCAAATAACAAAAAACACACAAAAGTAACACACAAGAGTATGGTACTGTAAAAATACAAGTACTCATGAAGACGATTTAAGCATAGTACTTCTTCAAGTAAATTCCATTTATGGGTTCACTCAAATGAATGCCATCATAATCTACTAACTTGTAAGCTCCCTTCTCTAACACTCGTTTGAAGATATATGGACCTCGTCACATAGCTTCAAATTTTTTGGCTCCTAATAGATCACGATCTTGTTCATAAAGGAGAACTAGATCTCCCTCAGAGAAAATACATGGTTTGACATTTTTGTCATATTGGGATTTCACACGTTTCTTCTGGGTTTCAATAACTAGGGTGGCATCACGATGGGTCTCATCTAATTGCATAAGATACAATAGACGTTCTTCTTCGACAAAGGTGTTTGGGAGAAGTTCGACGGCTAGTTTCAGAGATGGTATTTCACATTCAATCGGGTGAATGGATTCAATGTCATAGACTAGTTGAAAAGGGGTAGATCCCATAGCAGACTTTACGGACGTCCGATAGGCCTATAATGCTGAGAACAACATCGTGTGCCAACTAGTCTTATGGATTCCTATTATCCAACGAAGCATAGTGATAAGGATTTTATCTATGGCTTCAACTTGGTCGTTGGCCTGTGGATAGTAGGGGGTTAAGTTTTCATGACGAAGACCCAACTTGTCGGTAAGTTTATACATCATAAAGTTTCGAAAATGGCTACCGTGATCGGTAATGATAGCTTGCGAGATCCCGAATCGTGTAATAATATGATTAAATATGAAAAGGGCTGCAATTTTCCCAGTATTGTTGAATGTAGGCATCGCCTCGGCCCATTTCATGAAGTAATCCATGACTATGATAATGTATCCATACCCCCCAACCGAGTGAGGGTGACATGTCATGAAATCGATACCACATTTTGTGAAAGGTACGACGAAAACTATAGGATGTAAGGGAGCAGGATGCGATCTTATTTTATTATTGTAAGTTTGGAAATTATGGCATTTATGGACTGCGGTAATACAATCTTTGAATAAAGAAGGCCAAAAATACCCAGCTCATAAGATATTTTGGGCAATAGCATACCCAGACATGTGACCACCACATGCTCCAAAATGGCAGTTATTCAAAGCTTTATCAGCCTCGTCAAAGGTGAGACAACGTCGAAAAATAGAATCAAGCCCATGGCGATAAAGAGTGTCACCAAGGATGATATATTGATGAGCTTGATATCATATATGATGATGGTCAACGCTAGATAGATCGGGGAGAAAATTTTGAGTTTGGAGATATATAATGATATCTCCATACCAAAGGTCATTGGAACTGATCAGAAAAAGAGATTCATCGGGCAAAGAATCTTCTGCTACGTTTTCTTTCTCAGTGTAGAGAAGGTCACACATCAATTTTGAAAACACCAAGGATTTATTAGACTTAGCGCATTCAAACTCTAAGTCAAACTCTTGGGGAATCACTATCCATTTAGAGTATTTACCCTCGAGCAATTTGTGTGTAAGGATGTGCTACATGGGGTTGAAATTGGAAATCATGGTGGTTTTGTGTAGTAAGATATAGTGACGGAAACATTGGACAACTTGAACAGCTGCCAAGGCCAATTTTTCAACATGTAAATATTTGGTTTCAGTGGTCGTGAGACTCCGACTCAAATAATAGATGACATGTTCGTCATGTGAATCATCTTCCTGGACTAAAACCATAGCGATGGTAGAGTTTGAAGCCGTGAGATAAAGGAAGTAATATCAACTATAATCGGGTGGGAAAAGTAATGGGGTACGGTTTAAAGTCAATTTGAAAGCTTAGAAAACTTTATTGGCAATGGAATACCATACGAATGCAGAACCTTTCTTTAGCAGTCGAGTAAATCTGAGTGTTAATTGAGTGTAGTCAGGGATGAAACGACGTAAAAAATTTTCCTTCCCTTGCAAAATTTGCAACTGACAAAGTGAAAAAGGAGGAGGGAGATTGAGGATCACCTTGACCTTCAAAGGATTGACCCTAATCCCCTGGCGTGAAATGATAAAACCTAGAAGTTGGCCAGACTCCACATAGAAAACACTTCTGTGTGGGTTTAAGCATATACAATAGAACCAACAACGGATAAAAATGGCTCAGAGGTGTGCCGGGTGGTCACTACGATGCATGGAATGTGCCGGTAGGTCATCTAGATATGGTTGGACAATGTGCTTAATATCATGGAAAGCATAAGACATGGCACGTTGAAAAGTTGCACCTGCGTTCTTTAAACCGAAGGGTAGTTTCTGGTAGGCAAAGGTGCCCCAAGGAAAAATAAAAGAGGTTTTGTGTTGATCCGCAAAAGAGATGTTGATTTGATTATAACTAGAGAAATTGTCCATTAATGAGAAGATTTCACTTCTGGCGCAATCGTCGACGATCTGGTCAACGAAGGGGGTGGGAAAGTTGTCCTTAGGATAAGCTTGATTAATATCCCTATAATCGACACAGACACGGATCGTACCTTGTTTCTTGGTAACCGGAATGAGCTTGGAAACCCAATTAGTTAAAGCCACAGGATAAATAAAGCCAGCTTTAAGAAGTTTTCTGACTTCAAGCTTAATAACAACTTTTTTATGGGGGTGGACCAGCAAAATTCTCTGCCGGATGGGTTTAGCGCCCGCGTATGTCTTAATTTCATGTACAAAAATATCAGGGTCAATACCCGACATTTATTCGTATCTCCAAGCGAAGATGTCACGAAACTCTTGGAAAAGTGATTTATATGTGACAACTTCGTCAGTGGACCACAAAGCTCCGATGTGGACATTCTCAACAGCTTTAGGTTTAATAGATATGTCGAGGGGGATGGTGGGTGAAATATTACTTAATTTCCCTTCATATGACGCGTTGTGTGATGACTTAGGAACAGAAAAAACGATAGCAACGGTCGACAGAGTCGAGATCCGTTGGTAACTCTCGAGGGTGTGTTGTTCGAGGAAGAGGATGGAACGATGATGTCCATCATCCCAGGGAGTTTCTTCCATCGACATAACTGACATAATCATCTCATCTGTAGGAAAAATAACATGGAACAGGTCAGGAGATGAAACATCGAGAGAGAGGGTAGAAGTGGTTTTCAATTGAATGGCTTGGTAGGCAGATTCAATTGGGCTTAAAGGCATTTGGTCACCGTAGTGAGGATAATCACCAGGTTCGGGTATTACCCACGGGTCAGAGAATGGGTGAGTATTGCAAATGGAGGTGGAAATATTGTCGATCGAGGAAACCAAAGGAGGGAGAACATTAGGGGGTGGGATTTGGAATGTACCCATCAAAGTTGAATCTTTAAGTAGGCCCACACCAATGTTCTCATACCCATGCGGTGTCTTCATGATAAAAGGTACACTGCTAGTACGAGTGTCGAAGTTGAAAAAGGATAGCTGGTCGACAGTAATGACCTTTCCCTGATGTGGAAAACATAAAACCTGGAAAAGGGTAGACACAATGGCATGCATCGCATCAATACAACTACGTCCAAGCAAGAGGTTATAATCAAGAGGTGCATCAAAGAACTCAACTTCAACATTGACTGATTTGCCTTCCAACGTAATAGACAATGAAGGAAGCACACCGTAGGGTTTAAAGCCAGAGCCATTGAAGGCTTTAAGAGTGTTATGTGATTCAGTGAGAGGAGGAGAGCCGATGGCCTTCCAACAGGAAAAAAACATTACACACGTAGAGGCACCCTCATCAATAACAGTGCTACATATGTTCTTGTCAGAGACAACAACTTGTATTTGGAATGCTAGTTGAGGGGGTAGTCTCAGAATGTGATCTTCTAGGTAAAAAATTATCAAATTTGTATCTGTAGGATCAATTCCACCGATAGCCTTTAGTAGTGCCTTCCGTTGAGTAGGGAAAATTTGAAGGACTTCGAGAGACAACATCGAAGAAGGTGCTTGCACCATATCTTGTACAATACTGTAGTTCTGGGCAACATGTGCATGAGGGTTGAAAGCGGACTTTCGAACAACACCCTTTGGGGGAGGGTGAAGAATTGTATCGAGAATTGATCGTTCGAGATGAATATGACCATTGGGAGGTGAAGTTGAGGGAGGTTTTTGGACCAAAGAAGGTGCTATATCATGAACCTTCTCCTTTGAGGAAGAGTAGTATTTGTCTCGAGTGGTACATGTAACGTCATTCTTTCTAGAATCACCAGTACACATGAGTACATAAAAAGTACTGGAGGGAGAAGGTTGGTCATGGATGACCAGTTGGGCCTGTTGTTGAGAAGTGAAAGGTTGAGACAAAATAAAGGGTGTGGGAGGTTTCATGGTCCCTTGGAGAAACTTAGTAACCTCAGCCCGTCTTGGACAATATTTTGTATAGTGATTGTCACCACAGATAAGGCAAGGGTACCGGGGTTTGCACTTATCCTTGTCATCAGCAGGGTGGGTTTTGGTTTTCTCATATTGTGGGTTAATTTTATCCTCCTTATTCTTACCCTTCCCTTTCTTAGATTTATTCTTTCCGGCAGGGGTAGATTGGACAGAGTTAACCTCAGAGGTTTTGCTGGCGAGAGTAGTAGGAGATGGAGCATTTTGAACATTATAAGTATTAGACTTGGGGTTGGTGGGAGAGGCTTGAGCATTTTTAGGTTGAGCATTGAAAGTTCCAATCACACCATCAACTGCATGAGAAGAAATAGAGGTAGTTGAAGTAGCAATAGTAGAAGGGCGAGGTGCATCAGGGATTAAGTCGTAAAAAGTACCCATTTGTGAATAAACGAGGTCAAGATACCAAGCATGACTGATAGCCTATTCTTCAGTGACAACTCCACCCATGGAAATGTCACGAGAGATCTCATTCATGAATGATTTCGTGAACCATTCTGCCAATAACTAATCAGGAAGATCGACTTTGATCAAACATCATCTTCATCTCCACTCATGAATGTGATCAAAGATATGAGTGGCATTAGTTTGCTTGAAGGAACTCAAGATCTCGGTTCCTATTTCGTAATGGATCGATAATTGGTAGTGCATAAGAAAATCCATGGAAAGGGTATTAAAGTCAATGAAGAAACCTCGTGGTAGTTCTATATACCACTTTGTAGCCATACCCGTGAGAGTTCGCTGGAAGAGTCTTAACTGAATGGAATCATCCATCAAAGAGTTGGATGAACACCAAAGGTGAAAATTCATGACATGGTTGTTTGGATCCTCTCCCGGTTTACCGTCAAATTTTGGAATGTTGGACGGTAACTTGGCTGGTATAACAGGCCAGTGGGGAGAATGTAGGATAGGGTCATTCAAGATTCTAGAAAAATCGGGTAGATCCAATGTGGATAAAAAGGGTAATTGCCTATTCATAGGAGGATACTGGTGACTTTGGGGAGGGAGTCTCGTCGGTAGACCAGTAGGACTGTAAACAGCCGGTATGTGAGGCAAAGGTCCTAATAGATTCAGACATATGTGTGGAGGCATGTAGCCCATAGGGTTGTACTGATTAGGGATGTTCCCCTTGGGGAGGGACACTAGATTGAAAATTCGAACCCCAAATGGGATTGGAAGAACCGAGGTATGACTGGACCAAACTAGGGGGTATAAAAGATCTAACTTGAGGTTGTTTCCGCCTAGAAGATTGGGGATTTCCTTGAAAAAGAAGATTCCAATACTGGGCTAGTGATTCTAGGATGTTCTGTCCATATTGTGGATTATATCCTTCAAGTGGGGGTTGTCCTCTAGGTGAGAATGATGCCCCAATTTTGGTTTGACCTCCAAATTGAGTTTTTCCCCCTGGGTTATATTGCCCCCCAATAGGAATCTGATAACCATAAGTGAATAATGGAGTAGAAACTCCAAAGGTGGTAGATCCATTGGGTCCGAATCCTCCTATAAAAGGTTGATAAGACCCTCTGGAGAGGAACTGGGATGGTATCATAATGGAACCGGAAACAACATTATACCTAGGAGGAGTAGAGAATCAAGAAGCTCCGGATGGAACTAGGGTAGGGATCAGGATAGAAGCATTCAAAGAATTATACCCAAGAGGGAGTGACGGGATTTGTCTAGACGAACGTGGTGTACCAATAGGAGGTTGGCTAGCCACCGTGTTCCATGTGGGGATAATCGTAGTGTTTGGAACCATTGTGGAATGGGCTTATTGGAGAGGGATAGTTAAGCTAGGACCAACTTCTAAACCAACAAAGAAATAACAAGTCGTACTGTTAAAGTGACCTAAAGGTATTGTAAATGTGATAGACGTCTTGGGTGGTTCAGAAACGACAGGTATCTCAGCTTCTGCCTCTGAGCCGGGAGGGTTCCGTCTAGAAGTTGGAGTTCGAGATATGTCAGTGGCCCAAAAAGGATCCTCATTCTCAAGACCAGTAAGGATTCCAGTTGGTATTCTTGAAGTGTCAACAACAAGTTCTCAAGACAAGTTTAGTCATAGAATAAGTCTCTCGTATCTAGGAGGCAAGTGGAAAGCATCCAAAGAATCAGAAACAATTTGGAAACTTTCTAAAGAGTTAGTCCTCTCCAATTGTGAAGGTATGAGGTCCTGGATCTCACTCTATTGAGGAGAGTCCTCCGGTGGGTTAGGAGGCAAGGGTTGAGAAGCTTCTAGATCTTCCAGAGGTAGTCCTTACATCCTACGTAAACAACATGGAGGGTTGATGTTGGTTGAACCGAAAATTCTATGGAAAAAATCTATGGCCAACTATGTAAACAAACACCACCCACTAGTAGAATCTAGGAATCAAAACCAAGAAGACAAAACCTTCTTATTCCAAAGTCACTAGTTGTTGATGAAATCCAACGTCGCAAAATCAAGACAAGTAGGGGTTGGGCTAGGGTGGAAAAGTTACATTGACGACCTGCTTAACGGACTTACACCCTGGTGCAAGCTCCCACACATAATCGTGGGTATAGCCTCCAAGGAGCCTGAGTGAGTCTATCCAACATCGATTCCAGGTACCGTGAAGACTTTCCCCTTCACAGTCACCTCGTGTAAGACCCTAAGAAGATAGGCAACTAAGGTTACCAAAAACAATAATAATGCTTGGGGGAACAATCGACAGTTCGATCCACGCACAAGGGAAGGGTATCTAGCTCAAAATCAACTTGAGAGGCTTCCACTCATCATTGTGGGTATACCTTCAATCGACCCCCATAATACGTGCAAATTCTACATCGAGATTAACAAAGCAAGGTGAGTAACTCTGCCAATCTCAATGTGACCTCAGGTTTGACCCTTGTGTGAGAAGGGCTTCCCAGAACAAAATGTTGCAAATGGAATTTGACACTCCCTATCACAAGATGATATTGTGTGTTTTGAGCTTTGGAGAGTGTATCTCACTTCCTATTCCAAAGCTCTAGCCTAACTAATGTTGGTGTAAAAGAGCCCTAGAAAAATTGCTAGTTAAGTTTTAGATTTTCACAATATTATTAAAGGTTGTTGTTATTCAAGAGGGAGACGAGAATGAAACTGATGTTGTGTAATACATTGACCCAAAAATATGCAAATAGAAAATGAATTATGCAAAAAAATTTCGATGAATTCTATCTACAACAGGGAGAAAGTGTTTCCGGAATGATGTAAACTACGAAATACACTTCCTTTTCTTCAAACGAACACAATTTCAAACAACCAATAAACAATGAAGTTCCTTAAAGTTATCTTTGTTTAAATGCAACAAATTTTCTTATGTATGATTATTAAAAAAAATCTATATGATCTCAAACCTTTCCTTTCTAATACGAAACCAAGGGCATAATAGAGAAAGGACAAATAATCCAAGAAAAATGTATACCTTCAACAAGCACCCAAATCAAAACTTTCAATGAAGATAAAAGTAAAAAATAATGAGAAAGTATTTCCCCCAATGCAAATGAATAAATAACCTCTAAATCATAAAGCAATCCAGAATACATAATCAATCCAAAACTTCAAATCCAATCGAAGATTTTTAATCAAACAAACACTCAGATACAAGCTCAGAGATTATATCCTTGTTGTTAAAAATAAAAAAAATTAAAACTGGAAAATGACTAAGAGAGGTGTTTGATTTCTGAAAACCAATCAAGAATGTGTTAAGCATGAGAAAACAATCAAAAACTGGTTAAGAAAGTTTCCGCCAGCTGACTAAAGAAAAAACAAGGCATCAACAGAGGTCAAAACCCCACTCAAAAAATTTCACACACGCTGTTGCGGGCTAGCAGCACATTACAGTGCGTAAATTTAGAGTTTCCACAGGCCAAAAAAAGACAGGTTGCATAAAGTACGCACTGGAGTAAACAACTAGGGTGTGGAAATTGAAGGTTTCCACAGGCTAGGTATAGTGTGTAGTGCGGACATGTCTGAAAATCAAGGAATTTTGAGAAAAAAGGTAAAAAGACTCTATGAACTTTCAAACTTAGAGAGTCTGAATGGATCTCCCACAGACTCAGAGACTGAATTGAGGTAAAAAAGAGTAGGGAAAAACAAATGGCCAAACAAAAACCACAATCAAGTCGTATCCCCAGTGGAGTCGCCAATTTTGTTATAGGATAAATCAGTAAATGCGGACATAAACTAATCTACCTAGATCCACCTGGATCTAGAACAAAATAGGACATGACATGATGCTTTCCCTAAGTTACAATCATTAATCTAACTATCAAAGAAGGAATTGATGACTTACCTTTAAGATCAATTCCTTATATATTTGTTGTTCCCGCTTCGCTCCAGTGCTCTTGTGAAACCAAATTTGCAATGGTACAAGCCAACTGAAGTGAAAGAAACTACGATAGATTCAATGAAAACTTAAACATGCGATCAAGGATTCATGTAATAAAATGAGAATGATTTTATGGGAAAGAAACATGCCATTGTATTATATTGAATAAAAGTGGAAGATACAACCGAAATTCCTTGATGTCGCAAGTTCCCTTTTAGTGGTCCTTCGTTCCAACACACACATATATTTGTTCCAGATTTTGCATGAAGGTTATATTCAAAATCTTGATAGATGAATGTAGACCTCAAACATCAACCGAAACAGTATTCTTCACAGAATCTCCAGCCTATTCTTCCAACAATCCTTTGCTTAAGTTTGCTCAACTATGGTTAACCTTTTCCATGAGAATCCCATTATTATATAGGAGAAGATGAAGTGGTTAAAGAGATGAGGATGATCCCACCAGATCAGAGAAGTCAATAGGATTATAACCACACAGACACCACCTCACATTCTAGAAGATTCCCCTTCTAAAAACTTCTTGAACCTCTTTCCTCTTTTGGCTTTCAAACGTATACACACCCTACTAACTATAGAGTAGCCTGCGGAAATCAATGATTTCCACACTGTACTATATGGGCAGCCTACAACGTCCTTTCAAAAAATAGGTTTACAGAGGAGGACAATAGTCACTCTTCCCAGGCAAAAGATGATTATCAGGGCCTGACTACATGCTTGTAAAGCCATCATCAAGGTGAACAAAATAATGTGTAACAAGCACTCCAAATGGTGAGAAGAAGATGCACTTCTTCAGATTCAAGGAAATTTGACACTGCCTGCATTTATCCAACATTAACCTTATACATTCAATATGATTTTTCAATAAGCTAAAAAGAATGCAATCATCAAAATATGCTTCTAGAAATTTATGCAAAAACTCCTTGAATGCTTCGACCACCACGCTAGAAAAGATGGCTGGGGCATTCTTCAATCCAAATGACATCACTGTATACTGGTAGGATCCCCATTCTATTGCAAATGTGGTCTTGTGGCGATCTTCCTTGGCAATCCAGATCTGATGGTATACTGAAAATCCATCTGTAAAAGAATATAATTCTTGGCCTCCCACATTATCTAACACTTCGTCAGTGAATGGCATAGGGAAGGGGTCATGCAAATAGGCATCATTCATCTTCCTGAGATCTACGCAGATCCTGATCTCTCATGTCTTCTTGTCGTGTACCACCATAGGGCTAATCCACTCTGAGTCTTCCACAGGTTCTATAATCCCTGTTTCTAGCATTCTGTCGAGCTCAATCTTCACTTTCTCCTTATATTTAGGGTTCAGTCTGTAGGGTCTCTGTTTGGCTGGTCTTGCATCTGGTTTCAAAGGGATCCTCATCTCTCCCATAGGCACTTTAATGCCCTTCATATCAGTGAACTTGGTTGGAAACAAGTCCTGATATTCATGCAGTAATTTTGTAATCTTGTCAATAGTGGAAACATCCCAATAATCTCCAACATTTGCAAGATTCGATGTCTATTCTATTCCAATATTGACCTTCTTAATATTGATTGGTTTTCCAATGAATGGTACCTCAACTCTTGGTCCTTCCACATCTCTTCGGCCTTTTGTTTTGGCGATGTTCACCTTTCTTGGATCATCGTCTTCATCAAAATTGATTTTGTAACAACCTTGTAGTTTTTGGAGAGGTGCAGTCCATTCGTCCTCTTATTTCTCCAAAGGGAGGTTAGATGCCTCCTCGAATACTTTATGTCTTACAATCTACAATGCTTGATCTACTGAAGGATATTGAATTTCAAATAAGAAGGTGGTTAAAAAATTCTGATTCATACCTTCCCAATTTGTAGTGATGAGGTGTAGCTCTGCTTGAAGGTACTAGTTGATAGTTGTTGTGTCTAGTGTGTTAATGTTTTTGTGCACCCACTTCTCTTGAGGAATGTTTCTCCAAGCTTCCTCACAACTTCGCACATGGTCCTTTTAACAGCTTCAACCTGTGTATCAAACTTCACAGCCTTCTACTTGTGCTGAGAACCGTGTTGTCATCAAGATATGACATTGTACCCAGTTGTTATAACCCTAAATTTCACCACACATGCTTGCCTGGCATCAGGCCAACTCATATCCCTTCTTTGCCAAAGAACTGCTGAACAACTCTCTAAAAATCCTCTTTTATGAAGTCCCACGTGCCCTAACCCATTACTGCACACATGTACATGTTGGCTGACTAAAAACAGCCTGCGTGTACCTACAAAAGAACTAAAAAAGGAAAGTTGCCGACGGAACAAAAAACTATGGGTGAGTTAACTGAAAATCTAGGCCATGCATGGCTGAGGGTTCGTTCAAATACCTAGCTCCTTCTAGCCTATAAAACAAGGGGTAGGGGTCCCATTTGGAGGAGGAAAAATATAGCAAAGAAACTCTTCCCATTTACGTATTCCCATTGTCCCAACCCTTTATCCTTTCCTTATGCCAAAGGAGATTCAAAGAAAAGCAGTTGGAGGACAGAAGAAGAGGAGCCCAGGATCAGGTTCAAGGAGTGGTGGCCGGTCTCAGCTTTTGTAAGTTGACTCATTCAAAGTAATAAAGAAAATATTTTTCCCATCCGAATGCATGAACTTTTTATGGTTTGATTAGTTTATGTTTGGATTTCTAACCCGTTAGTATAGAAGTAGCATGCATGCATAGTTGTTGCTTGTCTTGGATGCATCTCAGCTTTGGAAGGAGTATTGCGAACAAGTAATCAAGCACAATGGAGGATCAACATAAAATGTCGTATACGAGGTAGGTTGATATTTCCATGCATTTACTAAGAAAAGGGGATTTAAATCAAGGGATGAAGGTAGAAAGTAGTTTTTATTTGGTCATTATCTGCATGCAAAGTCTGAACTCTATTTGCTTGTCTGTATGGAGATTTTCCCAACAATAGAATTGACAACCATACTGGGGAAGACTATCTAGGGTTCCTGGAATTTTATTTAGTTTTTGGGTAGTTTAAAGACTAGTTTTTCTTGTCTGTCTTTTCTTTTCATTTCTGTAAGGTCTGAGCTAGCAGGGAATCTGGTTTTCCATACCATCTTTCCCTGACTTTTGTTTGACTATGTTTTTTGGGACCCACAGAGGTACACACGGCCTACACAGGGTCTGCACACATGTACCCGCGCCCTACCCTCTTACAGCCCGCGTGTGAACGCTAGCTGTAGAGGTAGCAGTAGCATGTATAGTTCAGAGAACCTCAGAGGCAGTCACCCTCTTCCCTGTCAGAATCACACATTCTCAGGGGGTTTTCTGGAATTTTGTCTGAAGTCTTGTTTGCTAGCAGGTCTAACTCAGATTGTTTTTGCCTTATTATTTTTCCTTGCATTATTTGTTTTTCTATTAGAAAGAGTGTCCAAGCCTTCAAGGGATCCTGGTTATCAATATCAGTGGTCTCTTCCTGGTTTGGTCTGTTTGTTTTCATTTTTTTCTCAAAATTTAGGTATACACGCGGCCTGTACAAGGTCAACCCGCGTGTACAAGCCTCCTGTCTCTACTTAGCATGCATTCACATGCATGTTGTTTGAGTAACAGTCATGTGCCTGTGCAGAATACTTTTTGTTGAGGGTAAGGCAGCCATCCTTTCCCTTGATAGAAATTACTCCTTTTAGGTGTTTGAATCTCTATGTGAACAATCAGTAGCCTAAGATTAATATTACCCTTAGCCTGCTTTTTCTCAGTTAAAAAGTTGTCATAAAAATAATTTTTTTTTTAAGGTTTTTAGACAAGTGTGAGAGTCATTGTTTTTAAAATTGCTTGTGTGTGATTTTTGACCTGATTCTTTGCGATCTGCGACTTAGGCCAGAGTTGTTTTTCTTGTTTTTTTGCTTGTCAGTATTTTCCCTTTCTTTCTTTACTAGCATTTAAATAAAAAAAAATCTTTTTTCATTTTCTTATTTGGTTGAAGAGTCTGTTTCTACATATTTAGCTAGGGAAAAGTCTTGTATTTCATAAGTTTTTGCAGTTCACTTAGATCATAAGTAGCTCGTAGTCAAGTGAAATTCATTTGAGTTTGTTGTCCAAAATCTTAGAAAAATAAAAATAAAATATTTCTTTTTGAAAAGTTGTGGAATTTTGCATTTAGTAAAAGTTTGTTTCTAGCTTTTTCATTCATTTTTTGCTTTCATATTTTTCAAATCATCAGTTTCACCCTCATACCCCTTGACGTAAGACAAAGCCATCAAAATCAACGCTAAATTTAAAATCTACTAGACTTTTATGTTTATAAGGTTCACAAACTAGTTCAGGACTAGGGCCTTGGATTAGGTTGGAGAGGAAACTCTTCAAGGCCATTTTTAAATCAAACATTGGAGTCTGAGATAGGGAGTGTCTAATTCCAGTGTCGTGGAATTTATCTGGGACCCCCCTCTAACACAGGGGATAAACACGAGGTCGTGTGCAGAAAGGTATTGGAGATAACCCCTCCAAAGCTGGACCAATCGTAGTGGAGAACACATATAGAGGGCTTGTTTTGGGATTCCGTCATTTTCATTTTCCATGGGGCTTCATGGGTCTCGAATCCATTCGAGGTCCTCAATATTCTTTCAGAACATTTTCTCTTGATACCCTTGACAGGTTTCGGGCTTGATACCCCGCTCATTGTGGTCTACCCGACTTTCGACTGTACCCGCCTAGTGACTGTTCGCGCGTTGGCAATCTAATTGCCAATCTTGTTAGGGACATACACAGGTGAATGCAGGGGTATACTGAGGTACCTAGGATAGACATTGGGCCATGCTTTGCAGATTATACCCAGAGGGTGCTTCTGTGTTCGATTTGCACTTGCACCGGTAAGTTGCTCTAGTGTTGGTTGTTGTAACTGTCATTCCAATTAATTTAGTGTTTGCTTGTCTTATCGTCTAGAGACTTTTCTTAGTGTCTATTACTTTTGAATGTTTAGACTACCTTAGAGTGTCTTGGATCTTCTCACACAGTGGAGGATCCCGAGCTTTGTCAGTCACGAAGGCTTTTTGGCCTGCCACTGGTTACACTAGAGCCACACCTGCCACCATTAAGGTGAAAGCTAGACCAACAAGGGTCTTTTGAAGCGACCGGGTTACAAAACATTGTGCCCGAACAAACCCTGGAGGTGTCACATATAGCAATGGAAACAAATGTTGTTACCCCTTCTGGGAATTCTTCAATTCCCACCACGGTTGTCACCATAGGAGAGTTGTCATCTCCGAACCCATCATCGTCGGGCCGAGCCACCATGGTCTCAACCGCAACTACTTCACACAGTGGACCGAACCTGTCTTTAGCAGTGACCACAACCCCCTTCACACCTAGTGGGACAGGCCCTTCATTCTTATATGGGATGCCTAGTTCGGGTACAAGTCCTACACTTTCCTATCCCACTTTACAGACTTGGATTCTGGGGGCAGGGAGCTCTAGCGCTCCTCTGTAAGGCCACTTGTGGGGCACTCCTGTCCCTTTTAACACTTTTCCTTACGGAGGAGGTCATATCCCTCCTTTGTCCCCTTCACTTGGTGGCTCGCATCAGCAATCCGCCGGGCAACCTACACCCAATAGTTTATTTGGAGCGGGGAGTGAAGGACCACCTTCGCATAGTATGCCAGTAGGTTTGACACCATTTTCTTGGAACATAACGTTTGGTAACAACACCTTCTCATCAGCCCCTTTCCTGACTAGGGGCAACCCCATTTTTGGACAGTCTACTCCTGTGCAGGGTACTATTCCTACATAGGGGGAAAACCTAGCAGGACCTTGGAATTTAGGACAAGGATCCGTTCCCTCATCCGGAATGCCGATCTGGGGTAATTCTTTCCACAATCAATGGAACCCCGAACAAACTACTATGCCTATCCCCACGGGACCAGCATGGGGTAATCCTTCCCAAAGTCCTTCGAATATAATGTATGCCCAATAACCTATGTCCTATTTGGGAAATCAGCCGATGATGTCTCCAAATATGAAAAATCCTTACGCTGGCCAGGGCCATGGTTTCTATCAGAATTCGGGCCAGCAGCCAAACTTTTCCTGGCAACCTGGTGCCAGTCAAACTACAAGTCCCTTTTTCCCAGGTTATCAGCAACAACCTAAACTACCTTTCCTGGCGACTTTACACTTGCCAGATTTGACATGATTGTTGAATGACCCTATCTGTCACGATCCGCGTTGGGCTCCTATGCTGATGAAGTTTCCTTCGGACATTCCAAAGTTCGAAGCCAAGCCTAACGAAGATCCAGGTGATCATGTGACTACCTTTCATCTTTGGTGCTCATCTAACTCATTGAAAGATGACTCCATTCAGTTGTGATTGTTTCAACGCACTCTCATTTGGAGTGCTGTGAAATGGTACATCGAGCTCGATCGCTCAAGATACTCTTCTTTTGGTGAACTGGTGATGGCTTTCCTTAACCATTTCCAGTTACCTGTGAGATACAACGCTGGCACAGAGCTACTTGCCAATTTCGAATAGACAACAATGGACCATATCTTTGATCACATCTGATAATGGAGACGCCGAAAGAGTTTAATCAAAGTACCAGTCCTACCAACAATCCTTCTTGAGTGGTTCCTTAAGTCTTTGGTCCCGCAATTATCCAAAGACATCACGACATCTAGATTTTTCTCTAAAGAAGACACCATCATGAGGGCTCAACAGTTTGAGCTCATCTATTCTTAGTTTGGTTTATTATACAACATCTTTCCAGATGCGCCACGTTCAATACTGGATAAAACTAGACAGAGAGCTGGACCGCATGCCGATGGTATTGTCAGTTCAGCAAAAACCAAGCCCACTGAGCAATTGACGAAGCAGTTGCAATAGTTATCCATACAACACACAGCGGCTAGCCAAACCACTACTTTGGCTGCTCCCCCTACCCAAACGTCGGAAGTACACACAGTGCAGTCGAATAACCCAAAGGCCACCTAGCATCCTAAAGGGAAGAAAAAACAACGCAAGAAGGGTAAGGGGGATAAAAAACCCAATGATAATGCTGGCGGGGAAAACACTGAAAAACAGAAGGCGAGGTATCCTTGCAACTTGTGCACGGAAGACCACCTGACCCATCTATGTCCTTGAATTGCAGAGGCCCAAAAATTTGTCACGCAACAACAAGCAGTGTTGACTAATCCCTTTGAACATGGGCAAAATCTAACACAAGCCTCTCCAAGCACGGAAGGGGGTAGCCAAGAAACCTACCTGCCTCCGAACAATCCCTCATCCGTGAATGTATATATGGTTAGGGGTGATGCTTTCATATCGACTAGAGCGCACAATTATAGTAAACCAAGCGCTTCTGAGAAGGGTAAAGAAGCTGATCTCCCATCTCTTCCTCTACA
>JZKD02S1650074.1:165964-216765 GCA_000966675.3 Picea glauca
TTAGCCAACTTTGTATAGTTTTGGCCCTTTTGATGTGCCGTGGAGTTAATCCTTGTGCCATGGATGATTGTTTTTCTGTGTTGATGATGTTGAGTTCTTGTCGCCCTGTGCGGACAAAATTTCAGTGATAACACTTAGGATGATTTTTTAAATAAAAAATATTGTTGCAAAATATAACATTTTTATATAATTTTTTGATCATATATAGATTGCAGAAATCAAATGTGGAGATCAAAAGAAAAAATAACCAAGTCATAGATTAACACAAGTGAGACAAAATAGAAATCACTTTTTTTCATTCCAAGAAATCAAAAGTATCCTTCTCTCACAAAAATACCTGTGGGGGCATGGACCAAGGTCAAAATTAGAAATTCCCGATGAAAAACATACAAAAGGACTCTGACAAGAAGTAAAAACTGAACTTTAAAATATGGATCAACTTTCCATAGACTACTACCCACTTGACTCTGCAAAATATCCTTTATCAGTCATGAAACTCAATTCATAAATAGACAAGTCTACACAAACTATCAAAGATAGATCAACACCTCTGAAATAAGCATCTTAATGATATGGTTCAACTTTGAACCTTGATGTCTACAATAGGACCTTGTTGTCAAAAGTAGAATTAGGCCTTTAATAATTTGAAGAATGAATGAAAACTGAACTATCTCAATAAAACTCAAGAGAAAACCTTAGTATGCTTTCTCCTTCTATTTATATCAATCTGTGCATCCTACATAATGACTATGAAAATCATTTCCAATTCCACAGTAACAACATATCCATTTGAGCCGTCGTCCTGTATACTCTAATGTTGATCTCTTCCTTTTAAAAAAATCATAATATGAACAATGATTACCATTATCTATATCCAATATTTATCCCTAGCAATCAAAAAATAATTGACCGAGGATCAACCATCAACAATCAACTGTCATCAAACAATAATCAAGCCCAATTTAATCACCCACGGGTCTTTTTTAAATAAAAATAGAATTAAGAGAATGTGTAATGAACCAAACATACACACAAACCTTCAACAATATAATCGACCCCAATCTCATTTCAAAAACATCTTTAACTAAAACATGTAGCTATGATCTTCGTATCCACGTGTACATTAGTATGTATAGACTTCCCCTTAAACGAAATACTCAATAAAGATAGAGCCATATAATGTGTGAAGAGAACAGAACCATATCGACACATAGGTGTCTCTTTTTAAAATTGATAGGACCAAGATCATATTTGATGAACCGATCATAACACAAGTGCCTTTATAACTCAATTGATCGTGCTAGGATTTAACACATTAATGAGTGGAAAGACCAAATCAACCAAAGGAAAACTCTCGGGCTGTACGTAACCCATACTTTTTATTTTCAAACAATTTCATCATAGAGAGGAAATATGGAGACTTAATCAATAAGTGGTCTCTGAAGCCAGAGAGCCCGTGCCCTTTCATAATTACATCCATTATTAAACTGGTCAACCAAAGTCTTGAAAGAATGAAAGGTGCCTGAGGAAAAATAGAAGCAAGTCGGGATTAATGGAACCAAGTTGGGTTCTTGAGAATTTTATTGCAGAAATGTAATGAAAGTCTGCCTGACCTTTGAAAACACAGAGGGATCATAATATTTTTACCTCCTAAAAGGCATTACCATCAAGAAGCAACCATAGGTAAACGAGTATATTCTCAGGAAAACAAAGATTCATGCTCTTTTGGAAACACCAGAGTCTTTCAACTTATAACCCCAAGATCTTAACGAATCCATAAAGAGAATGCATGAGTATAAACTAGTCAATTCGATCTCAACAACTGGGGCACACACATATGCCTCTAAAACTTTATTGCAGAGAGGAAATGAGGGTTGATTTAAGCAATGAAGAATCCTCGAAAGCATAGAGAGACCATGTCTCTTCCCAACACCCAGGAGGTTGATAACCTTTGAAATGCAATTGATAGTGACCTTTACCACTAACATAATAGTTAGCCATTATAACAGAGATGAGAGGAGCAAGAGTTAATACTCTTGTGAAACAAATGTTAGAGAACAACCTGTGGGCACTCAATACATACACAGGCCTCCATTTAACATTATGGGAAAAACAAGATTGGACTGTGGAATGATTTCGGTGATAGCGAAAGTAAGAAAATCCATAACAACAATAGCCCGAGACTTAGCTAAAAAGAACCACACCACCGATGACAGTTACATTGCAACCTGGAGGACGAACCACAACAATGATCGAGACGAAAAAGAGATGACAACAACTGATACCCAGACTGGTGGTAAAACCCCATGCGAATAAAACTCAAAACTTGTTGCACTATTGACATGATTCCAAAGAGAACCAGAATAAACCCCAAGTTGACCACCATTTTCTTTTAAGACAATAACCAATGTGCATACTTTGCAAGCAATAACACCCATTACTTTCCATGAAAATGCCAACATTCCACAGTAATCATAGAGAACACGATAACACAACATTGAATACCCAGTCCAAAACTCTAGAAATACATAGAACCCATGCAATCCTAAGAGACCATTTCATTCATAATACTGAGAGTCCATCATGTATGGAAAGCAAAGATCCATACCTGTGAAAAATCACTTCAAAGATGAGCTGGTTTGAGTTTTCCGCTTTCAAAACCTGAAATCACAGAGCTTCCACAACCAACATAGAAAAATTAAACTATGGCTAGGGTGATGGACTCAAGGGTGGTTTGGAGTGACGTGTAGTAAATGCACATCACTTCCTCACCGGACCCTATTCAATTCTACGCACTAGCCAATCCATCAACCATTAAATTCAACATATAACTATTGCATAAATTCAATGTCATATCCATAGTAAAGATTCGATGCCATATCTATTGTATAGTGCACCACCCAAAACATGTCACAACTTTAATAATAACCATACGTTAACATTACCATAAGTGCTTCCATATAAGTCTTTAACAAAATCACATGATCCTTTAACCCAATGCATGGTACAACAACTAGGTCCACCATTTAACATTCTTCACAAGGTTTATATATAATCCTTTTGTCATAGCTTTAGAAATTATTCATAGTTTTTCCTTTTGTTTTGAGCTAACTCTCGTACCATTTTATTATCTTTTTCATAAATCACGTACAAGATTACTAACCAATGTTATATCATAACATAACATAGCACCTTTGAAACAATGTAATCCTTATACTCATAGCACTGCCTTGTATTGCAAGTGAATATCAACAACATTTATTAACAATGCATCAACCAACAATGTTGTCATATCAAATGAAACCAAGACTGCATCATCAACTGTATAGAACTGTGTAGGAAACATCATAACAGTAACAACATACAAGAGTAACATGTCTATATTTGTGCCTCTAGTCTACAAGGGGGTCCCACCTACTAGTTTATTATTATTATCATAAATAAATAATAGAACTTATCAATCCTTTGCAGGAAAAATTCATCCGTGCAATTTTAATCTTCAACAAACTGGCAACTCCACAGGGAAATTTGTTTCCAACAGATTAAGAACTCAGATTGTCTGGTTTTTTATACCATGTAAACATCATATCATGAAAATAGACATCAAAATGATTATGCAACAGGGGGAAGTGAGTGGTTTTAAGGGAAAAATGGCTGGGATTTAGGGAATAACTCATGGAAAGTGTTAAGTATGAGGGGATTTATCCCTATATGCATAATCATTCGATTAATGATAGTAAAATAATTCTTAACTTCAAGGAGAAAAAATTTATGGTATGCTCTTTTGAATCTTGGAGTGGATGGAAGAAAAGGAAAGTAGAAAGGGATAAAACCAATTACTATCTTATATAACAACAACTGAAGCAGATAACAATTTCAATGATGCTTTCAAGGGGAACATCATGACAACTGTGTAACCTGATTGTTATTGATTAACAATACTTAGTATAATAGCGTCGTTGTGGCAAAACTAATCCAACATTTTATTTTGACAAGAAATGAAGTCAAATAAAAGAAACAAAATAGCAAGAAATGACATAGTAGAAATGAAACAGCTGAAATGAAATAGCATAAATGTAAAATCAAAGAAAATAAAACAAACTATAATACATAAAAATTTCTATACAACATTTAAACTTTCAAGTTGGTTCCACATAGTGTTTTAGTTCAGAACCGTTGGTGCTATAGGAAAACAATCGCTCTTGTAAGTCCTTTAGGATATAGGAATTTGTGCCTAGGATAAAAGCGATACTAAAAGGACCCAACCATAATTTTTGGAACTTTGAATGATGTCCTCTATCAAGATGAGCTAAATCCCACATCAATACCTTCTGATTAACCTTAAATTTGACAGCCTTGACACTTTTGTTGAAATATGTTTTAACAGTTTGTTGTCCTCTCTTTATATTATCCAAGGAAAGCATCCTTTGCTCCTCTAAATACAAAAGTGCATTCATTCTTGGAGAGACATCAAAAGAATTTAATTCTTCAACCTGTAGCATTAACCTTAGAGAGGAGAGTTCCAACTCGGTAGGCATAATGGCTTCTTGACCATAAACAAGATGGAAAGGAGTGCAACCAGTTCTCACCTTGGTGGATGTGCAATATTCCCAAAGGGCGTAAATGAGGAGAGTGTGCCATTGACGAGGCTTATATTTAATGAGCCTCTTGATGATTCTGACCAGATTCTTATTCGTAGACTCCGCTTGCCCGTTTCCTTGGGGATAATAAGCTGATGAGGTAAAATGTTTAACCCCCAATTTAGCTAAAAACTGGGCTAGCTTAGCATAAATAAAAGTGAAACCATTGTCTGTAATAATTTCCAAAGGAAGACCAAATCTGGAAAAAATATTAGTCTCCAGGAAAGAAATCACTTGCTCATCTTTTGAATGCTTAAGTGGGACAACTTTAGTCCATTTCGTAAAATAGTATGTGGTTGTCAAGATAAAAACTTGCCCTGCTGAAGGTGGAGGATTAATAGGACCAATAAAGTCCAAACCCCATTTTGAAAAAGGAAATTCAGGGAGGTCAGGTTATAAAGGCATAGCATAAAGACGTTATTTCCTAGCAAACTTTTGGCACTTGTCACAAGTTCTTGAAAAAATATAAGAATCACGAAAGATTGAAGGATAATAATACCCTTTCATGATAATTTTAAAAGTAGATGTTTTAGCAGAAAAGTGACCTCCTAAATGAATAACAAAATTTGAAGATCCGTGAGTCTCTTATAACAATTTATATGCTTCCTCATTGTTCACACAGGGAAGTAACATACCATCGGAAAATATCCTAAACAAGAAATCTCCTATAATGACGTATCTATAAGATTCAAGACAAATCTTTCTTATTTGATGGTTATCTAAGTTATCTGGACATATTTTATTTTGCATGTAATAAACTAGATGTCTATACCAAGGATGTTCATATACAAGAAGGATTTCAGTGCTGATAGAGAGCTATCTTGTTCATCAATTTCTTCACTTGTTTCAACATACTGAGCTAAGTGAAGGGCTAAGTCACGTCCCTTGATAGTTTTATAAGTCATGATGGTTAGATCATGCTCCTGGATCTTGGAAAGCTAGTGTGCAAGATTTCTTGAAAGATAAGTCTGTGAGAGTAAAAACTTGACTGCAAGTAAAGGGACTTTTACCAATGTATGCTTACCTAAGATGAAGTGGTGAAATTTTTCAACATCTTTAACAAGAGAGAAAGCATGATTTTTAATAAAAGAATATTTAAACTTATCATCTGACAAGCTTTGACTCATGTAAGCCACTGGTTTTTCCTTAACTTGGTCATTACATTGCATGAGGATAACATAAACTGCTTCCTCTATGGCATTAGTATATATCATAACTTCCTTCTCAAAATCTGGCTTCGCCAAAACTGGTGTGGAACTGATTTCCTTCTTGATTCCTACAAAATCATTTTTGACGTCATTTGTCCAAGAAAAAGAGAAATCTTTCTTAAGAAGATTATGAATTGGCTTGAACATTACAACAAAATTAGGAACAAACCTACGGACAAAGGTAATAACACCCATAAAGTCTTGAACCTCCTTTTTGGAAGTAGGAGCAGGAAGATTTAGGATAACAACAATCCTTTTAGGATCTATGTTTATTCTTGAATCAGAGACAATGTGCCGAAGGAGCTTGCCTTTGGTAACGCCAAAAATAGACTTATAAGGATTTAAAGAAATGTCAAAGTTTCCACATCGCATGAGAATCTTGACCGAAATGATCTGATCGATTTTTAGAATACACAGTTAAGTCATCAAGATAAATCTGAATAATTTTGTCGATCAAATCGTCAAAAGCTATTTGCATAGCTCTTTGGAAAGTAGCAACTGCATTAGATAAGACAAAAGGTATACATTCATAAGAGAAAGTGCCCCAATGTGTAATAAAATTTATTTTATATTTATCTGTCCTTTTCACCTCGATTTGATTGTAACCAAAAAAACCGTCAAGTAAAGACATCATCTATGACCCTGCAACTTGCTGCAAAATCATTTCCATATTAGCGGGAGGAAAATGGTATTTAATATTGGCTCTATTCAATGCATGAAAATCAAAGAATAATATAATCTTACCAGTTGCTTTACGAATGGGAACCAAATTAGAAACCCACTCAGAATACTTAACAGTGAAAATTATCCCAACCTTCAAGGGTTTTTCCAACTCTTTTTGAATAGTTTCTTCCAGTGCAGGGTTAATGGATCTTTGTTTTTTCCTAACTGGTTTTATGCCCTCCTTGATAGGAATGGAATGATGTATAAGAGTAGGATCAAAACCATGAAGATCCTCGTAAGATCAAGCAAAAACATCCTGAAATTCATGAAGTAACTCAGTGAACTTCATTTTTTCTTCATCTGAACATTGGGCACCTATTTTAACATTCTTTGGAGAATCGGGTGTCCCAATGTTCAAGGAAATGGTTTCACCCACTTTCCTTTTCTACTCCTCTTCTTTATGTTTTTCTTTGTTGCCTACATCACTCGATGAAAATGAACTTTATAGAGGACTCAAGCCCTTCAGAATTTTGTTATCTTCCATTGATATAATTTCCTTAGGATTATAAGGTTCATTTTGAATGAAAGAACATATGTTCTCATCACTAGGGAAGACCTGCCATGACTCTACATTGTCAGGGATATGTGGACTATACAAATATTGAAAGGTACAATCAGGTCTTTGTGGCAGAAGTTGTTGAGTAGTAGAGGCTACAAAAATAGCTAACCTGTCAACCATTGAGTTCAATTCCCTTTTAACATGAGTGATGTTGAAAGATAGAAAGTTCGAGATAAGTGCCCAAACAGTTTGGGTGTAAATTTTCATTAACTTGTTTCTAGGAGAATATATCTTACGTACAAGGTTTATAACAAGTTCGGATTCCCCAAAAACTGTAAGGTGACCACAACCTAAATTATAGGCATTTTCAATGCCTAGCAGTAATGCTTCAAATTCAGTGACATTGTTTGTGCAAGAAAACTCTAGAACCTATAGGAAAAGTTATGAATTTTACCCACATGAGAGTACAAGATAGCACCATCTCTGTTTCCTTTATTGGAGCATGAACCATCAAAGTGCATATGCCACATCCCATCATCTATGTCGATTTGTTCCAAGGTAGTGTTGTCCTCATCTGCAAAGATGGAATACACTCCTAGGTCCTCCTCCATATAATTCACATTAGGTTGTGGAATGATTTATACATAAGGTGATATTCTTCCCTCCCTCCAGACTATAATATTTTTACCATTGTGTAATATACCAGATATAAAAATTATGCAGAACAAAAATAAAATGCTAGAAATGACATAATAACAACAATATAACTAGAACAATCACCACAATAACAGTAAAATGATATGAGAATAACAACAGAAATAACACTTTGATTCTGAAAGCAATGTTCACGGGCCTCTTCGAGGGGGAAAACCCCAGTTGAGAAAATCTCTATTACAATAATATCCAAGATATGGTTCTCATACCCTCGACTCCTATTTATACTAAATATGTCTATCAAAAGAAGCATCTAGAGGAAGATCCTTCTATAAGCGGAAGCTTCTATTAGGTCTTCTTACATTCGAATTATTCTATTTTATTGCAAGGACTTATTAATATTGACCTTTATTACATCTGAATGTATTGTTCTACCTATGTGCGGGTTAGGACCCTAACATGTCCTCCCCCTTAAAAACAGCCTTGTCCTCAAGGCTTGAGATATGAAAATTACTACAGAATGGTAGCTGGTTCCCAAGTGGCATCTGTTGGATTTGTATCTTTCCACTGGACTAATACTTTGTTGATGGTTCTCTGACGCAGGCGATGATCACGTTGGTCCAAAAGTGCTTGTGGCTATAGCCAAATGGATCCTTCTTTGTCTAACTCGGGAAGGTTGGTTTGAATTTGGCACTTAGTTCCAATTATATTCTTTAAGCATGAAACATGAAAAACAAGATGTAGCTTCGAATGAATGGGAAAAGCTAACTAATAGGCTACTTGTCCCACACTCTTGAGAATGGTATAAGGACCATAAAATTTGGGCACTAGCTTCTGACAATGCTCGACCTTGAGGGAAGTTTGCTTGTAAGGTTGCAGTCGAAGAAACACCGATCCCCTTCTGTAAATTGACGTTCAGAGCGACTTTGATATGCTTGTTGCTTCAAGCAATTGTGTTCCATGACCAAATTCTCTTTGAGGGTATGGAGAATAGCCTCTGGAACTATAAGTGTTTGGTAAACCACCTGGACCTTTGAGACACCAGGTAAGTATGAGAAACGAAAGGTGGCTTCTGTCCATATACCGCTTCAAAAGGATTCATGAGTGTAGTTGTATGGTATGAAGTGTTGTACCACCATTTAGCTAGGGGTAACCATTGAGCCCACTAATTTTTCTTTTCCGAGGAAAAACACCTCAAATATTTTTCCAAACACTTGTTGACAACTTCTGTTTGACCATCAGTCTGGGGATGATAAGTTGTGCTGAGATGCAATTCGGTGCCTTGTAGCTTGAACATTTCTTGCCAAAAATTGCTTGTGAAAGTTGGGTCGTGATCAGAAACAATAGAGTGCAGAATCCCATGAATCTTGAAGACTTGATCCATGAAAATTTGAGCTACCATGGATGTTGTAAACGGGTGTTGAAGAGCGCAAAAATGAGCATACTTGGAAAGCCTGTAATAAAATCCATAGAGATATCCTTCCAAATAGCAGGTGGAATCGGAAGCGGTTGTAGTGTGCCCAGAGATTTGGCTATTTTTCCCTTGTTGCGTTGACACACATCACATTCAATGACAAAATTACGAATGTCCTGTTTCATACCATCCTAGAAAAAAGAACGTTTGACCCTGTCATAGGTTTTGGTGAACCCGGAGTGCCCTACTGTGGGTGTAGCATGAAGCTTAGAAAGTACTGTGGATTTAAGCTTTGATTGTTTACTTAAATATAAATGGCCTTTGTATCGAATCTCATCATGGAGCCAAGAGTGCCCTAGGGAAGCTGGAGCATTGGACTGCAATTGTTGGATCAGATGCAAACTTTTGGGATCTTGTAGCCATTCCTGGCGAACGACTTGGAGCCAATCTGGTACAATGAAGAAAAGAGAAAAAAGGGATCCTTCATCTTCATATTTTCGGGAAAGTGCATCCGCCACCACATTGTCTTTTCCTTTCTTGTAAATGATCTCATAATCATATCCAAAGAGCTTAGTGACCCATTTTTGTGGCTCTAGGGAGGAAATGCGTTGTTCTAGAAAATACTTGAGGCTTTGATGGTCTGTCTTAATTTGGAAATGTTGCCCCAATAGATATGGGTGCCACATATCAATGGCATGCAAAATATCCAACATTTCCTTTTCATAGATTGATTTGCCCAGATTTCTTTAAGATAGTTTCTTGCTGGTAAAGGCTAAAGGCCGACCCTCTTGCATAAGGATAGCACCAATTCCTTTCCCTGAGGCATCACATTCCAAGACAAAGGTCTTTGTGAAATCAGGAAGGGCCAGGACTGGAGTGGTGCACATGGCCATCTTCAAGGTTTGAAAAGCTTGAGTAGCGGCTGGAGTCCAAGTGAAAGAGTTATTTGTTAGAAGAGCAGTGAGAGGTTATACAATGTTTCCATAATTCTTAACAAACTTGTGATAATAACCTGCTAAGCCCAGCAATCCATGCAAGATTTTGAGAGTCTTTGGGTGAGGCCATTATTGCATAGCTTCAATTTTTTCTTGGATCCACCCTGACACCATCCTTGCCAACCAGATGACCCAAGTATTCTTCTTCTAAGGCGCCAAAAGCACATTTAGACCGTTTCAGGAAAATTCTGTGCTGAGAGAGTAGATGAAGAACTTGATCCACATGAGAAAGATGGTTTTTCTAGGTTTTTCTATAGATGAGGATATCATTAAAGAAAAATAAGACAAAATAATGGAGAAAAGGACAGAAGACATGATTCATGAGGCTTTGGAAGGTGGAGGGGGCATTACATAAGACAAAGGTCATGACCAAAAAATCATAGTGGTCCTCATGAGTTCTAAAGGCAATTTTGGGAAGCTATGCCTCTTTCATACGTATCTGGTGGTAGCCCGAACGAAGATCAAGTTTAGTAAAGAATTGGGCGCCACTCAATTCATCCAGGAGGTCATCAATGACAAGAATGGGAAATTTGTTTTTAATGGTAAATTTGTTGAGGGCACGGAAGTCAGGACACATTCGCCAAGAACATTATTTCTTCAGGACCATGACCACGGGAGAATATTAGGAGCTCATACTAGGGTGGATAATGCCTGCATTAAGGAGGTTTTGGACCATTTTCTCAATTTCATTTTTTTTGGAAAAGGGGTGATGATACAGATGGATATCGGGAGGAAGGCTTCCTGGTACAAGGGGAATGGAATGATCATGAACACCATGGGAAGGAGAGAGTCCCTGGGGAGTGGAAAAGACCACTTGATGTTTAGAAAGGATGGCTTGGAGTTCTTGTGGCACCGAGGGTGTCTCTGTTGCTTGTATGGCATGGAGTTGGGAAATAACACCAGAATGACCTCTTTTGAGCAGCTTTTCCATATGATGGGAACTAATGATCTCAGGTGAACCTGCTATGATGCCTTGGAACTTATATTGGTGGACCTCCTGGTCAAATTTCATGGTTAATTCCTTAAAATCCATGATAATGGGACCCAAAGTCCTTATCCAGTCTGCACCCAACACAATGTCACAATTTCCCATGTCGATAGCAAACATATGAGATTTCAGGTGGTAGTCACCAATTTGGAGATGCACATTTTCACAACTCCCTCCACATTCCATTAAGCCACCATTGGAAATCATGATTTAGAAATTATTGATGACATGGATGTAGCAATGAGTTTCTTGGGAAATGCGGTGATGAATAAAATTATGGGTGCTTCCACTATCAACAGAATGACAACCTTCTGATGCTTGATGTAACTGATTATCTTGAGGGTTTGGGGGGTGGAGAAGCCAGTGAGATCATTGAGGGAAATGATTAGTTCTACTTCGGGAGGGTCTGAGGGAGGGGTTCTGTCAGTGGTTTCATGTGACTCGGACACAAGGGGAGTTTCAACATCCTCTTCCAAAATATCCTCAGAGATGGCCATAAAAATATTGTGTTCCTTACACTTGTGGTCCGTGAAATATTGTTCATCACAATTATAACAAAGACCTTTGAGTTGGCATTCAGCCATTTCATGCTTGGTCAATTTTTGGATCTTTAGTGGAGCGGGGGGAGTAGTGGGATTTACTGGTTTAGGGAGAGGGATAAAGGAGCATTTTCGGATTTGAGAAGATACAACTTGTTGTGCTTCTTTATCTCTTTTAATAGCCTCCACCCAACTCTGAGGCCGATCAATGAGGACATGGTCCTGAATCTCATCCTTGAGGCCACCGATAAAACACTCTCAGAAAAACGCATCAAACATGCCCTCTGTCCGAAAAGCTAGGCGCTCAAAGGCAGCTATAAAGTCTTCCACTGTTCCTGATTGTTTCAAATTTTTCAAATGGCCCTAATGGTTGGTGTTAGTGTCAAAGCATTCATAAAGCTCTGCCACAAAGTGTGTCTAAGTAATATACCCTTGACGTGAATTTTCTCCATTGCCACCATTGCCAACGTTCTTGATCTAGATGGATAACACCATACCAGAGTTTGTCCAAGTCATCTGTAATGTCATATAAAAAGAAATAATGTTCCATTTGGGTTTCCCAACCAGTGGGTTCCAAACCATCAAATTTGGTCACATCCACCCGTGGAAGGCGTAGGTCACGTTGAAAGTGATGGTGCTAAAAGTTATGGGAATGAGAGGAATGTTCACCTTCAGTATGTGGGGGTGAGTTAGAGGAAGGGTTATCTCTAGGGATATGAACCTTGGTGCAGAGTGACGAAAAGATAGATTCAAGTTGGGTGGTCAGGTCTTGTTTGATTTCCTCCATTTAGGACCGCATGGTTGTATTGATGGCAACAACATTGGCATTGAGTTGTTTCACTTCTTGTTGGGTATCAGTGAGACTAGATTGCAAGGTATTGAAGCGAGTTTCAAAGTCTTGGCTACGGGTATGGGCCATGAGGACGAGGGAACCGAAAATGGGTGGGTGGGGTCAAAACATTTCCCAAAAAATGATATGTATGAATGTGATAAGGGTGAAGAGAAGAATCCAATGGAATAGGTCTCAAAGAATGGTGGAAAAAATTCCAGACTTTTTTTTTTTTTTACACCTGCGGAGTTATACTATGGTCTGAAGAATACTGCTATGATGAAATGCCCAAATTCTTAACCAGGAAGAAATGTATAGTTACTTGGTAGCTTGAACACAATTGTGTGACAATAGATCTTGTCTATTTTGATTTGTTTATGGTGCCATCCCCAAGGGTTAGGTATTCAAGGATTCTACAGACAAGGGTTTGCCCTGTGCTATAGCTCTCTAATATACATGCGGGGTACAATAGTAGTACTCGGCCCAATATCTCAAGGAAATAACTAAGGAGGATAGACCGTACCCTTTGCCATACTACCTGACTACCCAAGTACTAGAGAGTATCTTCTCGAGTGTTGTTTTCGGTGGCACTATAGCAGTCAGGCAGCCGATTGGTTTATCTAAAGAGGGCTTAAGGAAATCTAAGTCAATGCGTACACAGGTGTTTTCTGATGCACTACCACTCGAAGGGGTACCAACAGGGGTTACAAGGGTGGCCAGCAGATGTGTGCTTAAGAACCACTTGTATTTCCTGCATGTATGAATCCCTCAACTGTGGGTTTATGCACTTAATGAAACATCTCTATGGCTTAAAGACATCGGAATACATATCTACTCTGAAAAAAAAAATTAGCCGCAATTTCTGCCAAGGAAAGTGCTGTGATACCACTTGTAATATGCCAGATATAAAAAGTATGCAGAACAGAAATAAAATGCTAGAAATGGGAGAATAACAACAATATAAGTAGAACAATCACCACAATAGCACTGAAATGATATAAGAATAACAATAGAAATAACATTTTGATTCTGAAAGCAATGTTCATGGGCCTCTTCGAGGGGGAAACCTCCAGTTGAGTAGAGCTCTATTACAATAATATCCAAGCAACTTCATGGAGGCAACTTCTCCGGTGCTCCTGAAATTTATAGAAATCGACCATATCTCTGGGCGGTAGAGCCTGAATTCGACTTAAAACTTCAGAGGAAGACCTCACCCCTCGGAATATTTCATCATGAGGTGAGTCTTCGTGCTTGTATCTTTTCAGACCATAACTCGCCATGTGATTACTGACAACCTTATTAGGGTCATGTTTCTTAAACTCAATGTCTACTAATTTTAGTTCCTCCAAGGCCGTGGCCTCTGCTTTGGCATGGCCAAAATCTAATAAAGAATATGTATCGATGTGAATAGGAAAGGGTGGCCATACCTTCTTCGATACTCCTTTGAGCTCTTTGCTTATCCCACCATGCACAGTTTTCCTGACAATCTTGCAACATACTAGCTTATCTGGCAAGAATAGCGACAGAGCATATGGGAGAACAGAGCTGCCAAAAACCCTAATATACAAAAAAATTTCTTCTATGTACTAGTTTGTGACACTTCTTAGGTTACCCAAGATGTTATCTGAAATCCTGGTAGGTAGATGGCCAAAAATAGAAACATGTATTGGTACCATTACCCAGTTTAAAATCTCATATAAAAATTCTTTGGCTTTATCTTCCCAAAGTTTCGAGTGGTAGATATGAATAGGCTCTGCATCAGTTGGATTCCAGCTCCATTTCATTAATGGGAAAGGTTTCATGAAGCAAATAGAGTCCATGATGTAGGCAGATATAAAAAATGAAGATGCTTTCCCGCTCGCCTTTTGTGCCCGATATTTTGTAATTCGACTGGCCAAGCTGTTTGACAACAATTTATCCCAGTCGAAAGAAAATCCCTGGGCCACTGAATGAATAAGTGGTACCCATGGGAGAAAAAAGTTAGTGGTGTCCTCTCTCCCATACATTCTGCAGGCCATCATCGTTATATACATGAATTGTGGCACTAACGACAAGATTGAATAAATTCCATGAGTATCGGCCCTGAATTTTGCGGGGTGTGAAATCGAGTCCTTGATCAAATCAAACAAGATTTTCCCAAACTGCTTGCATTCCTTCATTTTGAAACCCTCTAGAAATTCGACATTGTGAGTAAGGTTTGGTGTGGGAGACAATTTATACATTGCCTATAAATGCTCTGGCTTGAATGTCCCAATTGCCACCTTCTGCTCGTTGAGTATTATCCTAGTCAGTTTATCCACATGGTCTAGCGCCCACATGATCATATCAAAATAAGGAAAACTCTGTGGCCTTGTTTCTATCTTGTGCATTTCTGAATGAGTGACGATTTTGTATTTGGTGGACAAGTCATCTTTCTCATTGTCACTGGAATCGTCTGAACAATCTATCTTCTCGGAGTGCAGAATATTGGAGACATGCATCCACGTTTTGACAGTATTGATGCTTCTAGGTGAGGTGTTAGAAATGATATCTAAAACTTGACCTGGACCCTCAGCGGCTGCCTTGGACATTTTTCACGGAGCCATGGTATAAAACCTTGCAAATAGATCCCCTGTCACAAGAATAAAAACACAGATGGAGGTTATCTTGGTAAAACTGGCTCTGCGCAAATTAGAAAGAAATCATAAGATAATGACGAAAACCTCTACACTTTGAGCACTTAAGTCTGTGTGAGTCCTTGCTGACAGATCATTTAAAACATTTAATAGAAAGATTTAGAAATAAAACAGGATCTTATTATCAATCATTTCATTGAAATTCTAATAAATGCCATAAATTTTTGAAAAATTGTGATTCGGGAGGATCACGACAATGTTTAATTCTCAGTCCGTAGGTTTGTACGGATCGCAGGTTGTTTAAGTTGTTAATTTATCTAGTTTAGCATTTTAATTAAGTGTGTTTAGTCCTTAATCCCCTTTTCGACGTTCGTAGCATCGGGTGATTTTACCCTTAGTCTTCGAGCCACGAACCCCGAGATCACAATAGCTCGATTTCATAAATTAACTGTGATTTGGCTTAGGATT
This sequence comes from Picea glauca, assembly GCA_000966675.3. NCBI lineage: Eukaryota > Viridiplantae > Streptophyta > Pinopsida > Pinales > Pinaceae > Picea > Picea glauca. Next base: position 181,537 of record JZKD02S1650074.1, read on the forward strand.
TTAAATAACCATGATTAATTAACAAATATTGCGACTTCGGGGATCGGAGCCAAAAACGTGTTATTCTATGAGGTAGAAATCTCCAATTCATTAAATCGCGATAAATATTACCACGGTGTAATATGTCGGTACTCTTGTCATTTACCAAATTGACTTAACACAACTTCACAACTTTGCATGTTGGAGGTTCAAAGGACATTCAACATGTGACCCCCACGACATGAGAACACAAGATAAATAAAGGGTGATTAAAACCAAGCCAACTAACCACCATTTCACATGTCGATTTCACGTGTCGGGATACTGGGGATTTAGTAGGTATAACCGTAAGATCTACGAGGTCCCGAAATCTGATTTTTTAGGCTTATGTGTATCGTTTCATTACTAAGAAAGTAGTCAGCTCCAACCTTTGATAACTAGAGTATTCAAAGAAAAAAAACAAGTGTTCCAACACCCTCGACTCCTATTTATACTAAATATGTCTATCAAAAGAAGCATCTAGAGGAAGATACTTCTAGATCGGAAGCTTCTATTAGGTCTTCTTACATTCGACTTATTCTATTTTATTGCAAGGCCTTATTAATATTGACCTTTATTACATCCGAATGTATTCTTCTATCTATGTGCGGGTTAGGACCCTAAAACACTTTGAGGAACGAATAAGTGTGTCCCATCGAGTGAGAGGTATCCACTCATCATATCTTGACAATCTCTTCCTAAGATAATCGAGTAATTACTCACTGGCATATTGATTACCTGAATATTAAGGTTTGTCCTTGTTTCAGGATGCGTGTGCAAAACCAAGGTCATGTCCTTGATTTCACCTATGGTCGATTGTTGTAAACTATTATAGGATAACATGCTTCTGGTGTTTTCATTTGTACAAGACAATCCTAGCTCTTCCATAATAATCTTCAACATTACACTTGGGCCCAAACCGCTGTCAATGAGACAAGAATGGGCTAGTTTTTCCATAATATTTACAGAAATAAAAAAATGAGGGGTTTTTACATGGTTTTTAAATTTATGTACACCTACATTATTTACAATTGAATCCTCTTCATCTACCTCTTCAAATAGGTTGGCTACAATGGAATATTTTCCTTCCATGAAATTTTTCAGATGCTTTTGTTTCTCTGGGACGGAAACCATGTCCAGGAGGTTAGCATCAATTTTAATATTATCCAATTGATTTAGAATGTTGCATTTGGAAGAGGGAAGAGAGGAGGTAGTTCCTTGACTTTCAGGAGCCTTAGAAACCTAAACAGTAGTAGCTAGTGAGGATGATCTTGGGCTAGAAGAAGTGCGAGGAGGATCATATTTACCTTTTGGAGCATAGGATTTATTCCTATTATTTATGATCATAACATCCTATGGCTTTGAAAAATCTAGGACAACAATAGTATTTTCATGATTTTTACCAAATATTTGATCTCTCGCACTCTTCTTTACCTCACTTGTACTTTCCTCATGGTGTTCCTTGCAAATGTTACACCAACTGCGAGGCATGATGGCTTTAGGCTGAAAATTGTTTTCATTAAGATTCCTAAAGGGTGGTGAAGGAGAAGATGAGGCCCCAGGGGTAAGTGAAGGGACATTTCCTTTCCTCTCATACACTATCATTTGGTTACTCATGTCTTGTACAATATGTAAGAGGGAAGACATGTATGTCTGTTTAACTGAGTCTCCCTTGGGAAGACATGTTATTTCAAGTTGTTCTTCGTACTCTAAGCAAGTATACATAGAATAACCAAGGTTATTAATGGTTTTTTCCTCAAGACTATGATGGTATGGGGAAGGTAGAGCATTATAATAATGCATGAAAGCGGCTTGGTTATGAGGGAAAATGAGTTCAGGTCTGTGGTTATACAATTTGGTGAAACACAAGTTGAAAGACTTGATAGTTTCACTGTTTTTATAAGTAATGTTATTTTACTCTTGTAACTGATCGGTTGGGCTCTTAGAATTCCCATAGGTATACTTGAACCAATAAAATAACTCCTCCCAAGTAGAAAGAATCTTGGGAGGAAGATCAAAGAAATCGCCTGTTGCCTTCCCTTCAAGCGAATTAACAAATAAGTGCATACAAGTGCCATTGTCATTGGATCCTATGTTGTGACAGGCATTATAAAATGCCACCAAATGTTCATTCGTACTGACCATGTTATTCCCTAAAAACCTAGGGATATGCTCTTTGAACTTAGGAAGTGGACGAGTAGTAGGTGCTAGGTTAAGAGGGGAGGAAACATGCCACAAAGTAGTTGTAGCATCTTTTTCAAACTGAAAAATCCCATACTTTTTAATGAATTTGGTGGGATTTGTAGTAGATTGGATAGGGAATTGATGCCTATATAAGATACCAATCACTAACAAGGATGAAGTTTGGGATGAAGAAGAACCTCCAGTGCCACCAGATCCACCACTAGATGCCATCTTGTGAATGATAAGTAAGGGAGAGAAAAATGAACTGGTTGAATCAACCAAATGTTTCCTTAGAGTACTTTGTTGGGTTGAAAAAATAATGTTTCTTCTTCCTATTTCAACAATAGGGTTGATCTCAGGTGATAAACCTCTTCTTCTCCTAGATATGTGAGGGTTTAAGAACATGAAAAGAAGATCAAAACTGTAGAAAAAAGAAAGCTATGGTTGATTCCTAGGTTGTCTTTGCCTAGCTTCACAATGTTCTCGGTTGCTTATGTCTTGTTCAATCACTTCCCATGAGCATTCAAGCTCAACCCAGTTATTAGCGGTCTCTAAGATGGTATTAAAAAGGTTAAAACAATGTTGGTCTGATCTTTAAGACCAGGCTTGATATTGGGCTACCTTGCAACATGTACAGTCATGAAGAAAAGAAAAAATCAAAGAATCAAAGAAAAAATCTAATATATTTAATGACAATCAAGAATACAATCAACTAGAGAGATATGAAAGATCTCCCCAGTATGGTCACCAAAATAAATGTTGAGGAAAATATATGAATTTATCTTACTCAAGCATTTTTGAATCTGGCTTAGCTAAGGCAAGATAGTCGGGAATATTACCCTATGTTTATAGCCTCAAAATGTATTTCCCAATCCACAAGTATTAATTACAAGGGATTAGGATGATTTTTTAAATAAAAATATTGTTGCAAAATATAAAATTTTTATATAATTTTTTGATCATTTATAGATTGCAGAAAGAAAATGTGGAGATCAAAAGCAAAAATAACCAAGTCATAGATTAACACAATTGAGATAGAATAGCAATATCTTTATTTCATTCCAAGAAATCAAAAGTATCATTCTCTTACAAAAATCCCTGTGGGGGCATGAACCAAGGTCAAAATTAGAAATCCCCGATGAAAAACATACAAAAGGACTTTGATAAGAAGTAAAAACTAAACTTTAAAATCTGGATCAGCTTGCCACATACTGTTGCCCACTTGACTATGCAAAATATCATTTATCGGTCATGAAACTCAATTCATAAACAAACAAGTCTACACAGACTATCAAAGATAGATCAACACCTCTGAAACAAACATCTGAATGATATGGTTCAGATTTGAACCTTGCTTTCTACAATAGGACCCTGGTGTCAAAAGGATAATTAGGCCTTTAATAATTTGAAGAATGAATGAAAACTGAACTATCTCAATAAAACTCAAGAGAAAACCTTAGTATGCTTTCTCCTTCTATTATCCCCTTGTTCTTCCTTCTCATTTGGCTTTTATGCATTCCAAGTTACTTGAAGTAGTTCAACTACCTCATTTAGGTAAGTTAATTAAAACTTATCTAATTTTAGTTTAGGGGAAGTAATAATAATAATAATTAAGGGTCTTTTGTTAAATAATAACTAACTAGGTGGGACCCCTTGTGACTCCCTCTTATTTCTTAACAAAAATAAACATAATTAGAAAACCAATTAAACACATGCCTCCTTGTGGCTCCCACAATTATTTCGATAATTTGAAATTTAAATATCATAAATATTTCAAATTACATCCAAACATGAAAATATCCACAATATCCAAAAATAGTTTGTTGTCCAAAACTTTTTGTAGTCCATTGTCCTTAATTAATCAATTATAAACACTTAATCAAAATCCATATTTGCCACTTTGAGAGTCAATTCTCTTTTGTTGATGTTGTCCCCTTTAGACTTCCCAGAATTAGCCTTAGGTTGGGTGAAACCTTGAGGCTTGATCTCAATAATGACATGGGAGCAATCATCCCTCAAGTGCACATGGGAGGAAAATAACTTGGCTAAGTCACTTGAAGGAGAGGAGGGAGAAACAACAGATTTACCTTTTTCATGCACATGGTGAGCCTTGGTTTTGAGTCATTTTCTTGCATGGGAAGACTGTACAGGTGAGTGTACAGGGGAAATTTGAACATTTGGGTTTACAGGTGGAGGAGGAGGAGGTAATGACAAGTTTGTCCAGCCACGATGGTGGGAGACTGTTGGATGAACAATATCCTGCCATTTGATGCAGGAGCATCGCTCCACATCAGCAACATGCCAGCCAACCAATGCATTCATCACACATTTAATGGAGGAAGGGAGAGGAACAACCCTCTCAATTTTCAATTTTTGAAATATGATCCGATACGGATCGTTCATGTTGTAAGGATATAAGAGCCGACCACACCTTTGTACATGTAGTGATTGAGGTTTCATTTAATGGTTACCTTCAACTAATTCTAGATCAATCAAGTCTACGACATCCACTTTTATGTAATGTAACCGTAGGAGTAGGAGCCGCTCTGAGATAGAGATAGTACAGAGGCGGTGGAGGAGGATAAGCTCAAGGGAGCCCTGTTTTGTAATTAGAGTCTCTCGAGGAGTAGAGAGTAGAGAGTAAGAATAGGAGAGTTCTCAAGAAGAGAGATTTTGGGAGAGAGAGCTGAGACTTGTTACAGTCTAGCCATTGTAAACATTTGTATAGACATAAAAATAAATAGAAAAGCAGGTTTTCCTGCATACTATGTGTTTGATGTTTACATGTTTTTATGCATTTCATGTTTTAAATGCATAATTGGTGAAGTAATTCAGAAGTTTCAATTTTTTCTCATCTTTGAGTTTCCGAGTGCAAGGAGTGCACATAGTCCGCAAGGTGTTCATTGACAGAGGTGAGGTAACCTCAGGAAATCTCAAGAGGGATAGCGTTGAACCTTCATCAGAAGAGGTGCAAGGAGTGCACATGAAGGAACTCTGTTTTGAGTTCAGGGAAGACAAAACTACTGAAGGTTTTGTAGAGCTCTACCAAGAGGGCATTGAGTGAGTGCATAGAGTGCACCAGAGAAATCTATTTTGAGTTCTGAGAAAAGGGAAGTGTCAAAGAGAAGACACTCACAGGGTTTCTAAACACTCTATGGAGAAGGGCTCTACAAGGTGTGCATCGAGCCGAAGAACGGGAGGAGGCGTGAAGCATTTATTTACAAGAAATACTTTAGATCTGAGTTATTCAAAATCTTAGTAGCACAAGGAGTGTGTGGGAGCAGACTTATTCCAAGTCTAGAAGTTCAGGAGGAAGTGTCTGTGTACACTGTCCTTCAAAATATAAGAATTGAAGGCTAAGACCTTTGACACTTAGAAAATATTCTAAGTCTGGGAGAAGCGTAAATCTCAGGAGGAATAGCACAACTACCTTGGATTGAGCAGAGGACGAGGTCTGGACTGTTGGAGTCTACGTCCAGGCACATAGAAGAGCATGTAAGAGATTAGATTTGGCTCGTCAGATCTAGCATAGAGGATAGATAGCCATCGGATTTGGAAGAAGGTGCATGAGGTTTAATCCATATGAAGCCACACAGAAGGGTAGAGCAGATGGTAGAAACTTCGAGGGAGAAGTGTCGATTTGTCGTGGGTCGTCGAATCAAGAAAAAGGTGCATGGGGTTTAATCCTCGTAGGAACAGAGGATAGAGGACTCGTCGAAGTACCGAAAGAATCAGAACCATTCATCTCAGAGGATGCATGTCAAGAGACCCACATTTTGGGGATTCGGACACCAGGAGATCGAGAGTGAAGAGTCTCCAAATTCACAAAAGGAGAATTCGTGAAAGGACCAGGACCATCCATCAAGGAGGACACATGGCAAGCAGTCAAGGTTTCGGGGAAATCTCCAAAAGGATGTAGGCTATTGATTTATTGGGATCGTATCCGTTGGTTCAGAAGGGATTGGGCCGTTGATCTCTTAGAGGGAGGGATTTCAGCATTTCATGAACCGGGGATTCGAAAGATAGAGAACAGGGGGAATGCTTGCATTATGATTCCCTGAATAGTGAAAGATGGTAGTGCTTTGACATTAAGCGCATGGTCACAGAGTGGTGGTCACATGGATAGAGGCTAAGGGAGGAGCCAAAGCCCATTAAGCACTTTTCGACATTTCGAGACCTGGGTGTTCGAGAGGCCAGGAGTCGGGAGAGGTGGAGTCCCGACTCCTGAAATCACGAAATGATTGTGGTCGTCAATCGAGGAGGACACAGAAACATCGGATCTAGTTTGGGAAAGGACCAAGATTCAGGGTTTCAAGAAGCAAAGGGACTCTTGAATGTCAAAGTCTCGAACCACAAAAAGTTCCTTTTGGCGTTAGCACATGGTCATGAGGAAGTGGTCACATGGAGAGAGGTTAAGGGAGTAGCCAAGAACCTCAGCCCTTTTTCAGGTTTTGGTAATTCGAAGTACAAGGATCCTGGGAGAGCTCGCATGCAGGAGTCCCGAAACCCTGAAATGTGAAACAAGTGTTGTTTAAGCCTTGGGTCATATCCCGAGGTCACCAGATAAGAAGGGGCTAGTTGGAAAGGAATCAATGCCGAGGCGTGTGTTGGTCAGAACATAGAAGAGCACCGAAAAGGGGGCGCGCGTGTAGGTTTTCTCAAGACCTATGCCAAGTAATTAAAGGGACCTGTGGATTTGTTCGAGGGGTTCCAATAAGAGCCCAAAGAGACATTTTGGCTCAGGGGATAGAGCGATATAGAGACTAGGAGGACAGTGGACCCTACTGAGGTAGGGGGTCTACATCAATTACTCCTCAACTGGAAAAATCATGAGCTCCTCTTCTCCAGTGTTGAAATCCACTTGGATCCCAAATTTTTCCTTGGAGTTGTCCTCCAGCTCCTCTCCAGCTGTGCTGTTGTTGTTGCTACTACTTCTACTTCTTCTTCCCTACTTCTCTTGCAAGCTTCCTTCTGCTCAGATTTCCTTTTCTGATCTCTTCTTGTTTTGACCTCAACATTAGCCTCTTGATCTCCTCAATCACCTCGTCCAGCTGCTCTCATGGCTGGCTCTTTGTATGCATTCTTCTCTGCTACACTTCTGTCTTCTGAATGGACAGATCTGCTTGATCTCCCATGTTGTATTTATTTCCCTTTGTGGCACTGAGTGGCCACTCTGCTACAGACTCTAGCTCTGCAGTCTCCTCACTGAACTGTTGCTGAGATTCTTCCTGTGGCAGTTCTGCTGCTGCCATTTCTCCTCCTGGCATACTTCCATCTTCTTCTAGCTTCTCCCCAGGATGGTATGCTCCACTACCTGCTTCCAATTTACCCTGTTGGATGTGCAATATTTGCACCATCACCCTCCTTTCCAGGGCTTCCAATTCTTCATGCAGGTTAGCAAAATCCATGATGTCTGTTTCTTCTTCTGTTGCAGGCTTCAGTGCTGCAGTCATCTCTGTTTCAGCTTCCTGGCTAAAAACTTTGAGCCATTCTTTTGAATGCTCCTCCTTTTCTCCTTGGGAAAACATCAATGTCTGCTCCATTTCTTCCTCCATGATAGTCTCTGGTGGTTGTCCTCTTATTGTTGCTGCATCTGCAACACATGCTCTGGCCTCAACTAGGCTTCTTGGTAGGAACACCTCTATTCCTCCAATCATCATAATGCTCTTCTAATCCTTCTCTTGGATGGTGCAAGTTTTTAACTTGTCATCATCTTCATTCACATGGTCTGAAAAACCACATGAATCTTCACTTATCAACACTCCTTGCTGATATGAACTCTCCCCTGAGTTCAGAAGACTTTCAGATAGTCTTATCTCTTTCCCCTTGCCCACTTGGCATTTTGGGAATTTTTTGCTGCCCACTTGGTAGTCTATGAGTTCCAGTGATCCCATCTCATTTCCCACTTGGAAATCTGAACTTTCACCACTGCTCCCCTGGTAGTACGCGAGACCTTCCACTGATCTCTTTCCATTGCCCACCTGGCAACTCGAAAGTTCACCTCTGCCCACCTGGTAGTTTATGAGATCCTCTGTTAATCTCATACCATTGCCCACCTGACAATATGAATTTCCATGGCTGTCATTCTGACAGTCTATGAGATCCTCCAATGATCTCATTTCATTGCCCACCTGGCAATTCGAAAATTCATCCTTGCCCTCCTGACAGTTTATGAGATCTGAAACTGATCCCTCTTCCTTATCACTGAGGGTTTCTCTAACTTCTGGCTCACAGATGCAAACCAGCTCTGTGTCACCAAGGATTTCAGCATACCTCAACCACATTTTCAATAGCCTTTGTTGTCTTTTGGCCAACAATTCCTTGACTGGTCACTTCACCCTCTTCTTTATGGGCCACTCATACACCCAATGTGCTTCTACATTCTACTGCATTTTCAATGCAAGTTGTTCCATTCTCACTCTTATCTGAGCGAGTTCCTTATCAATCTCTTCTTTACTCATCTGTTGGTGGTATCCTCTTCCACCACGCTCATGACCTTCAATAGCCATTTTCTTCCTCAAGAACGCAACTGGTCCTTCTGGCTCAACCCACCTGGCTATCTATTGACTGCTGCACACCTTGCAACAATCTTCACAGAGAATCATTACTCTGTCTCCTCCTTCACCTACTATCTACAAGTGATCCTAGACTTCCGATACACTTGATGTCGCCAGAATTTCTCCCACCGTCTCTCCTTTTCCTGTGAACAAAGTAACGATCTCCTCTTTCTCTTTTGTCTGAAATCTAGAGACAAAAATCATCTTTGATACCAGATGATGGTATCAAACTATATCCCCTCACAGTCCTCCTTTTGTCTGTGATCTACAAACAAAAAAATATTTAGCTCTGATACCACCTGATGGTATCAGACTGTTCTCTTTATCTCCCCTCTGATACAAAATTTTTAAAAAATCTGCCCTCTGATACCAATTGATGCAGATCCCCTACCTCAGCAGGGTCCATTGACCTCTCAGTCTCTAGATCGCTCTATCCCTTGAGCCGAAATGGCTCTTTGGGCTCTTGTTGGAACCCCTCGAATGAATCCACAGGTCCCTTTAATTCCCTGGCACAGGTCTTGAGAAAACTTGCGCGCGTGCCCCCTTTTCGACGCTCTTCTCTGTTCTAAGCCAACACATGCCTCGATGTTGATTCTTTTCCAACTAGTCCCTTATTATTTGGTGACCTCGGGTTATGACCCAAGGCTTAAACAAAACTCCTTTCATGTTTCGGGGTTTCAGGACTCTTGCATGCAAGCTCTCCCAAACTCCTTGTCCTTCAAATTAATGAAACCCGAAAAAGGGTTGAGGTTCTTGGCTACTCCCTTAACCTATCTCCATGTGACCACTTACTCGTGAACATGTGCTAACGCCAAAAGGCGCTTTTCATGGTTTGGGACTTCGATGTTCAAGAGTCCCATCCCTTTGCTTCTTGAAACCTCGAATCATGGTCCTTCCCCAAACCATATCTGATGGTCCTACGTCCTCCTCGATCGACGACCATGATCGTTTCGTGATTTCAAGAGTCGGGACTCCAAGTCTCCGAAATCCTAGCCTCTCAAACACCCGGGTCCCAAAATGCCAAAAAGGGCTTAATAGGCTTTGGCTCCACCCTTAGCCTTCGTCCATGCGACCACCACTTTGTGACCATGCGCTTAACGTCAAACTGCTACCGGCTTTCAAGATTGAGGGAATCGTGATGCAAGCGTTCCCCCTGTTCTCTGTCTTTCGAATCCTTGGTTCATGAAATGTTGAAATCTCTCCCTCTAAGAGAAAAATGGCCCAGGCCCTTCTGAACCAACAGCTACGATCCCACTGGATGAATGGCCTACATCCTTTCGAGGATTTCCCCGAAACCTTAACCTCTTGCCACATGTCCTCCTTGATGGATGGTCCTGGTCCTTTCACGATTTTCGAGACTCTTCACTCTCGATCTCCCAGTGTCTGAATCCCCAAAATGTGGGTCTCTTGACATGCATCCTCTGAGATGGACGGTTCTTATTCTTTCGGGACTTAGATGAGTCCTCTCTCCTCTGTTCCTACGAGGATTAAACCCCATGCACCTTTTTCTGGATCCGACGACCCACAGAAAATCGACACTTCTCCCTCGAAGTTTCTGCTGTTCGTTCTACCCTTCTGTGCGGCTTCCCAGGGATTAAACCCCACACACCTTCTTATGGATCAGACGGTTATTGTTCCTCTGCACTAGATTTGACGGGCCAGATCTAATCTCCTACGCACTCTTCTATGTGCCTGGACATAGACTCCAATGGTCCAAATCTCGTCCTCTGCTCGATCCAACGGTAGTTGTGCTCTTCCTCCTGAGCTTTACGCTTCTCCCAGACTTAGAATTTTTCTAAGTGTCGAAGGTCTCAGCCTTCAGTTCTTATCTTTTGAAGGATGGTGTACACAGACACTTCCTCCTAAACTTCTATACTTGGAATAAGTCCACTCCCGCACACTCCTTGTGCTACTAAGATTTTGAATAACTCAGATCTAAAGTATTTCTTGTAAATAAATGCTTCACGCCTCCTAGCATTCTTTGGCTCGATGCACACCTTGCAGAGCCTTTCTCCACAGAGTGTTCTGCAACCCTATGAGTGTCTTCTTTTCTACACTTCCCTTTCCTCAGAAATCAAAATAGAGTTCTCTGGTGCACTCTATGCACTCACTCAATGCCCTCTTGGCAGAGCTCTATAGAACCTTCAGTAGTTCTATCTTCTCTGAACTTGAAACAGAGTTCCTTCCTGTGCACTCCTTGCACCTCTTCTGATGAAGGCTCGATGCTATCCCTCTTGAGATTTTCTGAGGTTACCTCACCTCTATCAACGCACACCTTGTGGACTATGTGCACTCCTTTCACTCAGAAACTCAAAGACGAGAAGAAATTGAAACTTCTGAATTACTTCACCAGTTATGCATTTAAAACATGAAATGCATAAAAACATGTAAACATCAAACACACAGCATGCAAGAAAAACTACTTTTCTATTAATCTGTATGTCTATACTGTTAGCACTCTGTAAATTTCCTAGAGGTTGATAGAAAGAAGAATTCTACAAGAGGTAAATTTATCCAACCTCTTTTGAAGCTGGGATCTAGCCCTTCCAACTTCAGAGAGGGATCTCTCTATGTGATTTAGATATGTTTCAAATTTTAAAATATTAGTCTAGGTAAACAAATAAGTTGATTTTGTTGTTGTAGTGCTTGTCGAGTTGGCTGAGATAGTTTACACATCCATTGGGCCATGGGGTCTGTGTCTTAAAAATGAAATCCAAACCAGAAAAACAAAGGAAACCTTTCACAGGGTGAGATAATATAATCACTGGATTCTTTAGAATCATAAATGAGGAATAGCAGAAAAGATGAGAAAGACAATTACAGCAAAGAAGTAGTTAAGAATTTCTTTATTGTAAAATCAGAAGATAGAACACTAAAATGTTTTGAGTCAGAAATAGGGTATACGAGATAAATCCTGCAACGTTCATTACTTCCAAAGATTAGATTTAGAAAACAGTGTGATAACAAAGTGATAATAACATTCAACTAAGAGAGAAAAACATCACTAGTGAATACACGCAAGAATCCTATAAAAGTGCCTCTTTGTATTAATGGAACATCTCTTCAAAAATATTACAGTCTAATATCTTGTAGTGCGAGAAGATCAACAACCCCCAATACTTCGAAAAGTGAACTATTTATAACTCCAAATTACAAACGACCCTGTCATTAAAGATCAGGACGTGGTAAATATATTTTTAGCCTAACTAACTTAACAAATTACAGAAATCTAGGAACTGCTTGATGATGTGTTATAACTGCATGTTGTTTCCTGGGTGAACCATTGGTGAGGCCTCTACACGACCTCCTCTGACTAGACAGCTGACTAGACTAGGACCACTCATTGATTACTCGATCAGATCATAGAGTTCTTCCCATGGAAGATGAATGGGAATGTTGACTTTGAGTAGCCTTCGATAAACTTCATCCATTTCTGTGTACTTGGCGAAGGTAGGTTTGGTGATGAAGATGTATCGAATCTCATGCTGAATATTGATGTCCAACTGAAGTGCATCTAGAAATGCCTTGCCAGTGATGCTGCCTTGAATCCCTGAAAACTTTGAACTATCCTTAGCCACATCGTCCAGTCTCTTTTTGTAGTCTGGGAGTGTCATCAGTTTGTCATTAATTACCTTCAGACTAGGAAGACCATTCTTCTGTAGAGCCTCAATCTTACTAAAAAACCTTTGTACCCCTAGGTCCATGACCTAAACCTTTTCTTCCAGCTGAAGCATAAATCCTCTCTTGGTCAAAACTCTCTTGACCTCAAGGATGGTCTCTGTTCTATCCTCAATTTTTATCTCTTCTAGCTCCTCCCTGGTCTTAGAATTTAGGAAATTGATGATTTCATTAGCCTGTGTGGGCATCTTTCCCAATTCTGATCTAATCTTCTCAATGGCTTGTTTGCTTCTCTGCACCAATTCATTTTTCTCAAACATGATCTGTATCATTGGCCATAGCTCGTTCATAGATTTGGTGATGTCTGTCCAGACACTTTCTTTAACTTCGGCCAGAGTTTTACCTGCCACTGTTTGCTTCTAGAGCTGTTGTAACTCTTGTTTGAGCTGGTCTGACACCTACTTCTCCTTGGAGAGGCTGATCTGATAGGAATATTTGAGTTCCTTAAGGTATTCAATCTCCTTCTTGAGCCTTCTAATCTCTATTTCCTGCAGGTCCATCTCTTCCATAGATTTGTCCAATTCAGTTGTCTTTTCCAGAGATGTTAGTGGATTCATCGATGGGACTTATGTTACTGATGTTGTTCTCACTCCTGAGAGTGGAACTGCACTCAATGGATGATTTACCAGAAGAGATTTAGGAACTACTGGAAGAGTTCACTGACATAGTAGTGGATGAATTACCTCGTTTGTTGCCACCGATCAGAAGTGTGAGTCATCACATTGATCTCACACCAGGAGCCAGTTTGCCAAACAAAGCAGCGCATAGATTAACACCGCGGGAGAATGAAGAGGTAAAAATACAAGTCTAGGATTTGTTAGACAAAGGGATGGTTAGAGAAATCTTGAGTGCATGTGTTGTTCCGATAGTACTCAGTCCAAAGAAAGAGGGAGGCTGGAGGATGTGTACTAACTCGAGGATGATTAATAAGATAACAATCAGGTACAGATTTCCATTGCCAAGGATGGATGATTTGATGGATTGCTTAAGTGGAGCAAAGTATTTTTCAAAAATTGACTTGAAAAGCAGATATCACCAAATTCGTATGAGGGAAGGTAATGATTGGAAAACCGCCTTCAAGACTAACGAAGGGTTGTATGAATGGCTTGTTATGCCACCTGGCTTAACAAATGCACCAAGTAATTTTATGAGATTGATGATCGAAGTCTTCAAAGAATTCATCGGGAAATTTGTCATTGTGTATCTGGATGACATACTAATTTTAAGTAAAACAAAGGCAGAGCATCTGAAACACTTGGCTATTGTGATGAAGAGATTACAGCAAGAGAAGATGCTGATAAACATGAAGAAATCCTCATTCATGAAGACATAGCTCATTTATTTTGGATTCGTTATATCTGCATACAAGTTGAAGATGGATCCAGATAAGGTGGAAGTGATCAAGAATTGGCCATGACCGAAGAACATATTTGAGGTGAGAAGTTTCCACGGATTAGCTATTTTCTACCGAACATTCATAAAAAAATTCAGTGGAATTAGTGTAGCAATGATGGACACAGTGAAAAAAAGACACAAATCTTTTCACTGGACAGAAGAGGCTGAAAAGAGTTTTAATTTGTTGAAGAAGAAAATCACGGAACAACCAATTCTAGTGTTGCCTGATTTTCAAAAGACATTTCAAGTGAAATGTGATGCAAGTGGATTTGCAATAGGGGCAGTCTTGAGTCAAGAAGACAGACCAATAGCATACTTCAACGAGAATCTGAATGAAGTGAAAGTGAAATACTCCACTTATGATAAGGAGTTTTATGCTATTATACTTGCATTGAAGAAATGGAGGCATTACTTGATTCCCAAAGAGTTTGTCTTATACAGTGACAATCATGCACTGTAGTTTGTGACTCAACAGGAGAAGTTGAATCAGAGACATGTAAAATGGGTTGAATATATGGAGAATTTCACTTTTGTGATTAAACATATTTCTGGTACTGCTAACAAAGTTGTTGATGCTTTGATCATGAAGTGTTTGTTGTTGCAAGAGTTCAAAGTCAAAACATTTGGTTTTGACGATCTCAGGGACATGGACGCAAGTGATCCAGATTTTAAGGAGGCTTATGAAGCAACTGAGAATCCAGTTCTCAGAGATAAAAGCAAATGGGCAGAATACATGATCTGGGAAGGATTGTTGTTTAAGGGCAATCAACTTTGTATTCCAAAATGCTCCATGAGGGAGAATTTGCTGAAGGAGAAACACAGTGGAGGATTGGCCGGACATTTCGGTCATGAAAAGACATTCACAAAGCTGAGCGAGTCATACTTTTGGCTAGGAATGAAAGCAGAAGTTAAAATATTTGTGGACAAATGCAGAATTTGTCAGCATTCGAAAGGAAAGAGACAGAATGTAGTATTTTACCAACCATTGCCAATACCTGAGAGGCCATGGGATGCAGTTAGCATAGAGTTTATATTGGGTTTTCCAAGAACACAAAGAGGATTTGACTAAATCTTTGTGGCGGTGGATAGATTTTCTAAAATGGCACACTTTATTCCATGTCAGAAAACCAGTGACGCAACTCACATTGCGAATCTGTTTTTTAAAGAAGTCATTCGACTTCACGGCTTACCAAGGAGCATAGTTTTGGATAGAGATACGAAGTTTGTAGGACACTTTTGGAGGATGTTGTGGAAGAAGCTAGGAACTAACTTTTGGAGGATGTTGTGGAAGAAGCTAGGAACTAACTTATCATAAGGATGGACAAACTGAAGCGGTGAACAAAAGTCTGGGAGACTTGCTGAGGAGCTTGGTGACAGAACATCACAGCCAGTGGGACAACATATTACCACAGGCAGAGTTTTCATATAACGACTTAGTTAACAGAAGCACAGGGAAGATTCCATTTCAGATTGTTTATGGCATATAGCCGAGAGGGATTTTTGAGTTGAGGGAGACAGAACTGAATGGAACTAGGAGCACTAGTGCAGAAGATTTCACAGAGGCGATGAAAGAACTTCATAGCCAGGTGAAGGAGCGGTTACAGAATTCAAGCCAAGAGTATAAACAAAGGGCAGATCAACACAGGAGACAACTTCAATTCGAAGTTGGTGACTTGATTCTGGCACATTTGAGAAAGGAAAGGTTCCCGAGAGGAACACATAATAAACTGAAGATGAAGAAGATCGGACCATGTAAGATCTTGAAGAAATTTGGGGCGAATACTTATGAGATTGAATTACCCGATGGGATCGGAATTTCTCCGATATTCAATGTCTCAGAATTGTACCCATACAAATCTAAGGAAGCAGGAACAAGTGATGAATAGTCATAGGCTCAGTGGAAAAAGCAGATGCCAGTTGCAGATAAGCCTCAGATGGAGCGCATACTAGATAGAAGAGTGAGCAAGAGGACCAGGCGAAAGCAATACTTTGAGTATTTGATCAAATGGAGAGGCCATCGAGTTGAAGATGCCAGCTGGGAGAATGAAGTAGAGATTCAAAAGCATGGACAGACTGTGCACGAGCTCATGGATAGGAGCCCATGAAAATTTTCAAGCAAGGGAGTATGATGCAAGAGAATTGTCAACATTAAGCGAGCGTGGGGCAAGCGCAACACATTTTGAGCACATGATAAATTGTTTAAAAAAAAAAAACTTTTGAAGATTGGATGCACCAAACTTAAATGTGATAGTTAAGGAGAGGCATACTTATATATTGTAAAGGACCTTGAATGATCCACTCTCATCCATAGTAGGTAGAAAGCATTTATGTAAGTAGGTAGAATTGAATATTAGATTAGACGGTTTTAGAAGGAGTGGAGGGAAAACGGATATAGACACCCTCTCTTGTATCATTGTAACATATAGAGAAGAGAGCATAGAAGAGAAGCAGAGAGATGTGTAGAAGACTCCATGTACATAAATTCGTAATTAATACAAAGAATCTGTGATTCAGACTCATGGTGTTCATGTATTCTCTGTGTATGTATCTTTGAATGTTATGCTCATGAATGTTTTACTCTTTCTGTCATGCAATTGCTTTTATGCCATGTATGAATGATTTCTTGTTGAATGTTTGAAATCTGAGAGAGGAAGAGTAAGGAGAATGAGTTTCAATTGTTTCTCTATCTGAGCAAGATTCCTGCAAGGAGTGCAGTTGAATTGTCCGCAAGGAGTGCGTTGACAAGGAGTTCAGAGGGTTGTCTCTAAAAGCTCAAGAGAGATAGCTTTTGTTCTCATTTCCTCAGAGTGTAGTTGGGCACAGGAGCCATGCAAGAAGTGCGCGGGCTGAGGAAAGTCTCAGAGTTGTGTATCTGAGCAAAGTATTGAAAGGCTACATCTAGAGGCATGTGTAGAGTCAAAGTATTCAGCACTTGGAAGTCTCTGAAGGTTGCCGCAAGGAGTGTGCGCAAGAGTCTTCTCTAAGACTCATAGTTGTGAGAGAGCATAGGAAGGATAAGGCCTTCTAAACCATTGAAGGACAGTGCAGGGAAGTTGCGACTGGAAGTGTTAAGAAGGCATCGTAAGTTTGCGCCGTAGGTGGAAAAGTTTGTGGAGGAACACTTAGTTCACTCGCAGAAATCGTTAGGGGGAAGAAACAGACGGTCATAAATTCTGTATAGAGGATTAGATAAATCCCATCAGCCGCCAAATCTGACAAAGGAGCGAGGAGGTTACGAATGAGTTTCCAAGGTCCAAGCTCAAGGGATTGTGGACTGTCAGATCTTCACATAGATACTCGTCAGCTGTTGGATCGGCCAGAAGTTGCATGAAGTTTAAGCTTCGGGAAAGGGAGGGTGAAAGTCCCGACGAGAGGTGTGGCCATCGGGATTTTTTCATTCATGAAATCAAGAGTCATGATGACAGGAGATCAGGAATTTTCATAGTGAAAATCCCATAATCAATCTGAGCCATCCATCTATTGAGACACGTGGCAGAAATTGAGAATCCGTCAGTATTTCGGCGACCAGGGTTTCAAGTTGATAGAGAAATTGTGTCATCGAGGCATCGCAAGTTGTGAAATCCCTAGATTGAATCAAAACCATCCATCGGTTGGGACACGTGGTGGAGATCAACAGTCCATCGACACTTCGGGATTTTCGAGGACAAGGTGCTGGGGCACGTTGGGAATTGAAGTCGTGAAATGCCGAGAGTATATCAGGACTGTCCATCTTAAGGGGACACGTGGCAACAATCCATAACTTTGGTAAAAGTTCCAAAAGGGAAGAGTCATATCGGGATATCAGGATTCGAGAGATCGGGGATCTTGAGGATAAGAGGTCCAATACATTTCGACATTCAAAACCTTGAACCCCGAAAGGAGATAGGAATGTGGTCATATAAGGTAAGGTCACATGGACCACAAGTATAGCCCAGGGGGCTAACTGAAGTTGAAGTATCATGGGATATCAGAGATCGGGAAATCGAGAAGACAAAAGTTCATTACATCGGGGATTGGAAAACCTCGAAACCGAATTTCTACTTTTCTATTGTGAATGGAGAAGCAATTGGGCCTAGAGGCTGCGAGGAGCATAAAAGACCTGTGGATCAATTCTAATAGAGATTACAGTGAAGAATCGAAGGAGCCACTCTGGCTCAAGGGTAAAAATTGAACGATCCTAAAGATCGAGAGGTCAGTGTAGAGACCTTTTCTAAGGTAGAGGGTTCGTTTGCGTCAGGGTTGGTATCAGAGCTCAGAAGGGATTCTTTTCTTTCTGTGGCAAGGAAAAGGAAATTTCACCATGCCACCAAGAAGGAGGGATAGACAATCAACCGATCTAGAAGAGGAAAGGGAAATGTCAAGAGGAAGGGGTAGGCAGGTACAGAATCCAGAAGTAGAAAGAGATCTGCATAACATACACGCCAGACTTGTGGACATGGGGAAAGACAAAGGCGTACAACTGATGTAGGAGATATCAGTGACTCCGAAAATGAAGATGATACTTTACACGAAGAAGAGGAAGTTGCAGCCGAAGATGATACAAATGAACATTTGATTAGAGCTATTGAAAGAATGGGTGCAAGAGTGAAAATGGACATTCTAGTTTATGAAGAAAACCTGGATGCTGAAGAGCTTCTAGATTGGATTAGATCTCTAGACACATATTTTGACTATGAAGATGTCGAAGAGGACAAGAAGGTCAAACATGCTATCAAAATATTGAAGGGACATGCAACATTATGGTGGGATGAACTACAAGCTGATAGACGCTGCAGTGGCAAGCAAAAAATCAGGAGTTGGGATAGGATGATTGCGAAGATGAAGGCAAAATTCATCCCCAGGGATTACCAGATTACTCTGTTTAGGAGAATGCAGAACCTGAGACAGAAGCTGATGATAGTGAAAGAATACTCTGAAGAATTCTATAGTCTAAACATCAGGGCAGGTCATTGAGAAAGTGATGATGAAAAGGTTTCCAGGTACATGAATGGCTTGAGATATGACATTCAGGATGAGATGAGCATGGTAACCATCCGAACGGTGGAAGATGCTTATCAAATGGCTCTAAAAGTTGAAGAGAAGGTGAGCCGATAGCAGGGTCAGAGAGGCTGAGGCAAAATTCATCCCAAAGGAAAATTAGTTGCCCAAGATAAATATCATAAGCCCAAGGAGGACTAGAAGAAACCTCAGATTCGAACTAAGAGAGGTGGAAGCTCACAGTGAGGGAAATATGTTGAACAGAGAGGACAAGATACTGGGCAAAGAGGAGATTATGCTGATAATAGTACTTTTCCTCATACTAGAGGTAGAGGAAGAGGAAGAGGTGGAGTAATAACATGCTTCACATGTGGAAAGAATGGGCACAAGTCTTACGAGTGTCCATACAAAAAGAAAGAGGGTGGAGAATCTCACATCACCGAAGCACAAAAGCCATATGTTGAGGTAGAAGACGCTGAAGGTGGAAGATCACTGATGATGCGAAAGGTTCTTTTGACACCAGAGAAGGACGTGGAGAGCTCAGCCCAAAGAAACAGACTTTTTCAAACTTCTTTCAAAACCAAGGACAGGGTATGCAAGGTCATTGTGGACAGTGGTAGCACAGATAATCTCATTTCGATAGAGATGGTAGAAAAGCTGGAGCTGGAGACGATTGAACATCCAAGTCCATATAAAGTTTCATGGCTACAAAAATGACATCAGGTAAATGTCACTAAACAATGTCTAGTTGAATTCAAGATAGGAGGATATAATGATAAGATTTTGTGTGATGTTATTCCTATGGATGTTTGTCATCTATTGCTGGGTAGACCATGGAAATATGACAGAAATGTGATTCATGATGGGAGGATGAACACATACACCCTAGAGAAGAATGGAAGAACTCACATGTTGCTTCCAATCAAGGATAAGGAGGTGAAATCAGAAGTAAGCAACACTGTACTTCTCATGAGTGTGAAGGAACTTCTTACAGAGGTTAAGAAGAAGGAGGAACCACAATTCATTGCGGTCAGAAAACCGAAGATTGTTTTGACTAGCACAAGAGTGGATGATTTACCAGAAGAGATTCAGGGACTGCTGGAAGAGTTCACTGACATAGTAGTGGATGAATTACCTCGTTCATTTCCATCGATCAGAAGTGTGAGTCATCATATTGATCTCATACCAGGAGCCAGTTTGCTAAACAAAGCCGCGTACAGATTAACACCGCAAGAGAATGAAGAGGTCAAAATACAAGTCCAGGATTTGTTAGACAAAGGGTTGGTTAGAGAAATCTTGATTCCATGTGTTGTTCCGACAATACTCAGTCCAAAGAAAGACAGAGGCTGGAGGATGTGTACTAACTTGAGGACGATTAATAAGATAACAATCAGGTACAGATTTCCATTGCCAAGGATGGATGATTTGATGGATTGCTTAAGTGGAGCAAAGTATTTTTCAAAGATTTATTTGAAAAGCGGATATCACCAAATTCGTATGAGGGAACGTGATGAATGGAAAACCGCCTTCAAGACTAACGAAGGGTTGTATGAATGGCTTGTTATGCCATTTGTCTTAACAAATGCACCAAGTACTTTTATGAGATTGATGAACGAAGTCCTGAAAGAATTCATCAGGAAATTTTTCATTGTGTATCTGGATGACATACTGATTTTTAGTAAAACAAATGCAGAGCATCTGAAACACTTGGCTATTATGATGAAGAGATTATAGCAAGAGAAGCTGATGATAAACATGAAGAAATCCCGATTCATGAATACATAACTCATTTATTTGGGATTCGTTATATCTGCAGACAAGTTGAGGATGGATCCAGATAAGGTGGAAGTGATCAAGAATTGGCCATCACCAAAGAACATATTTGAGGTGAGAATTTTCCATGGAATAGCTAGTTTTTACCGAAAGTTCATCAGGAATTTCAGTGGAATTCGTGCAGGAATGATGGGCACAGTGAAAAAAAGACACAAATCTTTTCACTAGACAGAAGAGGCTAAAAAGAGTTTTAATCTATTGAAGAAGAAAATCATGGAACAACCAATTCTGGTGTTGCCTGATTTTCAAAAGACATTTCAAGTGAAATGCGATGCAAGTGGATTTGCAATAGGGGTAGTCTTGAGTCAAGAAGACAGGCCAATAGAATACTTCAATGAGAATCTGAATGAAGCGAAAGTGAAATACTCCACTTATGATAACGAGTTTTATGCTATTATACAGACATTGAAGAAATGGAGGCATTACTTGATTCCGAAAGAGTTTGTCTTATACATTGACAATCGTGCACTGCAGTTTGTGACTCAACAGGAGAAGTTGAATCAGAGATATGTAAAATGGGTTGAATATATGGAGAATTTCACTTTTGTGATTAAATATATTTTTGGTACTGCTAACAAAGTTGCTGATGCTTTGAGCAGGAATTTTTTGCTGTTGCAGGAGTTCAAAGTCAAAAAATTTGGTTTTGATGATCTCAGGGACATGTACGCAGGTGATCCATATTTTAAGGAGGCGTATGAAGCAGCTGAGAATCCAGTTCTCAAAGATAAAAGCAAATGGATAGAATACATGATCTAGGAAGGATTGTTGTTTAAGGGCAATCAACAGAGGTGATGAAAGAACTTCACAACCAGGTGAAGGAGCAGTTACAGAATTCAAACCATGAGTATAAACAAAGGGAAGATCAACACAGGAGACAACTTCAATTCGAAGTTGGTGACTTGATTCTGGCACATTTGAAAAAGGAAAGGTTCCCGAGAGGAACATATAATAAACTGAAGATGAAGAAGATCGAACCATGTAAGATCTTGAAGAAATTTGGGGCGAATGCTTATGAGATTGAATTACCCGATGGGATCGGAATTTCTCCGATATTCAATGTCTTATATTTGTACCCATACAAAGCTGAGGAAGAGGGAACAAGTGATGAACAATCAGAGGTTCAGTGGAAAAAGAAGATGCTAGTTGCAGATAAGCCTCAGATGGAGTGCATACTGGATAGAAGAGTGAGCAAGAGGACCAGGCGAAAGGAATACTTTGAGTATTTGATCAAATGGAGAGGCCATCTAGTTGAAGATGCCAGCTGGGAGAATGAAGAAGAGATTCAAAAGCATGGACAGACCATGCACGAGCTCATGGACAGGATCCCATGAGAATTTTGAAGCAAGGGAGTATGATGCAGGAGCATCGGCAACGTCAAGCAAGTGTGGGGAAAGCACAACACATTTTGAGCACATGATAAATTGTTTAAAAAAAAAAAAACTTTTGAAGATTGGATGCGCCAAACTTAAATGTGATAGTTAAGGACATGCATACTTATATATTGTAAAGGACCTTGAGCGATCCGCCCTCATCCATAGTAGGTAGAAATAATTTATGTAAGTAGGTAGAATTGAATATTAAAGTAGATAGTTTTAGAAGGAGTGGAGGGAAAATGGATATAGACACCCTCACTTGTATCATTGTAACATACAAAGAAGAGAGCATAGAAGAGAAGTAGAGAGCTGTGTAGCAGAATCCATGTATAGAAATTCTGAATTAATACAAAGAAGCTGTGATTTAGACTCATGGTGTTCATGTATTCTCTGTGTATGTATCTTTGAATGTTATGCTCATGAATGTTTTATTCTTGTTGTCTCTGAAAGCTCATGAGAGATAGCTTTTGTTCTCATTTCCTCAAAGTGCAGTTGGTCACAGGAGTTGTGCAAGGAGTGCATAGGCTAAGGAAAGTCTCAGAGTTGTGTATCTGAGCGAAGTATCGAAAGGTTGCTGCTGCAGGCGTGCGCAGAGTCAAAGTATTCATCACTTGGAAGTGTCTGAAGGTTGTCGCAAGGGGTGCGCGCAAGAGTCTTCTTTAAGACTCAGAGTTGTGAGAAATCTCAGGAAGGATAAGACCTTCTAAACCATTGAAGGACAACATAGGGAAGTTGCAACTGGAAGTATTAAGAAGGAGTCGTAAGTTTGCGGCGCAGGTGGACAAGTTTGTGGAGGACCACTCAGTTCACTTGCACAAATCATTAGGGGGAAGAAATAGACGGTCAGAAATTCTCTGTAGAGGATTAGTGAAATCCCGTCAGCCATCCGATCTGACAAAGGAGCGAGGAGGTTACGACTAGGTTTCCAAGGTCCAAGCTCAGGGGATTTTGGACTGTTATATCTTCACATAGATACCCGTTAGCCAGTGGATTGGCTAGAAGTTGCATGAGGTTTAAGCTTCGTGAACGGGAGGGTGAAAGTCCCGACAAGATGCGTGGCCATCAGGATTTTGGCGCTCATGAAATCAAGAGTCACGATGACAGGAGAT
Organism: Picea glauca; assembly: GCA_000966675.3. NCBI lineage: Eukaryota > Viridiplantae > Streptophyta > Pinopsida > Pinales > Pinaceae > Picea > Picea glauca. The sequence continues at coordinate 204,661 of JZKD02S1650074.1, forward strand.
CTGGAATTTTCATAGTGAAAATACTAGAATCAATCTGAGCCATCCATCTATTAAGACACGTGGAAAAAATCGAGAACCCGTTGGTATTTCGACGACCGGGGTTTCAAGTTGACAGATAAATTGTGTCATCGGGGCATCGCAAGTCATGAAATCCTGGGATTGAATTAGAACCATCCATCGCTAGGGACACGTGGTGGAGATTGAGAGTCCATCAACACTTCAGGAGTTCCAAGGACAAGGTGCCAGGGCACATCGAGAATTGAAGTCATGAAATCCCGAGAGTATATCATGACCGTCCATCTTGAGGAGACGCGTGGCAACAATCTAGAACTTCGGGAAAATTCACGAAAGGGAAGAGTCATATCAGGATATTGGGATTCGAGAGATCAAGGATCCTGATGACAAGAGGTCCAATACATTTAGACATTCAAAACCCCGAACCCCGAAAGGAGATAGGACTGTGGTCATATAAGGTAAGGTCGCATGGACCACGAGTCTAGCCGAGGGGGATAACTAAAGTTGAAGTATCACGGGATATCGGAGATCAAGAAATCGAGAAGACAAAAGTTCATGACATCGGGGATTGGAAAACCCCGAAACCCAATTTCTACTTTTCTGTTGTGAATGAAGAAGCGATTGGGCCTAGAGGCTGCGAGGAGAAGAAAAGACTTGTGGATCAATTCTAATAGAGATTCCATTGAAGAATCGAAGGAGCCACTCCAGCTCGAGGGTAGAATTTGAATGATCCTAAAGACCGGGAGGTCAGCGCAGAGACCTTTGTTGAGGCAGAGGGTGTGGTTGTGTCAGTGGAAGTTTCAATTATTTCCTTAAGGAGGCTATGTCAATATTTTTTCTTTTTAATCATCTCCTTGGTTGCTTTCACGTTTAAGGGGTCGTACCCGATCTTGAAGACCAATTCCTCCAAAGTCTTGATCCTGTTGTCCTTGGCAAAGGATGATATCTTCTCCAACTTCAATTGCATTTGGAAGTTGTTCAGGGACACTTGCAACTTGGACGCAGTAGTGGAAGTATGTGCCAGCGTATGGAAAACCATTTCTCCTGTTTTCTTGTGTAGATCCATCTGATCAGCTGGATGCACATATTTAGTTTGGAATTCAAAGGTGGCCCTTTTGCAATCAATGATTACCTTTGGATCCAGAACCTGTGCTTGGAGGAATGCCATGTGCATTCTGCCCTTCTCAGTGTCAAATGCCGATAACAGCCTATGTTTTGCAGTTGACGTCTGCTTCCAGAACTGGGCGCAAGTGCTGCTGGTCAGAGTCTGATTCTTTTTCTTGATCAGATCATACTTCTCAAAGATGCTCAACTTCGGTCCTATCTTGCCTGGCTGGGTGGTTGATGGAGTATCTGTAGATTTCTTTGGCAACACTGAGGTTATGATATGCTAGAGGCTTGCACTGAGGGGTGGCCTATCAACCGTTGTCACTGTAGTAGATGGAACCTTCTTTTCCCCAGTCGGGTCAGGAGCTGGACTAGTTTTGGGCCTCTTGGTATGCAGTTGAAATTCTTCTGATGATACTTCAGTGACTGGTGATGACGAATCTTGCCTAGGCCTTTTCTCTTTTGGAACCTGTGGTGTGGTTGTTTGTGACACAGTGGCCGTGGTGTCCTGTTGTTCTTCTTCGACCGAAGTGTTTGGTTCCCATCCTGTCTGGTTTGCGAATTTCTTGACTTCGGGCCTAGATTCATGGACATATAGGATATTCTTGTTTTTTACCCTCATCTCGGAGATAATCCCACATGGGTCATAGTGCCATGTGAAACTCATGGCGAACTTCATTTCCTTCAGCAGCCTGTCTATTAGAAAAACAGGACCGCGGAGCAATAAAATAAAACAAATGTAGAAACAAAACATAGAAGACACACAATACAAGAGAGACATAGATTTACATGGTTCACCCAGTGTGGGCTACGTCCAACAGAGAAATTGCCAGGTCCTTTCTTTATTATTATCAGACAAATGAAGGGATACAACCTACAACAAAACCCACTGTAACTTCCTCTTCTTTCTCTCACAGTCTCCTCTCTCAGAATACAATACTTGCCACCATCAACCATAGCCTCAATACATTTCCCTCATAAAAGAGGGTTGCCTTCTAGGGAAAAAAACCCTAACATAATCTCTACCGTTAGATCTGCGACCTTATAATGAACGGTCCAGATTTACAATGAAATTATAATATACTTTTATAAGGCAATTTTTGCTTCGGGGGCTTCGCCCCCGAACCCCTGCCATGGGCTCGCTTTCCCCCAAACTGCCCAGCCGGGGGGATAACAACCCCAGACCCCGCAGAGGGGGTACCCCCCCTCTGCACTCCCTCATGTGGAAGAGTGTACATACTTCTGGGGTGTAAATACTTCATGGGGTATAAATATGGCTGAAAGCAAGGACCTCTGAATTAGGAAGATAATCAGGCTCCATAACCAACAATCTCCCACTTGGAGACTAATCTCAACAACTCCACTGCTACTGTATATGCTGGACTCTAAACCTTTTTGGACATGGCAAATTTCTCATCTTCATCTTCATTCTTGAAGACCAACTGAAACTGAGCAAGAACTCAGTTTCTCCCTGGTTACTCCCTTTGTTAACATGTCTGCAGGATTCTAGCTAGTGTGTATCTGACGCAGGCATGCCACCCAGACACGTCCGCTCACAATACCTCCTCCATTCTTAGCCCGAAGAAATTTAAAGCTCTTCAAACTCCCTATCGGGAATTTTCCTCACCCACAGCAGCTCTCCAAAAGATCTCCCTAAAATATCAAGAAATCGGACTTTGCGATTTCGCGAGTCTTATGGTCAAGTATTTTGGGATTCTCAAAACCCCGAACCCCGACGTAAGTCAATGCTGACCTTTTACCTCACTATCGGGGTTTTTCCTATTGGGATTTCAACATTTGCACTGTCTAAACCAACTCGCCTCACCAATCCCCGATCCTCGATACACTCGCCTGCTGCCTTGGCCTCCAGGCTAAGCCTTGTGTCCACGCGACCTCTCTTTATATGACCGCAATCATATTACTCATTAGGGTTTCACGGTTCGTGATTCCAAAGTGCATAAACAACTTGCCACCAGGATCCCCGATATCCCGATGAATCAAACACCGATGGAGGGCTTCCTTGCCACCTATCCTCCAATAATTCCCCTGTGGCCCCACACTAATAACCTGTCGGAAAATCGCGTTTCAGATTTTCGTGATTCCTGATGCAACATTTTCTTGGTACATAGGATCCCCGATATCCTGAACCCCGACTCCTTTTCTGATCTTCTGACGCATGTCCACCTTGAGATCCACGGCTAGGACTTCGTCGGCGTTTCGAGACTCAAAAGACCTTGGTTCTCTTGACTACTAAAGTTCTGAACGCTGATGGGCTCTCGATCCTTGCCACCTGTCCCAACAGATGGACAGTTCGGCGCGCGTCGGGATTTTGAGACTTTTGATGTCCCAACTCTCTCATCCTTAGGAACCTCGATACACCGATTCCTGACTCTCTCCAGATTCTTGACACTTGTCTTCCCGAATGTACGATTCAGATTATGCCAGGGTTTCCACTATGGACTTCCCCGACCTCCTATCCAGGGGACTTCTGATTTCCCAGACTCCTGACGCCTTAATCTCCGCCACGTGTCTAACTGAAGGACGACCCAGATCTTCCCAGGGCTTCAGGGTTTTAAATGTTGAAAGACCTTCGACCACGGGACTACTGATCCTTCAAATCCCGATGGTTACTCTTGTACAACTCCTGTCAGATTCGACGGCTGACGGGTAACTGATCCACGATCCCACGGTTCACGACTCATGGAGCTTGAACTCCCAACGTGACCATAGACTCCTTGCTTCTTTGGTAGATCCAACGGCTGAAGGGATTTTTCCAATATCCTCCACAAGATCCTAACAGTCTATCTTCCTCTTGGATGTCTTCGACGAGTGAACCCAGTATTTCTTTATGAAAGCTAGTCCTGCTGCACGTAACTTTGCAGTGCCTGTTCAAACACTCCACGGTACAGCCTCTCTATGATTCTTCTCGACGAACATGAAAGCCTTATGCCTCTTGAGCTTTCTCACACTTTCAACCTCAAATAGGGTCCTTGCACGAACTCCTTGTGGCAGTTTTTTTTTTCAAACACCTCCAGTGTTGAGTTCTTTTGACTCTGCACACACATGCAGCAACAGTCCTTCAATACTTCGCTTAGTTTCACGACTGATACTCTCCTTAGCTTGCGCACTCCTTGCATGACTCCTATAACCTGAATTCACTTCTGGGTGAATCAGAACAAGAGTTAGACTATCCAAGCCTTATGTCAATGCACTCCTTGCAGACAACTTCAACTACACTCCTTGCAGGAATCCTTGCTCAGATAGAGAAACAATTGTAACTCATTTCACTTCCTCTCAGACTTCAATCTCAGCACATGAAATCATATACACAAATAATAGTAAATGCATAACAGGAAGTAATTACTCATGAGTATATTGTTCAACATACATATATAGAGAACAAACACAACTCCATGAATTTGAATTTACTCTTCTATTAATCCAAATAATTATACATGGGTGTTTCTGCACAGTTTTCTGCTTCTCTTCTCCATGCTATGGATTCTTCTAAATCGTCCTGAATTATGTTACAATGCACAATGAGGGTGTCTATATCCATTTCCCCTCTTTCTTCTAAAACTGTCTAATCTAATATTAAATTCTATCTACCTACATTTACTGCTATAAATGCCTCCATCTACTTTAGACGAGAGTGGGGCGCTCAAGGTCTGATTACATTTTACCAAGGCCCCTTCATTAAATGATCTCATTTATGTTTGGCGCATCAAATTCAAGGGAAAATTCAAAAATATTTTGGTTGGGTCTGTCCAACTTTCCTTTGTCTTCTGCACTGGCTCGCTTGACCTGAGGGATGCTCCTGCATCATACTCCCTCGCTTGAAAATTTTCATGGGCTCCTTTCCATGAGCTCCTGCATGGTTTGTCCATGCTTCAAAATCTCTACTTCAATCTCCCAGCTGGCATCTTCAACTGGATGGCCCTTCCACTTGACCAAATATTCAAAATATTCTTTCCTTCTGGTTTTCTTACCCACTCGTTTATCCAGTATCTACTCCATCTGTGGCTTCTCTGCAACTGGCATCTACTTCTGCCACTGAACCTCTGGTTGTTCACCACTTGTTCCTGCTTCCCTAACTTTGTATGGATACAAATATGAGACGTTGAATATTGGAGAAATTCTGATCCCATCCGGTAATTCAAACTCATAAGCATTCTGCCCCATTTTCTTCAAGACCTTGCATGGTCTGATTTTCTTCATCTTCAATTTATTGTACGTTCCTCTCGGGAACCTTTCCTTCCTCAGATGTGCCAGAACCAAATCACCAACCTCAAACTCAAGTTGTCTTCTATGCTGATCGACTCTATGTTTATATTCTTGGCTTGATTTCAACAACCAATCCTTCACCTGGCTGTGAAGTTCTTTCATTGCCTCAGCAAATTCTTCTGCACTAGTGCTCCTAGTAGCAGTCTTCTCCGAATCTCTCAATTCAGAAACTCCTCTCGGCTATGTGCCATATACAATCGGGAATGGACTCTATCCTGTGCTCCTATTCACTGAGTCATTATAAGCAAACTCTGCCTGCGGAAATATATTTTCCCAACTTCTGTGGTGCTCTGTGACCAAGCTTCTCAGCAAGTCTCCCAGACTTCTATTCACCACTTCCATTTTCCCATCTGTCTGCGGATGATAATCTAAACTAAACAATAATTTAGTCCCCATCTTCTTCCATAATGTCCTCCAAAAGTGCCCTAAGAACTTTGTATCGCTGTCTGAAACAATGCTCTTTGGTAAGCCGTGAAGTCGAATGACTTCTTTGAAAAACAGATTTGCGATGTGAGTCGCATCACTAGTTTTCTGACATGGGATAAAATGTGCCATCTTGGAAAATATATCCACTACCACAAAGATTGAATCAAATCCTCTTTGTGCCCTTGGAAATCCTAATATGAAATCCATGCTAATTTCATCCCATGGCTTCTCAGGTATGGGCAATGGTTGATAAAAACCTGCATTTTGCTTCCTTCCCTTTGAATGCTGGCAAATTCTGCATTGGTCTACAAATCTCTTGACCTCTGCTTGCATCCCTGGCCAAAAGTATGACTCGTTCAACTTTGTGAATGTCTTATCATGACCGAAGTGTCTGACCAATCCTCCACTGTGTTTTTCCTTCAGCAGATTCTTCCTCATGGAGCAATTTGGAATGCACAATTGATTGCCTCTGAACAATAATCCATCTTGGATCATATAGTCTGTCCAAGGGATTCTATCTCTGAGAAATGGATTCTCAGCTGCTTCATATGCCTCCTTAAAATCCTGGTCATCTGCATACATGTCTCTGAGATCATCAAAGCCTAACATCCATACTTTGAACTTTTGCAACAACAAACACTTCCTGCTCAAAGCATCAGCAACTTTGTTAGCAGTACCATAAATATGTTTTATCACAAATGTGAAATTGTACATGTATTCAACCCACTTAACATGCCTCTGATTCAACTTCTCTTGTTGAGGCACAAATTGTAATGCATGGTTATCACTATATAAAACAAATTCCTTCGGAATCAAATAGTGTCTCCATTTTTTCAATGCCTGGATGATGGCATAAAATTCCTTGTCATATGTGGAATACTTCATCTTCGCCTCATTCAGCTTCTCGCTGAAATATGCAATTGGTCTTTCCTCTTGACTCAAGACCGCTCCTATTGCAAACTCACTTTCATCACATTTTACCTGAAATGTCTTTTGAAAATTCGGCAACACCAGAATTGGTTGTTCTGTAATCTTCCATTTCAACAAATTGAAACTCTTCTTAGCTTCTTCAGTCTAGTGAAAAGATTTATGTCTTTTCTTCACTGTATCCATCATTCCTGCACTAATCCCACTGAAATTCTTGATGAATTTTTGGTAGAAACTAGCCAATCCATGAAAACTTCTCACCTCAAATATGTTCCTCGGTGATGGCCAATTCTTGATTACCTCCTACTTATCTGGATCCATCCTCAACTCATTTGCGGAAATAACAAATCCCAAATAGATGAGTTCTGTCTTCATGAATGAGGACTTCTTTGTGTTTATCAGTAGCTTCTCTTGCTGTAATCTCTTCATCACAATAGCTAAATGCTTCAGATGTTGAACCTTTGTCTTGCTGAAAACCAATATGTCATCCAGATACACGATGACAAATTTCCCGATGAAATCCTTCAGGACTTCATTCATCAACCTCATAAAGGTACTTGGCGCATTTGTTAATCCAAATGACATGACAATCCATTCATACAAATATTCGTTTGTCTTGAATGTTGTTTTCCATTCATCACCTTCTCTCATGCGAATCTGGTGATATCCACTCTTCAAATCAATCTTTGAAAAAAATTTTGCTCCACTTAAGCAATCCATCAAATCATCCATTCTTGACAATGGGAATCTATCCCTGGTAGTTATCTTGTTAATGGCTCTTGAATCAGTGCACATCCTCCAACCTCCGTCTTTCTTCGGACTGAGTACTATCAAAACAACACACAGACTCAAGCTTTCCCTAACCAAACCTTTGTCCAATAAATCCTGGACTTGTCTTTTGAACTCTTCATTCTCCTGCGGTGTCAATATGTACGCTGCTTTGTTTGGAAAAATGGCTCCTGGTATGAGATCAATATAATGAATCACACTTCTCATCGGTGGCAACGAATGATGTAATTCGTCCACCACAATATCAATGAACTCTTCCAGCAGTCCCTGAACTTCTTCTGGAAAATCATCCACTCTTGTGCTAGTCAGAACAATTCTCGGTTTTATGATCAAAAAAAATTGTGGATCCTCCTTCTTCTTAACTTCTGTAAGAAGTTCCTTCCCACCCATGAGAAGTATTGTGTTTCTTACTTACGACTTCACCTCTTTATCCTCAATTGGATGTAACATATGGGTTCTCCCATTCTTCTCCAGGGTGTATGTGTTCATCCTCCCATCATGGGTCACATTTCTATCATATTGCCATGGCCTACCCAGCAATAGATGAAAAACATCCATAGGAATAACATCACATAAAATATTATCTTTATATCCTCCTATCTTAATGTCAACTAAGCACTGTTTGGTGACGTTTACCTAATGTCCCTTTTGTAGCCATGAAACTTTGTATGGACTTGGGTGATCAGTCATCTCCAGCTCCAGCTTTTCTACCATCTCGATTGAAAGGAGATTATCTGCGCTTCCACTGTCCATAATGACCTTGCATACTCTATCCTTGGTCTTGCAAGCAATCCTAAAAATACTGTTCCTCTGCACTGAATTCTCCATCTCCTTCTCTGGCATCAAAAGGACTTTCCGCATCACCAGTGATCTTCCGCCTTCATCATATTCTACCTCAACATCTCGCCTCTGTGCCTTAGTGACGTGAGTCTCTCCAGTTTCTTTCTTTTTCTTTGGACACTCGAATGACCTGTGCCCATTATTTCCACATGTGAAGCATGTGATTACTCCACCTCTTCCTCTTCCTCTACCTCTAGTACGAGGAAACCTATGATTATCAGCATATCCTCCTCTCTGCTCAGTATGTTGTTCTCTTTGCTCTATGTATTGCCCTTGCTGTGAACTTCCACCTCTCTCTGTCTGAGTCTGAGGTTTCTTCCAGTCATCCTTGGGCTTCTGGGTTCTTTCCTGTGCAACTGCTTTGCCTCTAGGCTGACTTCTGCCTTAGCCTCTTTGACCTTGCTTACAGCCCGGTTTCTTCTCTACCTTCAAAGCCATTTGATAAGCATCCTCTACCATTCATATGGTTTCCATACTCATTTCATCCTGAATCTCATATCTTAGGCCATTCATATACCTAGCCACTTTTTCGTCATTGCTTTCGATGACCTGCCCTAATATTCAACCTGTAAAATTCCTCAGTATATTCCTTCACTATCATCAGCTTCTGTCTCAGGTTCTGCATCCTCCTAAACAGAGAAATTTGATAGTGCCTGGGAATGAATTTTGCCTTCAGTTTTGCAATCATGCTGTCCCAGCTCTTAATTTTCTGCTTGCCTTGGCAACACCTGTCAGCTTGTAGTTCATCCCACCATAAGGCTGCATGTCCCTTTAATCTCATGATGGCATGCCTAAATTTCTTGTCCTCTTCAATATCTTCATATTCAAAATAGGTGTCTAGAGCTCTAATCCAGTCTAGAAGCTCTTCTACATCCAGATTTCCCTCATAAACTGGAACGTCCATTTTCACCTTCGCACCCATTCTTACAACAACTTTAAGAAAGCGTTCAGTTGCTGCATCCTCCACTGGGATTTCTTCTTCTCCATGTTCATCATCATCTTCATTTTCAAACTCACTGATACCTCCTACATCAGCTTTACGCCTTTGTGATGTCTCCATGTCCTCCATTCTGGCACAAAGATTACACACTTCTCTCTCCATGTTAGGATTCTGCACTTGCCTACCTCTTTCTCTAGACATTTCCCTTTCCTCCTCTGGATCGGGTGATTGTTTACACCTTCTCCTTGGCGGCATGGTGAAATTCCTTCTTCTCTACTACAAAAAGCAAAGAAATTTTCTCGCTCTGATACCACTTGACGCATGCGTGCCACCCAGACACGTCCGCTCATAGGACCTCCTCCGTTCTCAGCCTGAAGAACTTTAAAGCTCTTCAAACTCCCTATCGAGAATTTTCCTCACTCACAATAGCTCTCCAAAATATCTCCCTAAACTATCGGGAAATCGGACTTCGCAATTTCGCGAGTCTTGTGGTCGAGTATTTTGGGATTCTCAAAACCCCGAACCCTGACGTAAGTCAACACTGACTTTTTACCTCGCTATCGGGGTTTTTCCTATTGGGATTTCAGCATTTACACTATCTAAACCAACTCGCCTCACCAATCCCTGATCCCCAATACACTCCCCTGCCGCCTTAGCCTCCAGGCTAAGCCTTGTGTCCACGCGACCACTCTTTATATGACCACAATCATATTACTCATCGGGGTTTCGTGGTTCGCGATTCCAAAGTGCATAAACAACTTGCCACTAGGATCCCCGATATCCCGATGACTCAAACACTGATGGAGGGCTTCCTTGCCACCTTTCCTCCACTAATTCCCCTGTGGCCCCACACTATTAACCTATCGGGACATCGCGTTTTGGAGTTATTCCTGATGCAACGTTTTCTTGGTACTCAGGATCCCCGATATCCAGAACCCCGACTCCTTTTCTGATCTTCTGACACGTTTCCGCCCTGAGATCCACGGCCAGGACTTTGTCAGTGTTTCGAGACTAAAAATACCTTGGTTCTCTTGACTGCTGAAGTTTCGAACGCCGATGGCCTCTCGATCCTTGCCACCTGTCCCAACAGATGGACGGTTCGGCGCTCGTCGAGATTTTGAGACTTTTGATGTCCCAACTCTCTCATCCTCAGGAACCCCGATACGCCGATTCCCAAATATCTCTAGATTCTTGACACCTATCTTCCCAAATGGACGGTTCAGATTATGCCGGGGTTTCCACTGTGGACTTCCCCAACCTCCTATCCACGAGACTTTTGATTTCCTGGACTCCTGACGCCTCGATCTCCGCCACGTGTCTAACTGACAGACGACCCAGATCTTCCCAGGGCTTCGGGATTTCAAATCTCAAAAGACCTTCGACCATAGGACTACTGATCCTTCGAATCCCGATGGTAACTCTTGTGCAACTCCTGTCAGATCTGATGGATGACGGGTAACTAATCCACAATCCCATGGTTCACGAGTCCTGGAGCTTGAACTCTCGACGCGACTGTAGCCTCCTTACTTCTTTGGTAGATCCAACGGCTGACATGATTTTGCCAATCTCCTCCATAAGATCCTAACCATATATCTTCCTCTTGGATGTCTTCTACAAGTGAACCCAGTATTTATTTATGAAAGCTAGTCCTCCTGCACGTAACTTTGCAGCGCCTGTTCAAACACTCCACGACATAGCCTCTATGTGATTCTTCTCGATGAACATGAAAGCCTTATCCCTCCTGAGCTTTCTCACACTTTCAACCTCAAAGAGGGTCCTTGCACGCACTCCTTGTGATAATTTTTTTTTCAAACACCTCCAATGTTGAGTTCTTTTGACTCTGCGCACACCTGCAGCAACAGTCCTTCAATACTTCGCTTAGTTTCATGACTGAGACTCTCCTTAGCCTGTGCACTCCTTGCACAGCTCCTATAACCCAAATTCACTTATGGGTGAATGAGAACAAGAGTTATACTATCCAAGCCTTCTGTCAACGGACTCCTTACGGACGACTTCAACTACACTCCTTGCAGGAATCCTTGCTCAGATAGAGAAACAATTGTAACTCATTTTACTTCCTCTTAGAATTCAATCTCAACACATGAAATCATATACACAACATAACAGTAAATGCATAATAGGAAGTAATTACTCATGAGTATATTGTTCAACATACATATACAGAGAACAAACACAACTCCATGAATTTGAATTTACTCTTTTATTAATCCAAATAATTATACATGGGTGTTTCTGCACAGTTTTCTGCTTCTCTTCTCCATGCTCTGGATTCTTCTAACTCTTCTTGAATTATGTTACAATGCACAATGAGGGTGTCTATATCCATTTCCCCTCTTTCTTCTAAAACTGTCTAATCTAATATTAAATTCTATCTACCTACATTTACTGCTATAAATGCCTCCATCTACTTCAGATGAGAGCGGGGTGCTCAAGGTTTGATTACATTTTACCAAGGCACCTTCATTAAATGATCTCATTTATGTTTGGCACATCAACTTCAAGGGAAAATTCAAAAATAGTTTGGTTGGGTCTGCCCAGCTATCCTTTGTCTTCTGCGCTGGCTCGCTTGACGTGAGGGATGCTCTTGCATCAATATCTTTTCCATCTTCAATTGTCCATCTTCCAAGGCAGATCGTATGACGTGGTACCTCAAATGTATATGCTTAGTCTTTGAATGGAAGGCCGAGTTCTTTGCAAGGTGAATGGCACTCTGACTGTCATAGTACAACCTGTTGTTCTCCTGCTTCTTTCCCAAT
>JZKD02S1650074.1:222591-256687 GCA_000966675.3 Picea glauca
AAATTATTTGCAGAATGAAAAATCATTTGTCAGAAAAAACACTAGAGAGAGATAATATTCCAGTCACTAGTTGATACTATAACTTATAGGGTGATAACAATGGCTCCACCTGGGGATGGTATTTCCTTGTGAAGTGCCAAGAATTCTGGTTCCTGATGTTCTGAAAATTCCTCCTTAGTCGCCTTCGTTGCTTGATTGGTTTTATTCTCGAAAAATGGAAAAACAGTGGTCAGCGGCTTAGGGCCTTCTCTTTGGGCTTCAACCAACTGACTAAAGTTATTCACTCAGAAAATGAAGGTGAAAAATAAAGACGGTATGTACAATGGAGAGTGTAACCTCGAGTCTCTACTGAGGCGGTAAATAATGCTTCAACATTCTACCATTTACAGGTCCTCCTGGAAGATCTGTCCCATCATCGTTGTTTAGCAAGAAAGTGTTATTTCCTCTAAATGCTTGAATCATGTATGGTCCCTTCCACAGACTATCGAATTTTCCATGCTTTCCCTTGTCTTCGTTTCGGGCATCCCATCTCAGCACCAAATCTCCCAGCTCAAAATCATCTTCGTTGGTTCTTTTGTTAAAAATCTTTTTGATGCTTTCTTGGACTACCTGGGTCTTGTTGTATACCTCTTCCCTAGACTGCTGCAAATGGATCATCTGATTGATCCTTCTTTGTGAGTCGTTCGGCTCGGCTTGTATGTCTTGGAGCAATTTCATGACAAGGATTCCTAAGGAAGTGGGAAAAACTACTTCTATGCCATAGACCAGCTGATATGGTGACATACCGATTGACCTTTTGGTGGTCATTCTGTCAGCCCATAATGCAAAAACCAACTTGTTATGCCATGACTTCTTGTTTTCCCGCAATGTTTTCTTGATGATGTTTACCAAGGTTTTGTTTGAGGATTCCGCCAGCCCATTCCCTTGAGGGTAATAAGCTGTAGAATGTCCCAAAGCAATATGGTACTGGTTGCAGAAATCTATGAGTTTCTTCGATCGAAAAACAACTGCATTATCAGTTATAATCTTTCTAGGACATCCAAAGCGAGACAAGATATTATTTTCAAGAAATTTAATAATGACAGAATCAGTGGCTTGCTTGCTTGGTACTGCTTCGATCCATTTTGTAAAATAATCTGTGGTTGTAAGAATCCACCTGTGCTAACCTAAAGAAGGGGGTTGTATTTCTCCAATGAAGTCCAATCCCCATTGCTGGAAAGGGGCTTCAACTGAGATTGGTTTCAGGGGTAGAGGAAGAAGTTTCCTTTTGCCTTCAAATAGATGGCATTGATGACAAGAAGTCACTTTATGATGTACATCAACGAATAAATTTGGCCAATAGATTCTGGCTCTGGGGATTTTGTTGGTCGTAGTCTTCTAGTTTAGATGACCACCACAATCTCCTGCATGAAATTCTTGTAATACTTTGTCAGCTTCATCTTTCAAAAGACAATTTAACAGAATACCTCTACGATTTTCATAATACAGATTGCCTTCTAGAATGCAAAATTTTAATGCTTTCAACTTCAAAAACCTAGCTTTAGTCTTAGTCAGACTAGGGGGAGCTTGCAAATTATGCAAAATAAATATTAGGTCTGTGTACCATGGAGAGTTGAGAAATACCTCTCTCATGATTGGAGTCGCCTGCTCACCCTATTCATCTACTGCAGCTAAGAAATTAATGTCAAGAGCATGGAAATTTGATTCAACCATTAATTTTTCTAGACCTTGACCTTTAATTAGTTTTGTAGGCTTAATCTCTATGTCATATTCTAAAATGACAGCAATCTATTTTCCTTTTCTTCCATCCGGATTGTCCTGGGTTAAAATTTCTTTTACTACCGCATTCAGAACATATGCAATGGTGTGGGAATGGAGAATGTATACTCTAAAATATTTTATGGATTTTACCAAAGCAAAATCTTGTTTCTCCATTATTTTATAATTCAAAACAACATCTCTTAAAGATTTACTGAAAAAGGCTATGGGTTGTTCATACCCTTCATTGTTTTTCTGTAGTAATACTACTACAATGGTATGTTCAGAGGCGAAAGAAAAAAGATAGAAATCTTTGGTAAAGTCAAGACTGATCAAGACGAGGGCCTGTGTGAGTGCTAGTTTGACTTGTTCGAAAGACTGCCTGGATTCGATGTCCCACTTTATTTTTACATCCTTTTTTAACATATTTGTAATGTTTCGGAGGATCTTAGCCAGGTTGGGTATGAATCTTCATAAAAAGTTTATTTTTCTGATAAAAGACTGTAATTATTTGATGTTTCTTGGGTGTTCTAATTTCTATATGGCTTCGATTCTGCTGGGGTCTATTTTGATTCTATCCTTAGAGATTATGTGCCCTAGCAGTTTTCCTTCCTCTAGTCAGAAATGGCTCTTCTTAGGATTTAAAGAAATCGCAAATCTCCTGCATTTCTCAAAGACTCGTCTAAGATGTCGTAGGTGCTCGTCATAAGATTGGGAAAACACAGTCACATCGTCCAGATAGATGACAATAAATTTTCCTAATTCTTCCACAAAGGTGATGTCCATCGCTCTCTGGAAAGTGGCTCCAGTGTTCATCAAATCGAAGGGCATTTTCACATACATGAAAGAACCCCATGGTGTAGTGAAAGCGGTTTTGTCTTGGTCATTTGGGTGAACGAGGACCTGATTATAACCCAAGAACCCATCCAACAAAGAGATTCGTCTGGATCTGACTACCCTTTGTAGTATGTGGTCCATTTTTGGCAAGGGGTAATTTTCCTTCAGGGAGACCTTATTTAGATTTCGAAAATCAATGCAAAGCCTAATTTCTCCATATTTCTTACATGTTGGGACCAAATTTGAGACCCATTTGGAAAACTGTAATGGGACTATGATTTTGGCATCGTACATTTTTTTGATTTCCTTTTCTATCAGGGTGAGTAACTTCGGCTTAATTCTCCTAAGTTTCAGTCTGAATAGTTTTTGATCTTCTTTTATTGGAATCCTATGTTGTATGATGCTGGTATCACAAGCTTTCAAGTCCTCATAACCCCAGGCAAACACATCTGAATATTCCTTGAATAGCTCAATGTATTTGAGTTTTTTCTCAGGGGACAATGAGTTGGACAATTTGACCATCCTGGGTTTCTCTTCGATCTCTATATTACAATCTTCTACTTCTTGACCACTGGCTTCAATTTTCGTTTTTTTGGCTACATCATTAAAATAAAACAAGTCCTCTAAAGGAACCAAATCCCTAGGTAAAACATTACTTTTCAAATGCAAAATATCAGACTCCATCTCATCATCACCTAACTCTCCTGAATATATGCTATTTACACTATCATTTTCAAAATCAGATCTTTTTACATTTTCATCTTCATTCTCTAAATCTATATTTGTACATTCAAAATCATTTTTACACTGCAGAAAGCCTTCAATTTGATCATCATTACCAAATACCTGCCAGTACCTGATGTTGTCAGGAACAGTTGGTCTGCACTTCACCTCTACCATGTATGGATGAGTAGAACGAAAAGGAATCTTACATGTGGCTGTTGACGTAGCCAATCCGTCTGCCAAAATGTTCTGTCCCCTAGGCATTACCTGCAAATCAACTTCAATGAAAAATCTAAGGGAATAAAGAACAACATTCCTATAATCTCTAAGACGAGGATGTTTCGCAACATACTCACCTTTAATTTGCTTGATTATTAACTCAGAATCACCTCTTACCATAATCTGTTTGGCACCAACTCTTTTCAAAAGTTTCAGACCGAGCATCAAGGTTTCATACTCGGCGATATTGTTAGTGCATTGGAAATTTAATTTGTAAGAATGGTTTTTTGAATACCTGGATCTATGATTGTGCAACCAAACTCCTGCTCCAGCTCCTTCTTTGCTTACTACTCCATCAAAATCCATGCTCCAGAAATCTGCCGGTAATTCTTCAGTTATCACGTTTTTCTTTCTTTCTACCTCGATGATTTCTTGGACTTCGTTCGGACCAGATGTATCTTCTCCTAGTTGAGTAATTTTCTCTCCCGTGTCACCATAGCTATACAGGATAAAATAATCCAAGTCAGAATGTGCAGAGTAAAGAGGATAGTTGTGCGGTTTTTCTTGGCTACTGACCATGTATTTCATCAATGTTTCTTTGTATATCCTTCTTTGTTGCCCGAAAACTGGGACAGTGGCATACGACATATCCAGCTGCAGGGTACCTCTCAACTTAGCCCCCCAAGACCGGGATAGCAACATTCCATACTTCGGGGGGATGTCTACATCTACCACATCCATGACCATTTTCTTTGCGGGAATCTGAACCAGGGTGATACAAAGATCCTTGATCAAACCAATACATCTAACTTTACTGGAGTCAAACGAGTGTAAATCCTTGTAAGGTCTGGTGACCTCCAGTCCCAGTTTCTCCATCATTGCTTTAGGCATCAGATTATGGGAAGCACCTGAATCTAGCATATCATTATGCAAGATCAGGTCATGTATATTTAGACTGATGTAAAAAGGAGTGACAACACCATTATCGGCTTGGCCATCCACTTCAGGTCCGAAAAAAAGTTTAGGTTGATCATTTGTAAGGTTCACAATGTCTGAATGATTCGGCTATCCAATGGTTAAGGCCTTCATGCCTATATCAGGTTCAATGGTCAGCGCTTTAATCACTTGTGAACAATAAGTGTCTTTGTTCATCAACTCGGAAAGTGGAATGGGAATTTTTACTTTGGCTAATTCCCCTTCGAGGCTGAAAGGTGTAGGGGCTCTGCTCTGGCTCATCAATTCTGGTTTGTCTAGCACATTCTTTTGGCTAGAAGTACTTGGTTGATTAATAGATGAGACCTCAGGCTGCGACGATCTTTCCAGGATAGTAAGGTTTCTTTTTGCTAGAACTTCAGGATTACTTTTCTCAAGAATATTTTTGGTAGAAGGCTCAAAGGATTTTTTGGTTTCGACTACCTTCTTCGTTTCAATCATTGTTTTTGGGGAACTTCCTTCTGTCTTTTTAATTTGCAGATTGTACTGTCGGTGTACCTCCAAAATGACATTTTTGAATGCTTGTTGTTCGACATCTTCAACTTCTTCACTTACTTTTGTTTGATTGAGAAGAAAAAGTTCTTGCTCTTCTTGGGTAAGGAAAATAGATTTGTTATCATGAATGCCCATAAGATTTATATGAGTATCCTCTAGTTCCTCAATCAATTCCTCTCCTTCATCAGCATAATTTTCTTGTAGGGGAGGTCTGATCTATTGATCCGGACCTCCCTACTATCTTTGATCCCTACGTTTTCTCTGTCTGATTTGAGGAGGGTTTCTTCTGAAGTTAGGATTCCGAACTTGAGGAGCTGATGGGTTTTCTCTCGGAGGATTTCTTTCTGATACAGTAAGTCTTTCCATCATTATTTCAATTTCTCTAGCCAAGGAATCCAATTTGGAATCGGAAGTTGATGTGGAAGGTTCCTCTTTAATTGTGGCTCTCCTCTCTAACCTCTGTCGTGCCCTTTTGCCAACAAATTGGCCTCCACACTTATTGCGCTTTTCTGCATGTCATCCAGGGTGGTAGAATTTCTTTCCCTTAGTTGGTATGACATATCGACATCAAAATCATCAGGGAATTTTATCAATGCCATACCCTGTGGAGGTTTTATTTCGGTTGGAATTGCATTGTACAGGTTATTGAAATGGGTGCAATAATATTGTACTGTCTCACCTTGATTTCTTCTGATATTTTCGTATTCTGACAATATTTGGAGAGGGTTTTTATTTACCTCCCATCTGTCTAGAAAACTCCTTTGAAATGTGATAAGGTCAAGGACTGAGGCAGGACATAAACCTTTATACCATTTCTTAACGTCACCTGTCAAACTTTGGGCAAACAATCTCATTTGAACGACAACCTCATCTACTTCCTGCAGGTCAAAATAATATTTCATTTTATCAACATATTGTTGGGCATTCAAAGGTATTGTTCCATCGAACCGTGGGAGTCTCGTTTGATAATCTTGGGGCATAGCATGAATAGGCGTGACCAACACCAAGGGAGCATATGTAGCTGCCCTGATAGGTGG
This sequence comes from Picea glauca, assembly GCA_000966675.3. Lineage (NCBI taxonomy): Eukaryota > Viridiplantae > Streptophyta > Pinopsida > Pinales > Pinaceae > Picea > Picea glauca. The sequence goes on from JZKD02S1650074.1 coordinate 228,654, forward strand.
AGGAGGTGGGATGACAAACTGGATGATAGGCGAGGTAGTGACCGAATATGAAAATGAGGAAGGACTGGCTAGCATCGAGTGGGTGGTTTGCCTCTTAGCAGTGGGAGATAGAACTTCATAAGTTCGGGGTTGCAAAATGGTTGGGTCCAAAATGATTTCAGTCACAAAACTATCGGATCTTGTTCTAACCAGGCTTTGTTAGGAAAGGGTGTCAAAGTCAGGGTTTTGAAAGGTAACACACTTCCCTGAGAAAGAAAGAGACTTATGAAAGGGAATATGACTTACTAAACCATAAACAATGGTCTTTTTCTTGAGCAACTATTCTAGGTTATCTGTTACTATCGCAGGTTCTGGGTCTAGATGAGATCGAGTATAAATTTTCTTGGGAGCCAGATTTCTTTTTTATTTTTATATATATACTTTTTAGTTTTACGATTCTGAAAATAATATGCACAAGTTTTTAATCAACCTCTAAACATTACTTCCTTCTCAAATTTGCAATGTTTGAGGAACAAACTTTTCTTCTAGGGAAAAGAAAACATGAGCTTATAAATTTTTAGTTCTGTTCCCTAATGGAGTCGCCACTATGTTAGCACTCTGTAAATTTCGTAGAGGTTGACAGAAAGAAGAAGTCTACAAGAGGTAACTTTATCCAACTGCTTTTGAAGCTGGGATCTAGCCGTTCCAACTTCAGAGAGGGATCTCTCTATGTGATTTAGATATGTTTCAAATTTTAAAATATTAGGCTAGGTAAACAAATAAGTTGGTTTTGTTGTTGTAGTGTTTGTCGAGTTGGCTGCGATAGTTTACACATCCATTGGGCCATGGGGTCTGTGTCTTAAAAATGAAATCCAAACCAGAAAAACAAAGGAAACCTTTCACAGGGCGAGATAATATAATCACTGGATTCTTTAGTAGCATAAATGAGGAATAGTAGAAAAAATTAGAAAGACAATTACAACAAAGAAGCAGTTAAGAATTTCTTTATTGTAAAATCAGAAGATAGAACACTAAAATGTTTTGAGTCAGAAACAGAGTATACGATATAAATCCTGCAACGTTCATTACTTCCAAATATTAGATTTAGAAAACAGTGTGATAACAAAGCGAGAATAACATTCAACTTAGAGAGAAAAACATCACCAGTGAATACACACAAGAATCCTGTAAAAGTGTCTCTTTGTATTAATGGAAGATCTCTTCAAAAATATTACAGTCTGATAGCTTATAGGGCGTGAATATCAACAACCCCCAATACTTCGAAAAGTGAACTATTTATAACTCCAAATTACAAACGACCCTATCATTAAAGGTCAAGACGTGGTAAATATATTTTTAGCCTAACTAACTTAACAAATTACAGAAATATAGGAACTGCTTGATGATGTGTTATAACTACATGTTGTTTCCTGGGTGAACCATTGGTGATGCCTCTACACGACCTCTTCTGACTTGACAACTGACTAGACAACTGACTGGACTAGGACCGCTCATTGATTACTCGATCAGATCACAATGTTATTCCCATCGAAGATGTCTGGGAACGTTGACTTTGAGTAGCCTTTGATAAACTTCATCCATTTCTGTGTACTTGGTGAAGGTAGGTTTGGTAATGAAGATGTATCGGATCTTATGCTGAATACTAATGTCCAACTAAAGTGCATCTAGAAATGCCTTGCAAGTGATGCTGCCTTGAATTCCTAAAAACTTTGAACTGTCCTTAGCCACATCGACCAGTCTCTTTTTGTAGTTTGTGAGTGTCATCAATTTGTCATTAATTACCTTTAGACCAGGAAGACCTTTCTTCTGTAAAGCCCGAATCTTACTAAAAGACCTTTGTACCCCTAGGTCTATGACCTGAATCTTTTCTTCTAGCTGAAGCATCAATCCTCTCTTGGTCAAAACTCTCTTGACCTCAAGGATGGTCTCTGTTCTATCCTCAATTTTCATCTCTTCCATCTCCTCCCTGGTCTTAGAATTTAGGAACTTGATGATTTCATTAGCCTGTGTCGGCATCTCTCCCAATTCTGATCTGATCTTCTCAATGGCCTATTTACTTCTCTGCACCAATTCATTTTTCTCAAACATGATCTGTATCATTGGCCATATCTCATTCATAGATTTGGTGATGTCTGTCCAGACACTTTCTTTAACTTTGGCCAGAGTTTTACCTACCATTGTTTGCTTTCGGAGCTGTTGTAACTCTTGTTTGAGCTGGTCTGACACTTGCTTCTCCTTGGAGAGGCTGATCTGATAGTAAGATTTGAGTTCCTGAAGGTTATCAATCTCCTTCTTGAGCCTGCAAATCTCTGTTTCCTGCAGGTTCATCTCTTCCATAGATTTGGCCAATTTGGTTGTCTTTTCCAGAGATGTCAGTGGCTTCATCGATGGGACTTATGTTACTGATGTTGTGCTCACTCCCGAGAGTGGAAATGCACTCAATGGAATGACTTCCATTGGCTTTAGCTATTCTTTCTCTTTTACTAGCTTCTCCATCTCAGCTTCCATTTCCTTTAGTTGTGCATTCGACTCCATGATTAGTTTAAGCATTTCATCTTTTTCTCCTTATGTCTCTGCTATTTCCTTCACTTGCAAATCCTCTGTTGGTGGAAGTTTCAATTGTTTCCTTAAGGAGACTATGTCAGCATTTTTCTTTTTAATCATCTGCTCGGTTGCTTTCACATTTGAGGGGTCGTACCCGATCTTGAGGACTAGTTCCTCCAAAGTCTTGATCCTGTTGTCCTTGGCAAAGGATGATATCTTCTCCAAATTCAACTACGTTTGGACATTGTTCAGGGACACTTGAAACTTGGATGCAGTAGTGGAAACATGTTCCAGCATATGAAAAACCATTTCTCCTGTTTGCTTGTGCAAATCCATCTGATCGGTCAGATGCACATCTTTAGTTTGGAATTCAAAGGTGGCCCTTTTGTAATCAGTGATTACCTTTGGATCCAGAACCTATGCTTGGAGGAATGCCATGTGCATTCTTCCCTTCTCAGTGTCAAATGCCGATAGTAGCCTATGTTGTGTGGTTGACGTCTGCTTCCAGAACTGGGTGCAAGTGTTGCTGGTCAGAGTCTGATTATTTTTCTTGATCATATCATACTTTTCAAAGATGCTCAACTTCGGTCCTATCTTGCATGGCTGGGTGGTTGATGGAGTATATGTAGATTTATTTAGCAACAATGAGGTTATGATATGCTGGAGGCTTGCACTGAGGGGCGACCCATCAACCGTTGTCACTGTAGTAGATGGAACTTCCTTTTCCCCAGTCTGGACTAGTTTTGGGCCTCTTGGTATGCAATTGAAATTCTTCTGATGATACTTCAGTGGCCAGCGATGAAGAATATTGCCTAGGACTTTTCTCTTTCAGAACCTGTGGTGTGGTTGTTTGTGACATAGTGGTCGGGGTGTCCTGTTGTTCTTCTTCAACCAAAGTGTTTGGTTCCCATCCTGTCTGGTTTGCGAATTTCTCGACTTCGGGCCTAGATTTGTGGACATACGAGATATTCTTGTTTTTCACCCTCATCTCAGAGATAATCCCGCATGGGTCAGAGTGCCATGTGAAACTCATGGTGAATTTCATTTCCTTTAGCAGCCTGTTTGCTTCCTCTCCGGTGCCATGATTGTTGCAAATGAAAGAGCCAATCTGCCCTTTGATTCTGAGCTGTTTCTTTTTCTTTAGTGACACAAAGTGAATATCATCAGATTTTATCATTTGCCTTATGTACTCCAGAGCAGAGATTCTGACAGGCAGGTATCTAGGAAGCTTGTACGGGGCCAACTCGCACCCATATACTCTGATCTCAGTGTGATTTTGGTATAAATACCAATCACCAGTATTTGTGTGTGATCCGAGAGATGCAGGATCCTCTGAACTTCATCATTTATCCTAGGTTTAGGCCTATCACTAAATACTTACCACTGGGTGATAGAAATTCTCGATGAATTGTTTGAAACTAAATTCTGTGGAGTTATGCTTGAGTAGGGAGATCCATACGATTACTGCCTGGGGTCTACCATCTTCGTCCATCTTCTGCATGGAAAAATAAAATTTGTCCGCTTGGAAGAAGACGAACAAGTATGTCATTATTGAAGAATATCGAAACATACCTTCCATGACGAAATTGACCAACTGTTCATGAATATTATTCACTAGGAGAGTGCTGAAGTGGAACTGGGTAGTGGGCTTCTCATAGGTGGAGAAAATGGACAAAAATCCCAGAATGGGTTCATCTACCCACTGATCCGAATAATAACCCAACAAGGCGCATAGGGACGAGATAGTTTGGTTTCCTTTGGTTGAAAAAATGGAAGAAGGATAAGGGGGATTTGTAGCAGGGAGTTGAGCAGATTGTGGGAGGAAAAGCTCAAATATATGTGCTCTTTGAGGGAAAGTCATCTTTTGGTATAATTCTGTAAGAATTTCAAAGTTAAAAGGTGATGCAGAGTTAGCTCGGGATATTTGCATCATTTGGTCGATGGTTTCAAGCGTGATGAGGAAAAGGACTTCTCCAAATGAGGACACGATGGCTCTTTGCTCGGGAATATAGTGGGCTTGGCACTTGAGGGAAAACTCTGGAAAAGAGTGAATCCGAGGAAAGAGATATAGGGGTAGGTTGGACTCCCAGAGTCAAATTTCGTCACTCTAGTCCAGGAAAACTTCTTTGAGCCATGACTGAAGGTCTGCAAAATCGAAATCACACTTTGTATTTGCGATTAAGTAATCTTTGTCAGCCAGTGGGATCCTGTCGAGGTCGACAGGAGGCAGGAGAAACAGTTTCTCCTCTCCTTCTGCTCGTTTTGACTTTGGCGCCATTACTATAACAGTACCTGCAAAAACAATGTTAGCGGCGATGATTGTAGATGGGGGCGACTGACTGTAACAGAGAAGGAAATAGTGTAAAATTCTCTGGTGCGATAAGTGGGTAAATGATGAAGGAAAGAAGAGTGAGGGTAGTTTTGAGTAAACAGGTGTCTGTTGGGTGTGGGGGATAGGTCAGTTGGTTAATAGATAGGTTATCCAGTAATAAATGGCCAACGAATCACTTAGAGTGTGAGATGGCAGGTGAAAGTGACTGAGGAATACGGATGGGTGAAGTGGCAGTTATCGATTGGGGTAAAAATCATGGTGAGGGGGCTTTCCATGAGTGAATGGGGGGAAGGACTGACAGAAATTATGGGACGTGACTTTTTTGGAAAGGTGGATGATGACATCAAGAGGTGATGAAGGTATGTTAGACAGTAGGAGGCAGTGGGACTCAGGACTGGTAGATTAATGACATGTATAGATAGGGACCCGCCAGAGGAAAGATTCCATTCTAGAACCCCCCCCTCAGTTAAAGGTAGATCAGTTGGGGGGGTCCGAAAAACATCTTGAGCCGTTGATCTGTGCACTCGCTTTTTGACTGCAAATCGGTGCACATTCTTTATCACACATTTCAGACCCCCGCCCCCCCTCCATTAAAGGCAGAACAGATGGGGGGGTTTGGAATCCAATATATACCGTAGATCCACGAGATTAAACTTGGGCCGTCCAGATGTGCATGGGTATTATCATCAATTCCGGACGCCCCCCCTCCATTAAAGGAAGAATGGTTGGGGGGGTCCGGAAAGATCTGTCCACCGTGGATCTGAGTGCAATCATCTGGACCATTGATATATGAGCGGTACATAAGTGAGGATGAGGAAGGTACATGCACTGGGGAACTTAGGATATGTGCATTTCATGGGTTTTTTCCCAAGGCTTTTCATGCATACACCACCACGGGGTTAGACAAACAACATTTTAAGTATCCAAATCATGGTGTAATATTGATCATCAAATTGGTTTATTGGAGTAAAGCAACTAGTCTATATTCTAACCTAGCTTCCTATGACAATTAACCCATCTTAGACTGTTGGGCTAAGAACTTACTCTACCCTGGGGCTATCTGACCAAGTTTAGACAGTCTGGCCAGATTTATTCACTAATCTAACCTAGATCCTTTGGCTAAGATTGAACGGTTTAGCCAAGCTTATTCACTAATCCTATCAACATGAATTTAAAAATAACTTGGCCATGCTTGAAAGGTATGGACCAAATTACTCTTATTGCATGGGGCTTTTATTGAAATTCTTTTATGCCCTCTTTTCGTTTTCTTTTCTTTTCTTTTTCTTTTTATTTCTTTTCTATCTTTTTCTTTTCTTTCTTTTTCCTTTTTCTTTTTCTTTCTTTTTCTTTTCTTTATTTTTCCCTTTTTTTTTTAAATTATTTGTAGAATGAAAAATCATTTGTCAGAAAAAACACTAGAGAGAGATAATATTCCAGTCACCATTTGATACTATAACTTATAGGGTGATAACATATACAAATGTTTACAAAGGCTGGACTGTAACAAGTCTCAGCTCTCTCTCCTGAGATCTCTCTACTTGAGAACTCTCCTATTCTTACTCTCTACTCTCTACTCTTCGAGAGACTCTAATTACAAAAGAGGGCTCCCTTGAGCTTATCCTCCTCTGCCGCCTCTGTGCTATCGCTATCTCAGAGCGGCTCCTACTCCTATGGTTACATTACATAAAAGTGGATGTTGCAGACCTGACTGATCTAGACTTAGCTGCAGGTAACCATTAAAGGAAACCTCAACCACTACTTGTACAAAGGTGTCATCGACTCTTACAACCTTACAACATGAACGATCCGTATCACATCATATTTCAAAAATTTAAAATTGAGAGGGTTGTGCCTCTCCCTTCCTCCATTAAATGTGTGCTAAATGCGTTGGCTGGTTGGCACGCTGTTGACGTGGAGTGATGCTCCTGCATCACCATTCATCATTCTCAGGAAACATCAGGTTGCAAATATACATGGGGAGGAACATGGATACCAAGAACATTTCAGGGCTGGAAGGGAGGCCTCTCTGGTCTAGGCTAGACTATCCCTTGCCTAATCCAATTGAAAAACCCAGCTTTAAAAACTTGGTTCAAGTCCTGAGGATCGACATCGAAATGTATTAAGAATCTGGGCCTTCTAGGCCCTCTGTTCTAGTTACCTCTGCCCCTATTGTTTCTGCCATGACTTCCTTTGCTGAAGAAGCTCATCCTATATGAAACAATTATTAGCAACTAGCTCTTAATTGACCATACATGACACTCTCTTAATATGAAACAAAGTTTGGCTCAGGAATTAATATAAGACCCATGCAATCCAATCCATAAAATTTATTTAATAATTGTCAAATGAGCAAGGGGTGAAGTAGATTTCATGGGATATATAGGGGGATTGTAATGAGAGAAAAAGTGATATCATGATAGGGAGTAAGAACATGATTACTTCTCAATACTTCATTAAATAACTGACTATGTAAACAATATCAAAATATATCAATTTCCATCTATCTTTATGTCGTTTTTTACGACTCTAATAAAAAATTTTAATTTTGTTTTAGTGAACAAGGTGTGCAAAATGAATTTGGGATTGTGAGGGGATTTATAATGAATGAAAAAGTGAGAGAATGAGAGGGAATTACACAGATACTGTTCATAAAATAAATTGAATCAAAAGAAAAACAATCATAATTTCGGTCGAATCACAATCCAAAAGCATCCACTTCCAAGACCAAGATCCTTGAATTATTCCTTAATTACATACAGGTTACTTGTTTTCTTCAATGAAACTATTTAATTTTCCATAATTCTTCAATTTATATCAATATGTGCATCCTACATAATGACTATGCAAATAATTTCCAATTCCACAGTAACAACATATCCATTCGAGCCACCATCCTGTATACTCTAATGTTGACCTCTTCCTTTTAAAACAATCATAATATGCATAGTGATTACCCTTATCTCTATCCAATATTCATCCCTGGAAATCAAACAATAATAGACCCAAGATCAACCATCAATAGTCAAGTACCATCAAACAATAGTCAGGCCTGATTTAAAGATGCACTGGTCTTTTTTAAATCTAAACAGAACTAAGAGCATGGTTAATGAACCAAAAATACATACAGACCTTCAATAATATAATCGACCCAAATCTCGATTCAACAACAACTTTAACTAAAACATGTAGCTATGAGCTTGGTATCCATGTGTACATTAATATGTACAGAGTTCCCCTTAAATGAAATACTCAATAAAGACAGAGCCATATAATACGCAAAGAGAACATAACCATATCGACACACAAGTGTCTCTTTTTAAAATTGACAGGACCAATATCATATTTGATGAATCGGTCATAACACATGTGTCTTTAAAGCTCAATTGGAATCATGATCGTGCTAGGATTTAACACAGTAATGAGTGGAAAGACCATAATTGACCAAAAGAAAACTCTCGGGCTGTAGGTAACACACAATTTTCCTATTCAAACAATTTCATCATAGAGAGGAAATATGGAGACTTAATCAAGAAATGCTCTTTGAAGTCAGAGAGCCTGTGCCCTTTCATAATTACCAGCATTATTAAATTGGTCAACTAAAGTATTGACAGAACCAAAAGGTGTCCGAGGAAAAATAGAATCAAGTCGGGCTTAATGGAACCAAGTCCAGTTCTTGAGAATTTTATTACAGAGAGGTAATGAAAGTCTTCTTGAACTTTGAAAACACAGAGGGCTCATAATATTTTTACCTCCTAGAAGGCATTACCATCAAGAAACAACTATAGGTAAACAAGTATAATCTCAGGAAAACAGAGAGTCGTGCTCTTTTGGAAACACTAGAGTTTTTCAACTTATGACCTGAAGATATTGATAGAGCCATAAAGAAAATTCTGAAGTAGAAATAAGGCAATTCGAGCTCAACAACCCAGGCACACACATATGCCTCTAAAAATTTATTACAGAGAGGAAACGAGGGTTGATTTAAGAAATGAAGAATCCTCGAAAACACAGAGAGACCGTGTCTCTTCCCAACACCTAGGAGGTACATAACCTTTGAAATGCAATTGATAGTGAGGTTTACCACTAACATAACAGTTGGCCATTATACAAGATATGAGAGAAGTGAGTGTTAATACTCTTGTGAAACAAATTCCAAAGCATAACCTATGGCCACTCAATACATACATGGGCCTCCATTTAACATTATGGGAAAAACAAGATTGGAATGTGGAATGCTTTCGGTGATAAAGACAGTAGGAAAATCCATAAAAACAATATCTTAGGGCTTATCCAAAAAGAACCACACCACTATAGACAGTTTCATTGCAACCTTGAGGATGAACCACAACAATGACCGAGATGAAAAAGGGATGACAACAACTGATACCTAGACTGGTGGTAAAACCCCATGTGAATAAAAATCTAAACTTGTTGCACTATTGATATGATTCCACAGAGAACCAGAATAAACCCCAAGCTGAGCACCATTTCCTTTTAAGCCAGTAACCAATGCGCAGACTTTACAAGCAATAACACCCATTACTTTCCATCCAAATTCCAACATTTCATAGTAATCGCAGAGAACACCATAACATAGCATTGAATACCAAGTCGAAAAATCAAGAAAGACACATAACCCATGCAATCCTGATCCACCATTTGATTCTTAATACAAAGAGTCCATCATGGATGGAAATCAAAGAGCCATACCTGTGAAAAATCGCTTCAAAGACGAGCTGGTTTGACTTTTCCATTTCCAAAACCTGAAATCACGGAGCTTCCACAACCAACATAGAAAAATGAAACTATGTCTAGGGTGACGGGCTCAAGGGTGGTTTGGAGTAACATGTAGTAAATGCACGTCTCTTTCTCACCTGGCCCTATTGAATTCTACATACTAGCCAATCGATCAACCATTAAATTCAACATATAATCATTGCATAAATTCAATGCCATGTCCATAGGAAAGATTCGATGCCATATCTATTGTATAGTGTGCCACCCGAAACATGTCACAACTTAAATAATAACCATATGTTAACATTACCATATGTGCCTCCATATAACTCTTTAACAAAATCGCATGATCCTTTAACCCAATGTATGGTATAGCAACTAGGTCCACCATTTAACATTCTTCACAAAGTTTATATATAATCTTTTTGTCATAGATTTAGAACTTATCCATAGTCTTTCCTTTTGTTTTGAGATAACTCCCATACCATTTTATTATCTTTTGCATAAATCATGTACAATATTACTAACCAATGTTATATCATAACATAACATATCACTTGTAAAACAATATAATCCTTATACCCATAACACTGCCTTGTATTGCAAGTGAATATCAACAACATTTATCAACAATGCATCAACCAACCATGTTGTCATATCAAATGAAACCAAGACTGCATCATTAACTGTATAGGACTATGTAGGAAACATCATAACATCAACACCATATAAGCGTAACATGTCTATCTTTGTGCCTCTAGTCTAGAAGGGGATCCCACCTACTAGTTTATTATTATTATCATAAACAAATAATAGAACTTAGCAATCCTTTACAGACATAATTCATCGTTGCAATTTTAATTGTAAACAAACTGGCAAATCCACAGGGAAATCTATTTCCAATAGATTAAGAACTTAGATGATTTGGCTTTGCAGACCATTTAAACATCAGATCAAGAAAATAGACATCAAAATGATTATGCAACAAGGGGAAGTGAGCGGTTTTAAGGGAAAATGACTGGGATTTAGGGAGTAACTCATGGAAAGTTCTAAGTATGATGGGATTTATCCCTATATGCATAATCATTCGATTAATCATAGTAAAAGCATTCTTGACTTCAAGGAGAAAATTTTTCTATTATGCTCTTTTGAATCTTGGAGTAGATGGAAGAAAATGAAAGCAGAAAAGGGATAAAACCATCATATGGATTTTATGAGCAGAACGAAATGACTACAGATTATTAGCAGGTTCTTAACACTAAATAATAGAGATATAGTAAAACTGGTTTTCTATTCAAAAAGGAAATAAGCTGAAACTGTAAAATGTAGCAGAAACAAGCTGGCTGTAATGGTGGTGGCTTATCTTTGAGGAGAGATGTGACGGCTGCGCTCATTTGCAAGAATATGATTAAAATGAGGCCCTAAATGCCTTTTTACAATAAACAGGAATGCCAAAAAATCTAGACATCCAAAAACCTGACCCTAGGAGATGAAGCGCCAAAAGTCAAGTGGGCACCGTTTGGGTAAGTTAGTACATCAACTTCCCGGGGTTGTAACTTTTGCATACGATCTCCATTTTAGGTGTATGATAGCCTGTTGGAAAGGTATCATCGAGGAGATTCATTTTGGAGGATAAATAATGCAATTGTCTCTTATTGAGAATATATATACAGAAAAACCTTCATTTAGGCCCTCAAAAGGGCCCTGGAAGTTAAAACTGCTAAAAATAGTAAATTGCCAAAATTGCCAGAAAAATGTTTTGAAATAGTTGGAAAAGGTGGGTGGCCACAGATATCCAATTGGATAAATCCTCCATCCTTAGGAAGAAATGGTCTCCATTGCATTGATTTCCCCCATCATATGTAAAAATTTCTTCTGAATTTGGCCTCGGGTGAGCCACTTGCCTTGGTGCAGGAGTTGCCCTACTTTGATGACTTGATAAAGCTGGATCCTTTGTTGTCGATTGCCCTTAATTTGTGTATCCACAATATGATCCAAGGATTCCAGTTGTATGCAGTCGGGGTTTAGATCTATTGGTGTCAGTTGTTCTACTACTTCTGAGGTGTCCAATAATGGTGGGAAATAAGGGCAAAGGAGATCCACATTGAACATTGGGTGTAGGCCAAGGAAAGGAGGAATGTTGAGCTCAAAAGAATTATCGCCCATGACCTTGGTGATGGTGTATGACCCATAACAGAGTGGGTGAATCTTCTGATGGGGTCCTGTAAGGCATTCTTTCTGCAAGTGCAACCAAACTTTGTCGCCCACATGAAACTTATGTGGCACCCGATTTTGATCATGGCGCTACTGTACTTGTCAATAGATTTATGTAGGATCTCCTGAACCTGTTGGTGGATGTGATGGATCTGCTCAATGAACCGAGTGGCTTTGTCAACTTCACTTGGAGCAGGATATGAGTCGATTGAGGTGACCGCAAGGGGAAATGCAACATCTATGGGACCCAATGGTTGGAATCCCAACCCCACCTGAAAAGGGTTGTGGCCGGTTGAGCTATGCAGGGCTCGGTTGTAGTTATGTTGGACATAGGGAAGGATATCATCCCATGTGCGATGTTTCTTGGAATTATACATGTGAAGGATATGCACAATCATTCGATTTACGACCTCGGTTTGGCCATCTGTCTGGGGGTGGAAGGCCATGGATTTGGTGAGCTTGGTGTCCAGCAGTGACCAAAGGCTTGACTAGAATGTGGTGAGAAATCGCCTGTCCTGATCTGAGACAATGGTTTGTGGGATTTTAAAATGTATCCAGATTGATTCAAAGAAGATCTTGGCAGTGGCCTCTACTGTGATGCTCTTCTTGCAGGAAACCATAATCACCATATTAGAAAAGCGATCAACAACCACAAAAACACAGTCATTTCCCTGCTTGGTGGATAGGAGGCCCAACATGTAGTCCATTGATATGGATTCCCATGGCCTGTCAAGAGTAGGACGAGGGATGTACAAGCCCTGTTTCTTAGTGGTTGGTTTGGTAATAACATAGGCAATGAAGGACCTGATATACTTGTTGACCTCCTATCGAATTTTTGGCCAATAGGAATGTTTCTATAGCATTGCCACTATTTTTTCGATGCAGAAGTGTCCTGCCACCCGACTATAGTGGGATTCCCAGATCATCTCCATTCGCTCGCTTGATGGAACATAGATATGGCCCAGATGACACAACAACCCATCCTGAAGATGGAAATGATCAACAACTACGTTTGCACCCAAAATTTGGTAGGTGGTGGCGAAGTCCAGGTCTGTCTCATAGAGTTGGGGCCATCCAGAGGTCTCATGGCTGCAAGATTCTAGCACCGTGGTGAGTGTCATGACTGGTAGTCTGCTGAGGAAATCAGTGACGTGATTGGTGCTTCCTATTTTATACTTGATGTTGAGGTGGAATTGCTGCAAGTATGTGGACCACTTTTGATGGAGGTCATTCTGCAATTTTCCTTATGTCTGCATGAACTGCAGTGGCTTATGATCAATGTGGATGATTGTCTCCTTCCCAAGAATGTAATGTCTCCACTAGTGACAAGATTGCACAATGGATTAGATTTCTTTATCATAAGTAGGGTACTTACGAACAACATCTGATAGTGTCTCACTATGATAGGCCACAGGGTGGTCGTGCTGAGTGAGAACGACACCCACATCATAGTCTGAAGCATCTGTCTTGATCTCAAAGGGTTGTTGCAGTTCTGGTAGTGAAAGCACTAGGATTGAGCACAAACACTGCTTCATATCAACGAACACTTGTTGTTGGGACCATCCCCACACAAATTTTCCTTACCACCACCCCTGGTTATTTGGCTGAGGGCCCATGCAATATGGTAGAATCCCAACACGAACCTGCAGTAGAAATTGGCAAGGCCCAAGAAGATCTGAAGCTCAGTCAGTGTGGTTGGGGCTGGCCAGTCACGGATGAATTGGATCTTGGCTAAGTCCACATGTATGCCATGCTGATCAATGATGTAGCCCAGGTAATGGACCCTGTCCATGCTGAAGGATCATTTTTCCAAGTTGGCGTATAGCTTGTGCTGTTGCAGGGTGTGCAGAACCTGGTGAAAATGCTGCAAGTGTTCGACCCAATTCTTATTATAGATGAGAATGTCATCCAGATACACCACTACAAAAGTATTGGTGAATGCTCACAGGATATCGTCAATCATTCTCATGAAAGTGGCTGGAGCATTTGTCAAACCAAAGGGTATGACCAACCACTCCCTTCCCAACCATCAATCACCGAGGAGATTCATTTTGGGGGCTCAATAATGCCTTTGTCTATCATTGAGAAGATCGATCCTGGAAAACCTTTATTTAGGCCCTCAAAATGGCCCCAGAAGTTAAAACTGCTAATAATAGTAAATTGCTAAAATTGCCAGAAAATTGTTTTGAGCCAGTTGGAAAAGGTGGGTGGCCACCGATATCCACCTGGATCAAACCAACTATCTTATATAACAATAGTTGAAAAAGATAATAATTTCAATTATTCTTTCAAGGGGAACATCATGACAGCTATGTAACCTTATTGTTATTGATTAACAATACTTTGCAGAATAGCGTCGATGTGGAAAAAATGATCCAACATTTTATTTTGACAAGAATTGAAGTCAAATAAAATAAACAAAATAGCCGGAAATGACATAGCAAAAATGAAACAGTTGAAATGAAATAACAAAAATGAAATAATAGAAATGTAAAATCAAAGCAAATAAAACAAACTATAATACAATAAAATGTCCATACAACATTTAAACTTTCAAGTTGGTTCCACATAGTGTTTTAGGTGGGAACCGTTGGTGCTGTAGAAAAAAAATCACTCTTGTAAGTCCTTTAGGAAATATGAATTTTCACCCAGGACAAAAGCGATCTTAAAAGGACCCAACCATAATTTTTGGAACTTTGAATGCCTTCATCTATCAACATGAGATGAATCCCACAAAAACACCTTCTCATTAACCTTAAATTTGACAGCCTTGACACTTTTTTTGAAATATATTTTAACATCTTGTTTTCTTCTCTTTATATTATCCAAGGAAAACGTCCTTTTCTCCTCTAAAGCCAAAAGTGCATTCATTCTTTTAGATACATTGAAAGAATTTAATTCTTCAACCTGTAGCATTAACCTTAGCGAGGAGAGTTCTAGATCGGTAGGAAGAATGGCTTCTTGACCATAAACAAGCTAGAAAGGAGTGCAACCAAACCTCACCTTGGTGGTAGTGCGATATTCCAAACAGGCGTAAGTGAGGAGAGTGTGCCATTGTTGAGGCTTATCTTCAATGAGCCTCTTGATAATTCTAACTAGATTCTTATTTGTATAATCGACTTTTCGTTTCCTTAGGGATAATAAGTTGATAAGGTAAAATGTTTAACCCCCAATTTAGATAAAAATTGGGTCATCTTAGCAGAAATAAAAGCGGGACCATTCTCTGTAATATTTTCCAAAGGAAGACCAAATCTGGAAAAAATATTAGTCTCAAGGAAAGCAATCACCTGCTCATCCTGCGAATGCTTAAGCGGAACAACTTCAATCCATTTCGTAAAATAGTCTGTGGCTGTCAAAATAAAAACTTTCCCTACTGAAGATGGAGGATTAATAGGACCAATAAAGTCCAAACCCCATTTTGAAAAAGGAAAGTCAAGGAGGATAGGTTGTAAAGGAATAGCAGGAAGACGTTCTTTCCTAGAAAAATTCTGGCACTTGTCACAAGATCTTTAAAAAATATAAGAATCATGAAAGGCCAATAGTACCCTTTCCTTATAATTTTAAAATAAATAGTTTTAGTAGAAAAGTGACCTCCTACATTAATAACATAATTTGAATATCCATGAGTCTCTTGTAACAATTTTTGTGCTTCCTCATTATTCACATAGCGAAGTAACATACCATCGACAGATCTCCTAAACAACAAGTCTCCTATAATGACATATCTAGAAGATTCGAGACAAAGCCTTCTTCTTTCATGGTTATCAAAGTTATCTGTACATATTTAATTTTGTAGGTAATAAACCATATCTCTACACCAAGGATGTTTAGATACTAGAAGGATTTGATTGTCAATGTAAAAAAGTGTCGATAGAGAACTATCTTGTTCATCAATTTCTTCTCTTGTTTCAACATGCTGAGATAATTGAAGGGCTAAGTCACATCCCTTTATAGTTTTAGAATTCATTATGGTTAGATCATTCTTATGGATCTTGGAAAGCTAGTGTGCAATATTCCCTGAAAGAGAAGTCTGTGAGAGTAAAAACTTGACAGCAGGTAAAGGGACTTTTACCAGCGTATGCTTACATAAGATGAAGTGGAAAAAAATTTCAACATATTTAACAAGAGAGAAAGCATGCTTTTCAATAAAATAATATTTAAACTCATTGTCTGACAAGCTTTGACTCATGTAATCCATTGGTTTTTCATTAACTTGGTCATCACATTGCATGAAGATAACATAAACTACTTCCTCTATGGAATCAGTATATATCATAAATTCCTTCTCAATATTTGGCTTCGCCAAAACTAGTGCGGAACTGATTTCCTTCTTGATCCCTACAAAATAATTTTCGACGTCATTCGTATAAGAGAAAGATCAAAACCACGAAGATCCTCGTAAGACCAAGCAAAAGCATCTTGAAATTCACGAAGTAACTCAGTGAACTTCACTTTTTCTTCATCTGAACATTGGGCACCTATTTTAACATTCTTTGGACAATCGGGTGTCCCAATGTTAAAGGAAATGGTTTCACCCACTTTCCTTTTCGACTCCTCTTCTTTATGTTTTTCTTTGTTGCCTACATCACTCGATGAAAATGAACTTTTTAGAGGAGTCAAGCCCTTCATAATTTTTCTATCTTCCATTGATATAATTTCCTTAGGATTATAAGGTTCATTTTGAATGAAAGCACATATGATCTCATCACTAGGGAAGACCTTCCATGACTCTACATTATTAAGGATATGTGGATGATACAAATATTGAAAGGTGCAATTAGGTCTTTGTGGCAGAAGTTGTTGAGTAGGAAAGGCTGCAAAAACAACTAACCTATCAACCATTGATTTCAATTCCCTTTTAACATGAGTGACGTTGAAAGATAGCAAGTTAGAGATAAGTGTCCAAACAGTTTGGGTGTAACATTTCATTAATTTGTTTCTAGGAGAATATATCTTACGTACAAGGTTTACAACAATTTCAGAGTCCCCAAAAACTGTAAGGTGACCACAACCTAAATTATAGGTATTTTCAATGCCTAGCAGTACCGCTTCAAATTCAGTGACATTGTTTGTGCAAGCAAATTCTAGCCTATAGGAAAAGCTATGAATTTTACCCACAAAGAGTACAAGATAATACCATATGTGTTTCCTTCATTGGATCATGAACCATCAAAGTGCATATGCCACATCCCATCCTCTATGTCGATTTGTTCCAAGGTAGTGTTGTCCTCATATGCAAAGATGGAATACACTCCTAGGTCCTCCTCGATATAATTCACATTAGGATATGGAATGATTTCTATATAAAGTGATATTATTCCCTCCCTCCGGAATATAATGTTTTTACCATTTCGAGGAATGGATAAGTGTGTCCCGTTGAGTGAGAGGTATCCACCCATCAGATCTTGCCAATATATTCCTAATATGATCGAGTAATTACTCAGTGACATATCGATTACCTAAATATTAAGGGTTGTCCTTATTTCAGGATATGCACATAAAACCAAGGTCACGTCCTTGATTTCACCTATGGTCGATTATTGTAAACTATTATAAGAGATCATGCTTCTAGTGTTTTCATTTGTAGAAGACAAGCCTATCTCTTCCATAATAATATTTAACATTACACTTGGGCCTGAACCGCCATCAATGAGACAACAATGGGCTAATTTGTCCATAATCTTTACAGAAGAAAAAAATGGGGGGTTTTTTTATAGGGTGTTTAAATTTATGTACACCTACTTTATTTACAGTTGAATCCTCTTCATCTACCTCTTCAGAGAGGTTGGATACAATGGAATCTTTTCCTTCCATGAAATTTTCCATATGCTTTTGTTGCTCTGGGATGACAACCATGTCTAGGAGGGTAGCATCAACTTTAATATTAGCCAATTGATTTAGAATTTTGTATTTGGAAGAGGGAATAGGGGAGGTACTATTTCCTTTTGGAGCATAGGATTTATTCCTAGTATTTATGATCATAACATCCTATGGCTCTGCAAAATCTAGGACAACAATAGTGGTTTCAAGCCTTTTACCAAAGATTTTATCTCTTACACTCTTCTTTACCTCACACATACTTTCCTCATGGTTTTCCTTGCAAAAGTTACACCAACTAGGAGGCATGATGGCTTTAGGCTGAAAATTATTTTCATTAGGATTACTAAAGGGTGGTGAAGAAGAAGATCAGGCCCCAAGGGTAAGTGAAGGGACATCTAAGGGGTTTAGGTATTCTCCTAACTAGGCATACAAAGGAAGGGTATTTTATGTTATAAAATAAATGGATGTGCTCATTTTTCCATAGACAATATAGCAATATTGTCACCCAACCATAGGCACAAAGGCCACCCCAGAGCACCTTAACCTTGACAGATAGAATAATTATGGTAGCAAACCAATAGCCAACCGAGGATAGCACACCTTTCTCCAAGGGTAGCACACCAAGAAAGAATAACTAGAAACCAAGCAGAAAGTCCAAACCATATCCAAGAGACCAAGTCCAACCAAAAGCCAAAATCCTAGTTGTAGCAGTTGCAACTGCACTCCCTCTCCAAACTTGTGCACCACTAGTCCTTATGAAGTTGTGAGAGTGTATGTGACAAATGAGCTCTAGAACCCTCTTATTTATAGTCCTCCAAGTGACCTAACTCGACCGAATTCTACTTAATAACTCAATATTAATTATTCTCTTGAGCTGACTTTTCTTGAAGGGTTATTATCCAATGTTTTAGCATTTCTCTTGCTTCCTGGAATATTCTAGTCTTGTCAAAGGTTACACGTGGAGGTTAGTACCTCCCGCAACTACCATAATATCAACACTCCCTCCTAGATAGGGAGGTATTAAAGGTAATGGTTTTGAGAACAAACATACCATTCAATTGGTAGCATCATCATAACCACACAGACTATCTCATGATCAAGTAGATCAACTGATGAGAAACATCATCATTATCAGTATCATTTGATAGCATCAAGTACATCATCTCTCGAAGCCATACTCCATTTGAGTAATCAGGCATGATGTTGAATAAGTCACTCAATATGTAGAGTGATATAAGAACCATTCTTCTAATCTGGACATATGTCCTAGAAGAATAACTGTTCCAACAGATGTTTGAAGCCACGCCATGGGCTACAAGGACTATTCTTCTAATCCAGACATATGCCCTAGAATAACTATTGTCCTAGACCATTTTTCCTTCGGCCACTACTCTGAACTCAGGGAAAAATGTATGTCATGTACCAATCTCTCCACTTTGGTAACTACTGTGAACTCAGGGAGACAAGCCATTCTTCTAATTCAGACATATGTCCTAGAAGAATAGTTGTCCATGGTATATCAACAATTTTTCAACTTGGACCATTCTCCACAGGGAGAATGTCTTTCCACCAATAATATTTCAACCTGGACCATCCTCCAGAGGAAGGATGTCTATCCACCAATAATTTTTCTTTCCTGGACCATTCCCCACCTGGAGAATGTATGTCCATCAACACACTGACTATCCATCTAGCTGGAAATCATCTCCAACACTAGTGGTAGTATCCATGGAGATCAGAACAATGTCATTCAATAGAACACAATTGTGTCTATCCATAGTATTACACAACTACTATCTAGTGGTACACAACCACACCTAGTAGCACACAGCTAGTAACCGGTGACACATATTCACAACCAGTGGAACACATCCACCATAGTAGCATACATCTATTGTCCATAGACATACAGTCTCCACAACAATCATATCATTTGATATCAACCTGCATAACAATATCATGATACAAACTGAGTCATATGGGCCATTCTTCCACTCACATATGTGAGATATGGAAGAGCATATTCCCTAAAAAAGAAAAACATTAGCCATGGGATATCTGGACAATTCTTCCCAAGCATAGAAGAATAATTGTCCCTGATTTCTGAGCCTGGACCATTCACCTAACTAGGCCATTCCTCCAACACTAATCATAGTGCAACCTGGAGAGAATGAGTCTACCCTAGGGAATGCATGTCCCTGATTGTTGAGCTTGGACCATTCACCTAACTGGGCCATTCCTCTGGCACTAATCACAATGAAACTTAGAGAAAATGAGTCTAGCCTAGGGAATTACTGTCTAGACCATTTCCTATGCAAATGACTATCCTGCACCAACCTCCAAAATGGATCATTCTTCGAAACTACTCATAATCGTGAACTTCAAAAGAATGATTGCCCAGCGAGCCAGACCATTCTATGACTACTCAGAGTGACTGCCAAGAAGAATGATTTTCCTAGACCATTCCAGCACACTGGCCACAAGGGGAATCACTGTCTATCGTACATCAACAATCTACTGTACCATTTTCATTCCAAAAATGACTGTCCGATATGGACTATTTTCCGAACTAGAAAATGCATGTTTGTTAGAAATATTGGGCCACTTTCCAGATTGGAAGCTGACTACCCGACTTGGACCATTTTCCAAACTGGAAAATGACTTTCCATAAATCAATAACATATCAATGCTCCCTCCCAACCTGGAAGTAATCACTTCCTTTTTCAATAAGGAAGACATCTCCATGAGCCCCAACATGTCCCTTAAGTACGCAAACTTTTCATCTTGGATAAAGGATTTACCAAAATATCTTCTATCTTCTCATCTATGGAGATATATTGGAGAACCATTTCTCCCCTCTAGACTTTATCATGAAGAATATAATTTTTGATCGCAATGTGCTTCAACCTATCATGGAACACCAAGTTCTCTAAAATATTCACATAGCTCTAATCATCATAATATATCATAGTCGAATTCAACACCTGATCAGTCAGTCCAAAAACCAACTTACAGAGCCAAACTGCTTTTAACAAGCATCACAAGCTGCAATATACTATGCTTTTGTAGTGCTGAGTGAAACATACTTCTATTTCCTGCTAGTCGATGGCATCATGCTAAAGCTCAAACTAAAACATATACAAGTAGAACTCCTTCTATCGTCTACACTCCCTGCCCAATCTGAATCAATAAATCTGTGCAATTGTATATCATAAATCAAATGTCCCACGAGGAAAATATATGGCTGAGTATTCTCCAAATATATCAACGAGCCAATCAATTGTTGATACATAGATGGGTCTACTGGATCAAAGTCTCTTAACTTCTTCATATTTGTCATCATGGGAGTTTTCCATGGATTTACAATCCATCATCTCAGATTTCCGAAGAGCCATTTCAATATACTTCCTCTATCACAGGAAGTTTTCACCATGCTCCTGTTGTATATCAGAGGCTATGCACCAAGTTTAATTGAATCCATACAAGGTATTCTTCCATCTTCATACAAGGGTCTCTTTCTGGTATACCTCAAAACCTTGAGGTTTCTCTGCATACGCTTCTTCTTCAATTACTCTATTGATAAGAATAGTATTTACATTTATATAATGTAAACTCCAACCCATGGATACTATAGGAGATATAATGGCTCAGGTAGAGGTATATCTAGTTACTAGAAGAAGTTGTCATCGTTGTCTTATCCCTCCTACTGGGAGAACTCTCTAGCCCTGAGTCTCGTCTTGTATCTATCAATGCTTAAGTCTTTTTATAAATTTCTCACACACATTTTTCTTCATCACAGCTTCCTTCCATTCCTTATGCTTGACTACTTTGAGTGGGTTCAAAATGCTTCAATTGGTTGTTCTGACTTTTCTTTCCTTCTTGGAATCTTCATGTTCTTCCTCATGTTTATCTTCAATGTTGGAGTCCATGGAATCTTCTACATATTACATGTCTTTCTTTCCTAAAGGCTCCAACCTTCCACCATAGGAACATAAATGTAGATGGACAACCAAGGCTATTCAAGGCTTCTTTTCGAAGAATACTTCTTCTAGAGTCAAACTGAACACGTGCTGCTTATCATGGTTGCTACTTCCAATGAAGAACATGGAGAGATACTTCATGGTATTCACTAATTCT
Source organism: Picea glauca (assembly GCA_000966675.3). Taxonomy (NCBI): domain Eukaryota; kingdom Viridiplantae; phylum Streptophyta; class Pinopsida; order Pinales; family Pinaceae; genus Picea; species Picea glauca. The sequence continues at coordinate 250,438 of JZKD02S1650074.1, forward strand.
TCAATGGATCATATTGTTGGGGATTAGCTCCCTCCTAATTCCATATTCATTCCTAAATGAGAAATATGCATTCTCTTCTTTTGGAATTATTTGATCAACTTCTTCCATTTGAAAGAGTCCATGCTTCCATCTGCTGTGTCTCTCTTTGCTTTCTACAAAGTGTCACAAGCCTGTTCTGGTTTCCTTTTGATTTCTGACTTCCTTCGAGTCTGACTCCTCTGAGTCTCTTTAAGTTTGTTTCTATCTGTTATGATTGCTTCCTATCTAGTAGTTGTGTCATCTTTATAAACTTCGTCTATGACATCTTCTGCAAGGATTGCTCATCAAACATATTTCACAAGGGTACCTACCCAAAACAAGAGCAACAAGAACAAACATGAATATCTATCTAGAAGAGATGTTAGTTCAACTTGTGAACAAGTACAATAAGAATCTATATCAATAGTATTCATATGTAGTCGAGTATTCATTGCACCTAGAAATAATAGAATTTTTCAAACACTGCTTTCACAATTTGTAATGTAGTAATTATCACCTTTGATATACACAAATTTGAAGCTTAACAATTTAATCAAAACTTAGTGCACTTGTTCTTGTGAATGCACTTAATCCAAGATTACAACTTGGACAAGATCTCTAGTACTTTCCCTACAAGCACACTCATGTTTTTCTATACGATATAACTTAGATAACATATACAAGTGCATACCTTTGAAACCTTGTAGCATCGTCCAACTTGTCTTCAAATATGAAACTAGATACCATCTTGACAATAAGAGATTAGAAACTCAATCAGAAGATTCAATTATTAGAACGAGCTAGAAACTCTAAAATTTCAACTTTGACAACATAATCAATTTGACCAGAAGTCAACATTTGACTTTGACTAGTCAACCTTTGACTTTGGTAAGTCAAACTTTGACTTTGACTTTGACCAAAGATTAAAACATGATATTTTTGCTAACCGAGAGTACCAAGAGGTGCGCTAGGCTAAGGCACACTAGGATGTTAATGAATTAGGTCAAGTGCTTGACCATAAGTGCCTAAACACAAGGGTTAGGGTTTGTTGCAGCTGCATAATTAGAAAACCTAGTTGCAGCTGTAAATGTTGCCATAACGAGCTTAATAAACAACTTCCCAATATATCTTCCAGTGGTTAGACTGTCTGAAGATAGTGTGGGCCCATAACCTGTTAGAAATAAATGGATGTGCTCATTTTTCCATAGAAAATATAACAATATTTTCACCCAACCAAAGGAACAAAGGCCACCCACGAGCACCTTAACCTTGACAAATAGAATAATTTTGGTAGCATACCAATAGCCAACCAAGGATAGTGCACCTTTCTCCAAGGATAGCGCAGCAAGCAAGAATAACCAGAAACCAAGCAGAAACTCCAAACCATAACCAAGAGACCAAGTCCAACCAAAAGCCAAAATCCCAGTTGCAGCGGTTGCAGTTGCACTCCCTCTCCAAACTTGCGCACCACTAGTCCTTATGCAGTTGTGAAAGTGTATGTGACAAATGATCTCTAGCACCCTCTTATTTATAGTCCTCCAAGTCACCTAATTGGGCCGACTTCTACTTCTGAAGGATAATAAATTAATATTAATTATTATCTTGAGTCAACTTGTCTTCTAGGGTTATTATCCAATGTTTTAGGGTTTCTCTTGCTTCCCTAAATATTCTAGTCTTGTCAAAGGTTAAACTGGGAGGTTAATACCTCTCGTATCTACCATAATATCAACATTTTCCCAAATTCTAATTTATTTCTCGCGAATTGTATTTTAGTAGGTTATGAATAAGAGCTATATTTAATGATGACGAACCTTTATTATCTCATTGCTTAGGAATCTCTATATTTATCTAGAACCCCTAAGAGGGAATTACATCATTGGTGCTAGTTTACCTTCCTCTCTTTCCCCTTACTTTTATAGAGATGTAATAAACTTATGCTTATGCATGTCTTGCCTGCATGACTAACTATTGAGGTCCCACGACCTTCTACAACATCCAACCAGGTGTCGATAGTCCCGTACCAACATCGTGGACTTCTTAGGAATTATTCTACCCCTCTCATTTTTATTTAGATGCCAATGAGAGATAGCTTCTTAGGTACTCCGCTAGTTATTATCCTATTTCATAAAAGGGGCCAGTAAGTAATGCAATCTTGGATGTTACCCGAATAGGAATAGGCGTGCATAAGGTTGCGACATGGTGGAGAATGCCTTGAGTAAAAGGTGAAAATCCAAATTCTATTTGGGGCCTTTCCTTCCCCTGATATTGATGCAAGACCGTGTTCCGACTCGTCTCAACATCTAAGACAACGGGCCTAAGTATCCATTTTGCATTGTAATATTCCAAAACACTTTCAGTTCCCAGTCAGGTTCGTTCCCTATTAGTTATTCGGGGAAGACACAAAGAAAGGGTTATCGTCATCTCTTCTTTCCTCGATTTTGATTGATAAGAGAAAAGTAAATCAATTGAAGTAAAAACGAGTTCAAGAATGAATCATCGATTATAACATAGTTCATTGAGATTCAAGTGGAATGGGCCTCCATCGTAGTTCAAATTTTGGGAATGATGTTTCCTGCTTCCAATTCACTGGGGAATCAATCCATCACCTAGTGCTTTCCTACCTTCAATCTGGAAATCATCCAAATGTCTCATATATCTACTCCTCAGATCCAATCAACCCCCATTTTCTGTCTTTCCCGTATCCAGGTTACCACTCCCAAATCGATTAAGATACCACCTCCCTTTTCTTACTTTTTAAAGCACGATTCTACTTTTTAAAGCACGATTCTAAGGGTAAGTTAGAGGAGATGATCCAAGCACCCAGTTGCCTTGATCAGTGGTATCAGAGCACTAGTCATTTCATTAAGTCCTCTCTATCTTTTGTATGTCCACAAATACGAGATAGGAACTTCAAACCCATGACCCTTCAGATTACCTAACTAACCGCCTCAAACGATCACAAATGGAAGAACAAATATATTGAGAGATGCCTCTTCAAGGTATGACCGAAGATACATTACAGAGACAACGTGCAGACATGGTGAACCAGTTTATGCTGACACCTACTTTTCTCTTATATCTTTGATAAGTGAAAATACTTTTCTCTTATCTCTAAAATTGAAGCAAAATGAAAAAGAAAACATAAGTTTGACGTCGCCAAGCCCTCAGATAATTATCAGGACGAGAAAAAAAGCAAGAAGAAAGATAGCTAGCGTCAAGAAAATTGCAGCGAACGAACTAACGAGCTTTCCTGTCTAAGCATGTCCGATCTGAGCTAGTTTCTTTCTGTAGAGTTGTGCAAGTGCTTCACCTAGAACATAATATTCAATTGGTTCACATATATCAGATCTCAAGTCTACATTTGATTGTTTCACTCCAATATCGCATGAAAAACAAGGTCGACGAACGATTCTTCCCAAGTTTATTTCGTTAGAAAATTGCTTATGTAAGTAAGGCCGTAATTGGTAGATGATTTTGTTCAAGCACTTCTCGGTTTAGATAATTAAGACATGAATGCGATAAAGAAATATTTGTCAACACATGATCTCAAGGAAGAAAATCATGGGGATGAATGAAGGGTTGATTGGTTGAATGAGGCTACAGGCTTTGTTATTACTTTGCTCTCCTCCATTAATTTCATTTTCTCATTTTATTTTTCATTTGGGAAAGTTAAACTTGTTATCTTCCTCTTTTATTATGATCCAAGGCTTGCTAAGATATGATGTATACTTTGTACTATAACTTATTTTATTATTTTGTTCTTACAAAGAATTGTGTGTGCAAAGACTTGAATAGGGTAGAAGATTCATAAGAAGGAATACATAGTACATTGGCACTACATTGGTTGGACATAGAGGAAAATAAAACTATTGATGAAACCCATGATAGAGCAAGAATAATAAAAAGGTGAATGGATATTTCTTCTATTAAAGTAGTAGATGAAAAAACAATGGAAATATTATCCAAATGCAAAGAAATGTGAATAAGAAGGAAGACAAAACTCAAATCGATACCCAAGCATGAATCAAAACAAAAGTGAAGTGCAAAAGATGACAAAACTTTACGCATGCATGATAAGAGTGCTCACCATGAAATAAATATGACATGGGTGTGCAAAACAAGCAAGTAGGAGTTATTACAAGCATGCATGATAAGAGTGCTCACCATGAAATAAAATATGACATGGGTGTGCAAAACAAGCAAGTAGGAGCTATTGCCTTAAGTCAAAAGACTTGTGCTCAAAATTTATGCATAAAGATCAAATTGTTTTTATTGATGAGCTTCACTTTGAGTGAGAAAATTTGCAATTATGAAATATTTTAATTAAATATTATCATCACAATTGATGAAATATTTTAATTAAATATTATCGTCACAATTGAGTTGGATAGTCAATATGTGGTAATTGAAAAATTTGTATAAGGTTTGAGATCCCGAGGTAGTTGAAGATTTTCGGGAAGCCAAAGAGTTGGAGAATTGGAAGGCCAAGAGCCCCAATAAAAAGTTATAAATAAAAACATTGCATTTAAGAAAAATATCCTCTTTTTGGAATTATAAGATATCTTCATATGTTATTAAAGAGGATGTTGTTAGCTAGTGTGTTTATACTCTTGTAGAATTTTGTTTGCTTGCTCCATGTTCTCTTGGTCCTTATGGGGTGAGTATTATAACTTGTGGACTATTCTATTGTTATAGTGTCTATTCTTACTTATCTTGTACTTGCTAACATCTAATATGAAACAAGGAGCTTCTCGATAGCTTGTGGACTATTCTTAGTTTCTCAGAATATATTATTATTATTCATATATATTAGTAGTGGACTATTCTCTCTTATGTCACATGAATAAACTTGTTTTATTTCAGCTTGTTGGTTTTACGACGGGTAAGTTTTCTTAGAAATTGCATCATTCCACTTCAAAAAGGAATTGAGAGTTTCTTATTCAAGTTTATTTCTAATAATAGTGGTGGACTATTCTCCTCATTATCGATTTTATTCTCAACTCTTGTTACTATTCCTAGTTATGATTTATTTAGTTGAATTTCATATTTCATGTTAGTTTCATTTCATTGAACTCATAAAACCTAGATTATGGTAGTTGTGTCATAACTAGGGGGATTTCCATTTCAACAGAGGAAGGTCTAATTGGGTCCTTTTGTCAAGTAAGCTTGTGTAGTTGACAAAAGTCATTGTCCCATGTCAACATTTTGGCACTAGGAGGGAAAATGCCAAACTAACCCTCTTGGAGCCATTCATTTCATTTATGCACTAACATCCATATATTTGCTCCAAATTCCTACATAGGAGGACAACACTTCTTTGTGTCTATAAGGACCATTGATGGCCTTCCAAAAACTGAAATGAATTTCTTTCTAGAGTTCAATAGTGAAGGTGATTCCATTGCATTAGATCATATTCGAATTTATGAAAGTAAAATTCACTTACTAAATATTGTTTAAGACGTCATTGCATGCAATTTATTTCCCTTCACCTTCAAAGGAGAAATCCGAGGTTGGAATTATTACTTACCTATCTAATTGATACAAAATTGAAGCATTTCAAGGACTTCTTTTAGGAAAAATGTGATAATTATCAAATAGAAAAATGTTATCAAACATTGAGCAATATGTGTAACCCAGATAATGAACTTGTTATAGATTTCAAGCAAGGTTTTGACATACATATTATCATTTTTGGGGAAAACATAGGCCTTTAATGGAGGTAATTTGTGAGTTGTAGTTAAATGCACTCCTTGTTGAAATAGTCCTCTTCATAAAGAATAAAGAAAATGTAGTGTTATCTTATGAGGAAACTCAACATATAGAAAAGGACTTTCAAATGTATCCTCTATATTTTCCTCTATCATTGAATATTTATAACAATATTCAGTGTGAAAATAATTCGTTTGAGTTTGGGATGGTTAAAGTAGAAGATTCAATTAAGTATATGTGGTATATTTTTTTTTCTTTTACAAGAAGAAAAAATCACAGAAAGCACTAATCTCCAATATGGTTTTCTTTAGAAGTCTTATATATGAGACAAGTGGGGCCTTAGAGGAAGACTATAGTCAAACATGTCAAAAGTCCCTCACCAGAGAATACATATGTTGAAGTAAATTCGAATACCTCCTTAGTTATTCTGATAACTAAAAACCCAGATTGAAATGAGGGTGTTATGTTAGTTGAATGAATTTATACCTTTGACTTTGTCATTAAATTAGAACATGACAAATGT
>JZKD02S1650074.1:274655-293338 GCA_000966675.3 Picea glauca
TACCATGCCTGGGGGCATTCCTCCTCCTCCTGTGGAACCCCCTCCAAGTACTGAAGCCATCCTTTTTGATTGGGGTGCGCTAACTGGACCTCGTCTTCCCTCCCACATTCCTTTCAAGATTACAATACAGGTTCGTGGTCGGGATGTTCCTCAAACGATGATAGACTAAGGTGCGTCCGTTAGTATTTTGTCTTCTGTTGCTTGGTATGCTTTGGGTTGTCCACAGCTTGCACCGGTTACACATAATCTGTTATCTTTTAACAGAAGAACTAGTCAACCTTTAGGGATCCTTCCTCAGTTTCCTATGACTTTGGGAGGGAAAACTATCTTTATCGATGTCATGGTAGTCCGAGACCCCTTGGATTTCACTTTACTCCTTGGGCGAGATTATGTCTATGCTATGAAAGCTATTGTATCCACTCTTTTTCGTGTGATATCTTTCCCTCACGATGGAATAATTGTGACTATTAATCAACTTTCATTCATCAACCCTGACTGGGTTACCTCCCTAAGTGGTTCTTATATGTAGACAGTATCACCCCTGCCACATGTCAATTATGTGGCGTTGTCTCCCATGAACTCAACTTCTGACAATTTGGATTCGGTAGTTGACATGGTGATCTCTTCGATAGGGTTATTGGAGCCTGATCTCCTTACCCCTGTCACCACCCTCGACATGTGTCCCTTCTCAAGTGATTATCTTCCATCCAACGAAGATTTCCTGGAGGCCATGACCATGTTTTATCCCTTGTCATGGCATCCTTCCAGAGCATTATCCTCTTGGAAGCCATGATCTAGATGAAACAACGATCATAGTTTCCCTTCTCTGTGGCAAGCTCATTAAAAAATGAAATAGAGGTCATGAGCATAGTTTCTCTTCTCTGTGGCAAGCTCGTTAAAAAATGAAACAGAGGTTACGAGCATAGTTTCTCTTCTCTGTGGCAAGCTCGTTAAAAAATGAAACAGAGGTTACAAGCATAGTTTCTCTTCTCTGTGGCAAGCTCGTTAAAAAATGAAATAGAGGCTTTGAGCACAGTTTTCTTCTCTGTAGAAAGCTCATTAAAAAATGAAACAACAATATGGGGATCGAACCTAGAACCTTGAGCATAGTTCTTGTATTGTGTCAAGCTTGTTAAAAAATGAAACAATCACCTCTCCCTTCAAGTTGAGTCTTTCGCTAGATCTCGTAGATGTTGAGTCGAGTATTTCATTAGGTCACATTTTTTAACCTTCATTTCATCCACCTGTATCCTTTTTCTCCATCTAGCATAGAAATTGGTGACAACCTCAAAGTTGGTGAATGAATTGAAGCTTGGGGGGGGCATGTCTCCAGCCTTTGATGATCATTCTGGAGTCAAGCCACCAGCTTTCAAGCTGGGGGCATACCGAGCTTAGTCTTTGTTCTTTCTCGTGCTCGTAAATACATGAGAATGCAATCGGGTAAAATTATATCTCTTTTTAGGACCCATACGGATACACAAACACACAAAAAAGGAACCCCCATGGAGTCTACTTTAAACCCTTTTCAGACTCTCTAAATATGAAAAGATTGTCCAGTGACCTTGCTTCCTTTCACACTCGTTAAAAGGTCGGAAAGGGCGTATTTCAAGCGATAGTTTACCCCTTTTTCGGTCTCGTTAGACTACTGTACGAAAAAGGAACTGAGAGATTTCTCTTTTAAGTGTTTTTCCAAACTCTATAATCCCAAAAAACCTTCGAGTTTTATGTCTTTGGACTCGTTAAAACACACATCGACAGGCCCATATGGGACCGATCCCTTACTTCTTCTGGTTCGTTAAACAAAGGAAGAGGAACTTACCGAAGGTGAGTTATATCGAGCATGTGTTATCCTCCTCGAGCTCATTAAATCAAAAAGAGGTACTCATCTATCTGGATGGGGGAAAAATTGAAAGAAGCAAGCTAAGCAGTCTCTTGAGAACATTATTAAGCAATTCTTAGAGTCACCCTTGAACACGACACTTTGTCATTTGAACATATCATAATCCGCTGAACCTCTGCACTGAGCCAGTCCTTCGAGTTCCTTTCAATCCTTTGGGTCACACGATGCAAGTCACAGTAACCACTGCATAGTTTTGGTCCATGTCACATTTTTGCTGTTGTGCCCCAGTGTTCAAGGGAAGTATCCGCCTCGAGTGTCAGCCATCCCAAATATCTTGCCTCAAAACCTGTGTCAGTCCATGTCCATATGATCCACCAATTACATCTCTATGTCGGTTTCATGTCGTTGATGGGGGATACATCAAGGCCCTCCCTCGACGAGTCTATTCCTATCGACTTCAACACATTATCCAGGAATCAGGCTTAGAAACTAGTTAGTACTTTGGGACCTGCATGCCTTAATGGTAGGCCTCCTCACATTCAATAGTGGGTTTACATCATTGACCTCTGATCAAATGATTCCATGGATGTTCGACTTCATCTCATCTATTCACATTCGCTGGAATGTACTAAGGTACCTTGGGAATCATTGGCATTAATGATGATCTCCCTCGCACTTGTTAATGGTTTACACCATTGACCGGTAATCAAGTGGTTTTTGCCATGTTCGACATCAAGACATCTATTCACATGGTCAGATTCATACCATATTGGGATTGGTAAGAAGACCCTGGGTTGAGAAACCACCTTGATATATGCTTTTCCTAGGCTGCGAAGGAATTTCCATTGGACAAAGAACACATACACTGTCACATAGATCCACTTTGTATTGGTCGTGGCTATGTCTTGTCATCTCATAGATCCACTGTGTATTCTTCGTGGCTATGATCAGTCCGAATCATCAGAGTATAGATCCACATTGTATCTTCGGTGGCTATACCTTTTTATCAATACAATTATGGATCCGCAGTGTATTTTATGGCAGCCATATCTTGCAAAGTCTTGATCACCCAAGCATAGGTATTCCTGCCTTGGGTTTTGAAATATGTCATGATATTTGTTGGATGTTTGTGTGCAGCTTCCGTCAGGTTCTCCGATTCTATACCCTTTCTTGGACGTCTACAAAGTATTTCAGTTATCAATTTGCATCTTCTAACTTCATACTTTGGGGGGCAATCTGTTACACACCAAAATTACTCAACTGGATAAGTGTCGCATGTTCCTCTCAATTGTCGTAAGTGTCGCATCTTCCTTACAACTTTCGTAAGTGTCGCAAGTTGGTCACAAGTGTCTCAAACGATGTTTGAGCATACTTCCATGCCGACGACACTGAGGAGACACTTAGAACATCTCATGTGCTTGATTTGGAGAAGAAGAACTGGTTAATTGAAGACAAGGAACTCTTAACACCTGAAGAGAGCTCTGAAATGAAGGTTTTGAGGGGTAGCGCTCCCCTATATCAGCTTAGGAAGTGCTGGTTCTCCCCTATAAGGATTTAGGGAGCGCTATAACGCTCCCCTGCCCCCTCTGAAGGAGCGCTACTCACCTTGAAAGCGTTGGCGCTCCCCTCAAGCTTCTTAGGGAGCGCTACAGTGCTCTGATGCCCCTTCTAAGGGAGTGCTGCCTAATCTGAGGCAGTAGTTGGCCTGTTGAGGAGAATAAGGGGAGGATCTTTCAAGATTAGGAGGAATTTGTATTCGAATTCTTGGTTTCATCAAGAGATCCCTGATCTGAGGAGGAAGTTCCCCAACTTGTTCTAAAGATAACTCAAGAGGTTAAGCTCCTCTTAACCTATATAAGTAGGCTCTATGATGGTGGAAAGGGGAAGAACTGCTAGCATGAAACCTATGATCCTAGAGGAAACACACATTCAGCCAAAAGAGAGTGATCAGTGAAGATGTTGTTATCCAAGTTGTGGATCTTTCAGGCAAGGGTTAGACAAAGAGGACTTGACGAAGCTGTCGCATTCGCATCTACGATTGTAAGTACTGATGTTGTTATTCTCATTAATATGACACGCTTGGTCTTTTTCTTTCTAGTTTGTGTCTGATGTTACATGAAATTATCATTAATAGATAGATATGTTTTCAAGCTAATATCAATAGAGTAGGAAGTGGTCGTATCTTGTTTATCTGTAGAACTCAGCGAGGAGCAAAAGATCGGAGCGCAACTCGGAGCGTGCAGGGACAAACGTCGATAAAGAGGTACTTATGTTATCCTTCCTTCTCATGTGTTAGTTTAGATAGATTTGAAAGGAAGTCAGTGTCCACGTTAAGCATTTTCTGTCTTAGAGTTAGGGTCAAGCTCTTTGAGGCGATCTACTTGTCCGCAGGGAGATTTTCCTATAGCAACAACACCGATGAATGTCTCTCAAAATAGTCATTGGTGGCTGAGATCAAAGACAAAGGGCCGAACCCTGATTCAGAATCTGATTATGAAAATACTGGTAAAGGATAGATCATTGATGCGGACCCCACTACCATTGTTGCAACCACAACAATTAAACCAGAAGAACCAACGGATCTTGAAGAGGGGGAGCACCTTTTTCATTCAAAAATGTGGGTAAAGGGGACCCTGCTGCATTTTTTTGTTGATAACGGATGCCAGAAGAACCTCATCTCAACGTAGGTCGTCAAACAGTTGGGATTGTCGACAACACCACACCCATAGCCATACAACATCGGGTGGCTTTGCCAAGGACGAGATCTTCGTGTCAGCCAATAGTTTTGATTGTCATATGACATCTATCCCTTCAAGGATGAGGTATTATGTGACGTTTACCCACTGGATGTCTATGATGTTCTCTTGGGCCAGCCATATATGTGGAAGCTCCATGATATTTATGAGTCTCGACCCCATAGTGTCATTGTTAATTTGAGGGGTCATCTCTATAGAATATCAAAGGTAGTTATAACTATTATTCCACCTAAAAGGTGTCTCAAGGTAGTATCCCATACTGCAAAATTCAAATTCTTCACAATCTTTTCAAAAAGGGAACATAAGGACACTGCAACTGCTACAACCTCACCCCAAGCACCTTCTATCCAACAGAAGCAGGTCGACGAGGTTGAAACAAAGAGCAAATATTCCTTATGAACATTTTCCTCTCATATAGCTTGACTTTTTGAATATCATTAGCCTCAACAGGTTTGTGACAGACTTCCACAAACTAAGCAACCCGACGTCTCCATCAAGGCAAGCAGCTCACCAAGATTCAGAATCAGCAAACACTTTTTCCTCTCCCCCGGGAACTCACTGCAATGGATACCATTTCTTTATAAGGAAGGAGGATTGATCCAGGTGGATATCAGTGGCCACCCACCTTCTCCAACTGGCTCAAAACAGTTTTCTGGCAATTTTGGCAATTTACTATTTTTAGCCGTTTTTAACTTTCGAGGCCATTTTGAGGGCCTAAATGAATTTTTTTCAGGTTCAAGCTCCTTAATGACTACCTAGGTCATAATTGAGGCCCCAAAATGAATATCCTCGATGATACCTTTCCAACCGGCTATCACACGCCTAAAACGAAGATCGTATGAAAAAGTTACGACCCTGAGAAGTTAATGCACTAACTTACCCAAACAGGGCCTACATGACTTTTGGTGCTTCATCTCCTAGGGTTAGGTTTTTGGATGTATAAGGTTTTTTCCATTCCTGTTTATTGTAAAAAGGCCTTTAGAGCCTCATTGTAATCATCTTCTTGTGAGTGACTGCAACTGTCACATCTCTTCTCAGAGATAAGCCGCCACCATTCCAGCAAGCTTGTTTCCTCTGCATTTTACAGTTTCAACTTATTTCCTTATTGAATAGAAAACCAGTTTTATTGTGTCTCTGTTATTTTTTGTTAAGCACCTGTTAATAATCTGTATTCATTTCATTCTACTCATAAAATCTGGATCAGTGGTATCAGAGAAGGCTCCTCTTGATCAATTGTTTTTCAGTGAATGTCCCCGACGAGGTCCGAGTATAGAAAGTTGGGTCTTGAGATTGTCTCTCTTGAAGACAATCAATCTCGCACACCCAAGAAACCCTCAACAGTGGAAGAAAATAAAAATGATGGAGCAGGTGATCCTCTCAATCTATTGCTTGAGAAAGCTCTCACGTGACAAAGGGATGAAATGATGGAGAATTTTTCCCACATGCTTCAACCCCTGCTGATAGCAGCAGTCACATCTTCATCAAGTGACCACTTTGGAGGCACCTCGCCTTTCAAGGTACAAGTTAATTTTGATATTCCTATATTTGAAGGACAGATAGATGCAGAAGCCCTAGAAAAATGGTTAACTCTGCTAGAAGGTTATTTCTCTGTTCACAATTTTTCCGACAAAGAAAAGATCACCTTCGCACTCATTAAAGCTCTCCCTCATGTGAAACATTGGTGGGAAACTTACTGGGAGAAAATTTCCATAGAGAAGTTTGGAATATATGGGGCCAATCCCACTTGGGATTTTTTTGTGGATGTGGTAAACGAACAATATTACCCTGTTGGCAACTATGAGGACCAGTACATGAGGTGGAGCACACTGCGGCAAGAGAGGGGCCAAGCAGTTCTGGAGTTCACCAATACCTTCCATACGTTGTGCACCAAGCTGGGTATCAAAGACTCCGAGCGAAGTTTGGTTCTGAAATACCATGGGGCTCTACACAGATACATATTGATTGAAATGGATTTTTTGGACATCTCATCACTCGGTGTTGCTTATCGATATGTTGTTAAAATTGAGAAGAAATTTAAGCACTAGAACAAATGGGAGTTCGGGTTTGCAAATCCGCAACAACAAAAATATGAAAAAGATGGCCCTAACAAACAGTCTCCCGAAAACTAGTCCAAAACACAGGAAAAGAAAGGTCATGTGAAGACAAATAAGGACACCAGAAAATGGTGCAATTTCCACAAAATCCCTTGGCACAAGACTAATGAATGTCTCTCAAAACAGTCATTAGTGGCTGAGATCAAAGACAAAGAACCAAACCTTGATTCTAAAAATACTGGTAAGGGAAAGATCATTGACGTGGACCCCACTGCCATTTTCGCAACCACAACAATTCAGCCAGAAGAACCAACGGATCTTGAAGAGGGGGAGCACATTTTTCATTCACAGATGTGGGTGAAGGGGACCCCGTTGCATTTTATTTTTGATAGCTAAAGCCAAAAGAACCTCATCTCAGCAGAGGTCGTCAAACAGTTTGGATTGTCGACAAAACCACACCCATAGCCATACAACATCGGTTGGCTTCTCTAAGGATGAGATCTTCGTGTCAGCCAATAGTGTTGATTGTCATACGACATCCAACCCTTCAAGGATGAGGTATTATGTGATGTTTCCCCACTGGATGTTTGTGATGTTATCTTGGGCCAACCATATATGTGGAAGAGCCATGCTATTTATGAGTCTCGACCCTGTAGTGTCATTGTTACTTTGAGGGGTCATATCTACAAAATACCATAGGTAGTTCTGACTATTGTTCGACCTAAAAAGTCCCGCAAGATAGTATCCCATACTACAAAATTCAGCTTCTTCACAATCTGTTCAAAAGGGGAACAAAAGGACATTGCAACCGCTACAAGCTCGCCCTAAGAACCTTCTATCCATCAGAAGTAGGTCGACAAGGTTGAAACAAAGCACAAATATTCCTTATGCACATTTTCCTCTCATACAACTTGACTTGTTTAGCATCCTCAATAGGTTGGTGACAAACTTCCACAAACTGAGCAGTGCAACGTCTCCAGCAAGGCAAGCAACTCACCAAGATTCAGACTCAGCAAACGCTTTTTCCTCTCCCCTGGGCACTCAAATAAATGGATACCATTGCTTCCTAAGGAGGAAGGATTGATCAAGGTGGATATCAATGGCCACCCACCTTCTCCAACTGGCTCAAAACAATTTTCTGGCAATTTTGGCAATTTACTATTTTTAGCAGTTTTTAACTTCCGGGGCCTTTTTGAGGGCCTAAATGAAGATTTTTTAGGATTGAGATTCTCAATGAATGCCCACAACATGATTGATTCCCCAAAATGAATCTCATCGATGATACCTTTCCAATGGGCTATCATACGCCTAAAACGTAGATCGTATGCAAAAGTTACGACTTCGGGAAGTTAATGCACTAACTTACCCAAACAGGGCCCACATGACTTTTGACCCTTCATCTCCTAGGGTTAGGTTTTTGGATGTCTAGGGTTTTTGGCATTCTTGTTTATTGTAAAAATGATTTTAGATCCTCATTGTAATCATCTTATTGCAAATGAACACAGACGTCACATCTCTTCTTAGAGATAAGTCGCCATCATTCCAGCAAGCTTGTTTCCGCTGCATTTTACAGTTTCAGCTTATTTCCTTATTTAATAGAAAACCAATTTTACCGTATCTCTGTTATTTTGTATTAATCACTTGTTAATAATCTGTATTCATTTCATTCTGCTCATAAAATCCAGATCATATTGAGTCTATATCTTCTCTTTCTTCTAGTGTTGATATCTTAGGATCAAATCTCATAGGAAGAGATCTTAGTACCTTTTGAACAATTACATATTATTTAATTTCTTCTCTCGATCCTATGATTTCATTTACTATTTCATTGAAGCGTAAGAAGTAAGCTGCAATATTCTCATCTTCCTTCATCTTTAGTTGTTCGAATTGACCTCAGTAAGTTTGAAGCTTTGCTGCTTTGACTTTTGAATCTCCTTCAAAAATATTTTAAAGTTTGTCACAAATATCTTTAGCGTATTTAAAATCCATAAATTTGGTGTATAACGATTAACCAAGACCATTCAGAAGTGCATTTGTGGAATTGGAATTATTTTGACCCAGTTTTATTGTTCTTTCACTTGTTGGCAGAATTGCTGGTTCTTTGTATCCATCTACTATAGATTGCCAAATTTCAAATCCATGTGCATGTATATATGTTTTCATCCTTCTGCTCCATAATGCATACTTTTGGCCATCAAACTGTGGTATTCCATGTTTATACATATTGTTTCTCTCCATGATCTACCTTTAAGTGGTTAAACTTATTCTTGAAGGAACCGAATCTGATACTAATTGTTGTATTACTGAGACGGGGGGTGAATTAGTAATAGAGCAATGATCCTTTTTAACCACAAAATGCAAGTGTTATATCAATGTAGTATTATCATCCAAATTTGTAGAGTAAATAAACAATGAAAAAATACGAAATCATATACATACACAGTACACCAGTGTTTTTACATGGAAAACCAAAGCGGGAGAAAACCACATAATGATTTTTCTTATATGTCTTTAAGAATTACATTCATTGGAAGCACCAAATTCCTTTGTTTTCCAACTGCAACTGGATGGAGGCTCCAACCCCCTAGTTTCTTAGGCTACAACCTGAAGGAAGCTCCAACTCTCCAATTCTCTAGCTACAACCAGAAGGAGGATACAACCCCCTAATTTCTTAGGCTACAACCTAAGGGAATCTCCAACTCTCCAATTCTCTGGCTACAACCAGAAGGACGCTACAACCCCCTATGTTCTTTGGCTACAACCGAAAGGTGGCTACAACTAACTGTGCGTGCCTCGTCTAACCACTCTAACATAGAAGTAGAATGATGGAACCACTGTCACACTATCACTGTAAGATATACTATTGTAAACATGTACCAATCAACCTGCACCAATCAACCTGTACCAATAACCCGAACCATGCATAAACCATGCATCAACCTATACCTCAACTTGTAATCAACCTGTACCATAAACAAGTGCACCAACCATGCACCAACCTGTACCAAACAAGCTATAATCAACCTGTACCATAAACAAGTGCATCAACCATGCGCCAACCTGTACCATGAACAAGTGCATCAACCATGCACTAAACCTGTACAAATAACCTGTCAGAACAACCGGTCCAAACAACATATCACAACAAATTGTCTCATCAATATTATCAACCAAATAAGATCTAATCACCAAGACAACTCTCAAAGATGTGCATCAACCAAGCATAACACAACAACTCATAATCATCACCAAGATCAATATGTGCTTCTAATAATATACCAAGACAAGTATGTTACATCATCCATAAACCATCTGTCAACAATACTAATAAAAAGTACCTCCAACCATGTACCAAGTATGTACCAATCATGTATCAACTACTCATCAACTATGACTCATCAATATGTACCAACATCATCAACTATACACCTAATGTATGTGCCAACTAATCAAGTACTTGTCTCAACCATGTACCCAACATGTACCTCAACCAAAATCCCTCATCAATTTCATCATTCAAATTTTATTTGTAACTTTGTAATAGACCTGGTGTATATGATCACATACCTGCAAACCTTCCTTAACTTTAACAACAAGAGACTATCATTTTCATCAAACTTTACTTTAGTCTCACATGACTAATTTTGGATTAGTCAACAACCCTAACTTGAAATAATCATAACTATGTACCTGTAATGAATAAGGATCTAAAAATAGTACACAATGTTCTTCTATGTCTTTTGTGCAATTCCTCCAGACTTCACTACTTGGAACCTCTCATAAAAGGAGTTATAGAAAAAATTACATACCTTGATGAATTTTGGCTTATTCTAGAGAGAGAACTTGTAGAGAGTGCCGTGCACAAAATATTTGTTGTATGGATCTGAAAATTGTACACAGAATACAAGAGACTGTACTCTAACCAATAAATTTTGTCTTGCTAAATTTGGATCTTTTATGAAGAATTTATGACGTTTTTACCCGAAACACCTGCTTTAGACTAGTTTGAGGACTAGCCACAAACCCTATTTTCTACTACGTGTAACTCCAAAAACACAACGACCCACAAGATGGAATTTGTATCAAAGATACTTGGATATGTAATTTACTCAATGGCCTCCCAATTTCACGGTCTGAATCATTCTAGAAAAAACTTTATTGTTAAAATGGTGAGATGGCCTGTAAATAACATACCTTAGAAAGCATCATCAAAAGAATTTATCCTCCCTTGAATTTCAACCTTCTTTACTTCACCTTCCCTCTGAAATTCATCTTAGATATCCTTTGGTTACCTCAGTCACCTATAGATATTCAATATGCTCAAGTGTGATTAAAATGAGAGAGCCTTGCCTCTTATTTATACTTTCATGTAGCTTCGTCAAGGGGTTATCGTTTAACCATATTAACCTACTTTCCTTATTTTAGGGTTAACCTACTTCTAACCACTTCCCACTTAGTAATTTCTCCATTAACTTTATTATTTAAATAATTTCTTTTGTATTCACTTTGACTTATAGTACACTCATCACATCACTTTATTATTTACCTTCTAAAATCTCTTAAACCACTTTGACTACTTTGACATTTTGGGGATTCTAGATGACTCATGAGGGTTCTCCAACTTCATATGGCCATAACTCTCTAACCGTGAGGAGTTATGTGACATTATACATACCACTGGAAATGGCATGACATGTACTATCCATCTAGAATATTATTACCTGCAAATATATCAAAACTCATGCCATTATCCATCAAACAAACTTGGGTCCATTACCCAAACCTTTGTGCTACTGAAATTTGCTACTAGACTTTCTTCAAGATTTGACATCAATGAAAACCAACCCAAATAATCAACATTGTGTTGGTATATATATTGTGGGAATTTGGAGATTGATTTGGATAATATGGCACAATATTGTAGACAAGTCTAATACTTCAATCATACACTTTTGTTTTCCTTCAGAAGTGCTCTCTTATGGCCTAATGTGCATTTTTCTAATCCACTTAGAGTTGATGAAACACTCTACCTTAAACCTTGAATTCAAATATTATTAATTTAAATCAATTTGTATGATATATCTTAAAAGTACATTATGATAGGGGTGGCAGGCATGGGCGGAATCCTCATTGGTCCCAAAGGAAAAAATGAACTATCCTACGCATGGGGACTCAGAATTTTATCTAACAATCAAGATAAAGAATATGCATTTTTACAAGGAATAAGAATGACACTTATCATCCTATCCATTCCCTCACATTGTTAGGTGATTCAAACATCATCATCCAGTTGATGAATAAAAAATCCATTCCAAGTGATTGCAATCTTGTGCCAATTTTGGATCAGGTTTCTCAAGAGGCCTTTAGGTTTCACAAAATAACCTTTTTCTAGGTCCTAAGGGAGAACAATATGGTCATTGACTCTCTTGCTAATGAAGCTACTAGATTGAAAATAGGTTTTTTAAGGGATAATGGTTCATTATCTATCAAACTATACCCTAAGTATTTTCATGCACTCAATGGAAAGTACCTTCAATTTAATGAGCCATGTGTCAATCATGAAATAACACCACTACCAAATATTTTCAATAAACACAAAGATCCATAATCCCCCTTCACACATGTTCGAATTGGTGGAGAACTAAAATTTTGAATGTGTTTTGGTCTTATATTCTAGTTGAGGTTTGATAATGGAAACTCATTGCATGGAGAACACGAAGGCTTGTGGGACCCCTCCCTTATTCATTATTCATCACTGGGATTATGTAATAGTTCTCTCCATGTTGGCCCTTTCTTCCAGATTGGTGAATTTGAAGAATGCTTGCCTTTTTCTTTGTTTGTTTGTAGCCTTTGGTTTTGGGATTCTACAAGCCAAATGTGCTTGGTGTTTTTATTTCTTTAGTTTTCGAGCACTCTAGTTTTGGGTGGACTGTCCCTTTTGGAATGATGTCACCCTATATGAAAATATCACACCTATTTCACATAATTTAATACAGTGGGTTGGGTATCGTTGTCTTTGGATTAGAATCCTCGTGGTATTTTCTAGTTTGATAGAAGATATTTTGGGTTTAATGTTGCATTTTTATTTGCTTAGTTGGCTCTAGTACTTCATTTTAAATAGGCTCCCTATGATTGTAATTGCATATATGAATTGTAGAGATCTATGAGAGATTAGGAGAGTCTTAACATCACACGAGGAAATTATTTAAGGTAACAAGACTTCTATATTCACCATCACAACCAAGGTGCATGAAAATGAGCAACATATAGTTTCCCAAATCGCTTCTATCATGGATTCTTTGGTTCAATTAAAGTAGCAAATTGTTATCCTTGATGTAGAATGTGGCATGTTAAGAAATCTAATTTTCCACTTGAGTAAATATGCTTATGCCATAGATTCCAATCAAAGGGTGTCTATTCATTCATAACATAGAGAACCAAAAGAGGAGGACATAATGCACCAACTCTTTCAAGATATGGAGATAGGGGAAGAAGAGTATGTGCCAACCAATATTGGCTTGGAAGAAGCAACAAGGTGCCATATTTTCTTATAAGAGTATGCTTTTTAAAGTTATATGCATATAGGTACTTTTTATAAAATCTATACTAGTAGTAAATACTAGGAATTTTGGCCAGCAAACATATGTAAATTTCGTATTTTGGTCCAAAACTATTCTTCTTGTTTGAAACTTGAAGACATGCAGTTCAATGTATTAGTGTCTTTTAGCTTAGCTACAACCTTTTATCATTAATATAAATTTTCTAGTTTCTATATAAATATAAAAATAAAAATAAAATAAAATATAAAAATAAAAATAAAACAAACAAACAAACATTTTGTTATGATTTGTAGGCCCATTAGCCATTCACACAAGCGAAAAGTATTTTTTCTTTCCTTGAGATAAAAAATACTGACCTTGATTTTCTAAGAAGAATGGATCTAGCTTCTATGTAATCTCTTCTAAGTATTCCCTCCTCTCACACTATACACAAATTCCTTCTATTTGTTCTCACACTTTCGAATGAAAAAAGTTGAAAATGCAATGCCCCCAAATGAAATGGTAGAATCCAAAACCCTAATTCTTCAAATACATGCTATAAATTGAAACGCAAGTTTATGAATCTTACAAAACTTATAGAAAATGAAACCAAATTCTTTTCCCAAGTCCTAATTCACAGAACCTCAAATCTCAGCTCGATCCCAAGTTTGGTGAGATGGAGGCCAAAGGAGAGAGAAAAAATCAATTTTGGATAAATGACCATGAATTATTTTTTTGCAGAGAAGATGCTTCGAGGGATAGAAAACTATAATCGCCTATTTCAGTTGAGAACACTTTTCAAGAACAAGTCTAACCATTATCAAATAATTACCTTAACTCAAGAGTTTCCAAACATGTAAAAGTTAACCCTAGGTTAGTTCAAAATGAGTCACTTGTGATGGGATTCTAATGTTCTCGGGCCCTTCTTTAATTTCTACTCAAACTTCATCTTCAAGCATGTTCAACCTTCAATAGTGAAGAGCTCAATATGAGCTCCTCATCTTCTTCCAAATCAAGAAACGATTTTCTAATAGTGTAGATATACCCAAATGTCCCCTCTTATAGAACAACTTGCGTACGTTCTCATTCAAAAATGTTTAGAAATATTATTTTTTGAAATCTCATATTTACCCTATGGAATGCATGTATATATATATATATTTTAAATTGACCATTGGATGGTAAGCTCAAATTATATTTGTGAACACATCGATCAATATATATTCATAGGGAAATTGATGAACCTTGTTGGTTTTAATAAGTATAAAAAATCTCAAGTTACTTCCTCCTTTTTGACAAACAAATTATGGAAGGATAATTTAGAAAGGCAAATAAATCCATCGAACAATTTTTTTTCAATGAAATGTTGAAAAAGAGGAAAAATTTGTACCTTAAATATTTTAATTTAAGGGGGTGGACATTATTATTTTAAGTTGAGGTCTATGATGGAAAGGGAGGAATACTCATTTTTTAGGGCCCTCACACCCACTATGCTTTGCTAACACATTCTACATTTTCCCTATCACATAGACTATTATAGAGTATCCTTATTTCCTTTCACCATGGATGATTTTTATGAGGATGAAGAATTGGCTCTTTAGAAACTCCAAGAAATTAGTGAGTTGAAATATGTCTTTTTATAGGAATCTCATGTCAAACTTTGAGATGAAATTACTTCCTTGCATGTTATTAATGAGAAGCATCATGATAGGATTTCCTTGTTGCAAGCCATTGTTTCTCAATGGAAGAATGTTAATATCATGTTTAAGGAGAATGTTATTTATTATAGATCTATAATACTCAACTTCATAATGAAGTTTCTTCTTTGCATGATATTTTTTTTAACCATAACAAAAAAAATATATTCATCTTAAAAGGGGGTTGTAGCAAGGCTAGCAGCATGTACATTCATCAAAATTCAAAGATGTCTCTAAAATTGAACTAATTTCTATACATAGTATGCTAAACTTTAAAACTTTTTCCAGATGTGAGTTCTAGGTGATTACACATATGGTTTGCTTAACAAAATCACCCAAAAAACTTGTAATTCAAAAAAACATTCACATCATTATGGGTGGAAACTGCCTTGAGCTTCCTTTCCCTCTTTCAAGTGAGGGGGAATTGGTTCCTTGATCTCCATAGGATCTATGATCTAACATATAGTATCCTCCTCCCTCATTCCTACTTGTAGATAATTTGAGCATTGCATTCCACCTCCAATGAGTCAATCCCTTGCTTCTGAAGAAGAATGAGAGTCATGTTATTTGCATTTTCTGTAGCACCAGCCTACTACAACAAATCTATGTTGTTTTCTTGGGTGATTTATTCATGCCTCCACAAAATTATATGATTTTCCTTTAACTTTGAATTATCCATGATAGTAAGGGACATTCCTTTCACAACAAGATTTAAACAATCCCCAAAACAGACCAATTCCCAACAAAAAAAAAATATTTTCAACCCCTTGACAGACTGACTAAAATAAAAAGTCTCTATTCCCACAACTCCTTCCTAAAGAATATAATTTCTCCAGAAGAACGTGTACTAAGAACACAAACTGAGGAACTAGGGCTTGTGCGGTCGAGATGAAGGCATTTTCCCGCATTGAGAAGATGATACAATCTGAATCTACCTCCCTTAGATGCATCTGTTCAGAGTCGATGTTCCCACTTTATACCTCTACTCTTGGAACTAGAATAGATTCAAAATCTATATTTCCCACCCTCAAAACATAGGCCAAACCAAAAGGAGGGAAGAACCTAATATACCACAAGTGATACATTGTCCCATATATCGATGAAGATCACACAAGAAGGAGTTTAATTACCTCAAGACTATATTGATATGAAAAATGTGGGACCTATGGAGGCCACATGCCATCCATCCCTACATATCCTCCATTTGTTGATGTGAAATTATTATGAATTGGGTTGAGCTCCATTGATTAATTATTGTATATGGTAGTGCTTGGAACCCCATTTTCAATAATGGAACTAGGACTCAATGATGATGTTGTTGATATTTTGGTAGCTACGGGAGGTATTAACCTTTGTCTAGAATAGAATATTCTGGAAGCAAGAGAAACCCTAAACAGATGTGTAGAAACCCTAGAAGACAAGTCGGCTCAGTAAGAGAATTAATATTAAAGTATTAGATTCTAAAAGGACAAGTCGGCTCAGTAAAATAATTAATATTAAAGTTTTATATTCTAAAAGGACAAGTCGGCCCAGGAAAGTGATAAGAACCACTATAAGTAAGAGATGATCTATATCATTTGTACACACACACTTCACACACTCTCTTAGTCAAGTTTGGCGCAAGTTTGGAGCTGTAGCTGCAAGGATGGAAGGTGGATCTTTTGGGATGGTTCTTGGCCTCTCTCTCTAGCACCATATAGCCTAAGATGTGTTCTCTATCCTCTAGTATCTCTTGGTGTTGTTGTTGGTGATGGTTCTTGGTGGTATTATTGGTAAGTGAAAATGCAACTGCAACTATTGTAGTTGAGTATTGTTCTTGTTCTGTGGTTTTGAGACTTTCTGTTTGGTGAGCTACCTTTGGAGAAAGATGAACTCTCTTTGTTATCTCTATTAGAATATAATGGATGTGCTCATTTTACCATTGACAATATCACTATTGTCACCCAACCATAGGCCGAAGCCACCCTATGAGCACCTTAACCTTGACAGAGAATCACTCCGGAAGAAAACCCTAGGCTAGATAGCCAAACAAAGGGTAGTGCACCTTTTCCCAAGTATAGCGCACCAACAATATATGATCAGATAGTCCAAACCCTAACCAAGAGATAGTCCAAGCCAAACATGATCTGCTAGCTGCAGTAGCTGCGATGGCAACTCTTCTCCAACCCTGTGCACAAAACTGGGCACTATAGTGCGCACAAGTGTTGCTCTGCAATTCTAAGACTACATGCCAGAATGAAGACTGGACTCATGTATTTATAGTAATTCTGGCTAACTTCTTGGGTGTTGACCCAAAAATCTGCTCTGGGCTCAACATGGTGTTTTACACAGTTACTTCTCCATAAAATCCCCTTGGTGCTATGGTTCCAGTCAAAGACAGTGGCGGGGGTCATAGTTACTATGGCCTCTGCCCTTGAAAGAGTATCAGTTGGTTGCTTTCAGGGATTTGTGGGCCTTCCCATGGCATTCCTTCCTCATGTCAAAACTGTTTAATTCAAGGAATACAAAACTTTCAAGTGGCATGGATCGGAACAAGCTTTTCAACAATCTATCATGAGCTTGATTCCGAGTCAGTATGACCCATATGAGGCACGCAAAGTCAAAGTCACCCGAACGGGCAAAACTAATAGCTGTAGCTTCCTGATCTGATTCTGTTCAGATGATGGTATCAAAGGGAAAATCAAAGCCAAACATGGTGTAGGGAAGTGTGATACCTTTCCAACGGTATATCCCGTGCTTGGTTTCGACCCCCGGTTAGTGAGAACGAGCCTTCGCAAGTTTATGACCACTTTTGGACATCAAATTGGTTGCAGTGCTTCATGGTTTAAACTTTGTGGGTAAAGAGTTATAAATCAGATATTCAGCAATGCCATGCTGTAATAGACTCAGACACCTTTCCAATGACATCTTATTTGCCTCATTCCAACTCCGGATGACTTGGTTAGAGCTGTCACAAGTTGGCCAATACTTTTAGGCAAAAAGGGGTCCACCAACTCACATGACAGGGTTTCATAACAGCTGAGACAGTCATAAATGACGCGGGAACAAAATTATATTGTCACCTCATCGAAGTACTCATCTATACCTTTCCAACGGTACCTCATTTGCCTCGATTGGATATCGTATGACAATTTGGCACCTTTCGCAAGATTTGGTGTCATGTGGGCCCACCAGCAAGTCAAAGGTTTTTAAGTGGCCACTGATCCGGGCCAAATTTGAAGGCTAAGGTGGCATTATCTCAAGTTGGTGATGACATATTCCTGATGTCCTCGTCAAGACCTTTCCGATGACGTGACTTGCGTCCAATTCCGACTTCGTCTCTCCGGTCAACATTTTTGGGCTGAATCAGCTGCAGCAGGGTCAAAGTCAAAATCAAAGTCAAACTTTGACTTGCACAAAATTCCAAAAATATTAAAAAATTATTAAAATGTTTTATTATACATTTTCATGAAAAATTGGAAATTTGGGGCATGGGCACGTAGCCTCATGCAAAATGAGAAAAATTTGGTTTTTTTGAGAAAATTAAAAAAAAGACAAAACCTCCCTCCTCCTTTCTCCCAAGTCATTTTGTCAATTTGGCAGAGGAGGGAGAGCTCTGCAACAGCAGTCATGGAAGCCAAGGGGGTTTCAGACAGCAAGAGTAATGCACCAATGGGCAGCTCATCTTCATGAGGCCATCTCCAATACTTGGCTGTAGCTTTTAAACCCCTTTTCCACCCTTGTTTCATACCTATTTGCTTAAAGACTTCATTGGTTATTTACCCAGGATACCGGTTTACCCCGGTGACCCATTCTGG
>JZKD02S1650074.1:301364-326089 GCA_000966675.3 Picea glauca
TTCAACATCTACATATCAATTGTATCAACACTCTAATCATTGTGATCAAAGGAATTCATCCATGTATAGGAATTCCTATTGGTATGTTAGAAACTCTTCATACAAGTCTTTAGAGAAGATGCATAAAATGAAAAACCTTGGATTGGTACTGATTATGAGGCCTTACTATGGTTGGATCAATGATTGTTCATTACAACATATGAGCACTTGTTTGATGACTTCATATCCACTTGTCTTATCCGTAGCACAACATCACACGACTCATTGCTTATTTTGATTGAATTGTAATAATACAAATAGTCTTTGTTGAATGTTTTTCAATGATAACATTTGGTTATTTCTTTTCTAGCATGTGGTGCATGATGAGAATACCATCTTCTTGCATGTGGACTTTGTAGTAGTAGTGGGTATTTTTACCATCATGAGATTATGGTAAATGTATTGGTTTGAGTGATTGGAGCATTCTTGTTGATATTTGACTATCTACAAATTCATCTAATCACTTTTATTTTTAGCATGCTTCTTTGTCATCTACTATATATAATTTTATTTGACAACATGGAAGGAGTTTGGTTTCCCGCTCTGATCGTTCATGTTTTCTTAACTAATTTTTGAAGAGGATAATGTGAAGGTGTTTTGGAGGTGATGGATTCTCCATTAAGATCTTATTTTCACCTTATTAGGGTTAGGTTGTAGTAGTCATTGTTGGTAAATTTTTGTGACACTACCTAAGTGCAAATTAAAGGGGGTTGTTGGGATGCAATTTTCACTTCATCAAATTCATCAAATATTCTTTGTCAACTTTACTTATTTGTGTCCCAAAGTCAATTTCAAGGGGGTATGTTGGAATATTTAATGTAATATTTACTTTTTGTCTTAGGATTTATAACCCACATTAGTTATAACCAATTCCAGTAAATATAATCAAAACTTGCGATGTGGGAAAATAAACTTGTGATGTGGAAAAAAAAATAGAAGTAGAGTCCAAATACACATGAGTAAGCCTACTACACAACATTGAATGATGTGGGAGATGGATAATAAGTCATGGGATCTGAATACACATCATTGAATGCTGCAATAAGTGGATAATAGGTTGTCTGATCCTACAATTTATTATCCACCTACGACAAAATTCAATATTGCGTAGCAAGCTGAACATTGGCATGTTGACTCTACACAAGTATGAACCCAAATAGAAGGTCTGCCAATGTCAATGAGTTCCTTAGTATCCAACCAATAACAAGCATCACGGAGTACAAGCTGGAAAGAACGAAAATCAAATGCAAGAAGGTATATGGACAAGTAAGGATTGTCGTTGTAAAAAGGTTGGGAGGGATTAGATATGCAGTGATTACTGAGATGAATCTAAGCAGAGCCTCTTAATCAGAAGCATTGTTGAGATGAGGATGTCAACTGTTAAAATATGTAAAACACAAAAGGATTAACCAGGAAAATAATTGAAATTTGTAAAACACAAAGGATTAAATAGGAAAATAAAATAGGAGAACAAAAATATGTCATGATATAATAAAAAGAAAATAAAATATAAGAATAATAGAAATATTTTAATAACATTAATACCATTACCAAACTGTATCTATTAAAAAAATTCTTTCTCGAGATCTATTAGTAGAGCATAGTAATAGGCTCGATTTGAAGACTAAATCAGACAACTAGAAAGACTTGGTGGAAATTTCAGAGGATGTTGAGTTTGTTATGTATCCAATGGAACCAGGAGGTTGAGCATGAGAAGCCAGGAAGCCACAATAAGCACTTTCAAAAAACTTCTCCACAATTCGCAGCCAAAATACATGCGATCAGAACTCCAATTGAGCAATACAAAGGTAAAGGTTCAGCCATATATACTTCTTCTCATGAATTTATGAAAATATATCTCCAGTTTTATCACAAACTGTAGAGAAATACGTTCTAAGGTAACTGTAAAGGGGATGGAGCATTTGGAAAATTTTGCAAATGCTAGAAGAGAATTTGTGATTAAGGAGGTACTTTGTGATTAAGGAGGGCATCTGTGAAACATCCTAGACAAACTAGTGGCAGAGATGCAAAATTATAACATCTTATAGAGAACCATGGTGAACATCCCTCAATTCAGAGAACCATGGTGAACATAAAGAGAACACTATGAACTATATCCAAAGACTAGCTTGTATCTACCCACTGGTCTTGTTTCATCAGCACCCAGGAAGGTGGAGGGGAGAATAATCTCATATAGCGCTAATAGACATATCAAGAAGGGGGAAAATGTGTTTCGATTTCATTATTGGAAGCCACTAGTTTCTGTTTCAGTCTACTTTTATGTCAGTCTAGCTATTTTGCAATCAGTTGTAAAATTTTGTTTTTACAAGGCTTAAATGTATGTTTTTTTTAAAAGAATCCTCTTGTGATTAGTCTTAGACAGTGTCATTGTCAATTTGTTTAGATTATTTCGAAAAAACTGGTTTAGTTAGGCTCCAAACTCTCTCTTTCCCGGGAATTTTTTTGTAACACTATGTATTTTTAATAGAATGTTTTACTTACCCAAAACAATAATATGAATAAAAATAGTTGGTTGTGTGTAAATAATTGAAAGTGTGTGATAAGAAATTCTAAATCTTAAAAATATTATCAAAGTTTAAATCTTCAACTCATAATAATTATTGTTCAACTCAATTTTACTTATTAATTCTTTTAGAAAGTAGGGTATCAATGCAATTCCTCATAGATTTATGAAAGTTAGTTATCCAATGCAATTCCTAACAAATTTCATAATAAAGTAGTTATGTCATGCATCAATTGATCTTGTTCCACAATTTTAGGTTTAAAGTGTTGGAGTAAAGGAAGAACATGTTGAATATCTGAAAAAGTATAGAAAATGTCATGTTCCTCAACATGTTCTTGCTCTTTATTTGAACTCATAACTTAATGAATCGTTGTGGAAACAAAAGCATTGACTTCCTCTTTAATCTTTTAAAACAACTTCCTCTTTAATCTTTTAAAACAAATACAAATATCTTGGTATATTTATATGGCCTAAACAACACAAATAAGATTTGATATGCATAAATTTTTCCTAAGATAAGGATAGGGGATTTTATTGTTATAGAAACATTTCCAAAAAGTTCTTCATACATATGCACCTTTATTTTTTACAATCACATGTACCCAACAATGAACATGCATAGAAAGGAAAGGGGAATAAGACTCAGACAAATAGGCCACCCAAAGAAGGAGAAGGGAATTATACTTAAACTACATGGAACTAATGACAATGGACTCAAATTACTTTATGGCTTAGTTATACAACCATTGTTCTCTTACAAAATACTATAATGTAAAAGAACTTTGTCCTTCACCAACATTGTTGTGAACAACACTTGTACTTCCTAGAAAATGTGTTATATTTGATTGGAATTTTGGAATGCTTGCAACTATAAAAAAATGTATCTCTGATGTTTTGTAGTATACCCACAATGTTGATCATAGTAGGTCGTCCTTCAGGGGATTCTTTTGTGCAGATCAAACCCACATTTACAAGGTGATTGAGGAAATTGAGTTCCTTATCTTCTTCAGTGATTTTAGTAGTCCTCCTCAATAGACTCTTATCGATCACTTCCCTTACTTGATTTGTAAAACCACTACCCACCCATTTATGCAAGTTCATTCCTTCCACAAACATGTTGTGGGTGGGTTTATTTCTAGTGAGAATCTCCAATAGCACTACTCCATAGCTATAAACATCACCTTTTGTTGTGACACATCCACCTAATCCATATTCTTCATTCAAACATCATCATCAAAAGGTTTATGATTCAATTTTTTTAATAAAAATAGAAAACTCATGACATTCCCTAACATGTTATCTATCTCAAATAATAACTGGAGGAATGTAGCCTGTGGATCCCTTAAGTGCATGTGTGGATGTGAGAGATAAATCCTTAGAGTTTTCAAAACGCAATCCTAAATCCTCAGAGTATGTTGAATCTTCTTGATCTCCCACAAGGTCCAGACCTGCTTGGTCTTCCTTTTCTTCTCCACATTCTTCTTCTCGTCCGCCCATATGGGGACTCCTTCCTCTCTGTATTTCTCTCTGTTGCAATCTTAGACTGACAATCTTTCTTTTCTTCTCACCTTCCTCAACAATTCCTTCTTTCTTTCATCTGTTCCTCTTGATCCGATTTCATTCTGCACACCTCAAACTACTTCACTGCTTTCTTTACCTTTCTGTGCCACCACTTCTCAACAATGGAGGCTCTCCTTAAGGCTCTCTCATTTATTGCATTCGTTTCTTCATCTTCCCCCATCTTTCAAAGAACCCTTTCCCCCTCTCAGGTCATGATCATACCCCAAAATCATGCTACCCCAAGCGTAGGTGTTAAGGATGCCATCTCAGTTGAGGGAATAGTTATCATCCCCTCCTCCATCAAGAATACTTTGATCCACATGGGAATTTGTTGGACAACTAAGAGTGGGGGGTGAATCAATTGTTACCATTCTTAAACAATTATGCTTATTTTAAACTCTTTATAGATCACTCAATGACAATCACAATAATGTAGGAAAGTAAGAAATAGAACATTCAGAATCATTCACACATATGAGATACACAGAGACATATATTTCCTGAGGAAACCCATAAAGGGTAAAAAACTCTTCTTCTTTATATGATAAGTAATATTTACATTCTGT
Organism: Picea glauca; assembly: GCA_000966675.3. Classification (NCBI taxonomy): domain Eukaryota; kingdom Viridiplantae; phylum Streptophyta; class Pinopsida; order Pinales; family Pinaceae; genus Picea; species Picea glauca. The sequence continues at coordinate 306,054 of JZKD02S1650074.1, forward strand.
AAATTATCATACTTATGAGCACCAACTCATAATGAGGCTACAACCTCTGTTTTTCAAGATGCAACTTGTTGAGAGCACCAACTCTCTTTTTTCTTTAGCACCTACTAGAAGGAAGCACCGACTCCCTAGTTTCTCTAGCACCCACTAGAAGGAAGCACCAACTTCCTAAGAGTTCCAGCACCAATTGGATGGAAGCACCAACTTCCTAAGAGTTCCAACACCAACTGGATGGAAGAACCAACTTCCAGTTACACATGCACCAACCCGTATATCAGAGAACCAATGTTCTCCCTTGCACCACCCTGCCACCCTAGTTTCTCTGGATGCAACCAGATGGAAGCTACAACTCACTGTCTTAAAGCACCCACTTGAACCTCTGAGGACAACTCTCCTCCCTAACACCTCCCAACCACCCTAATTATAAATATTTTCTACTGAAACTTATTACAGTGAAATAATGTTTATCAATGGCTTACCCGTCTCATCACTGTTCTGCTACACTACCCTACTATGCCTGCATCGGTGTCTTCCTACACACTCTCCTTACGCTTTCTATTTTTTTGCCTTTTATGCTCTCTGCACCATGTCCATTCCATGCACCATTCCTCTTTTGTGTATTTCAACTGCTGCACACTGCCTCCTTCTACACACCTAAATCACTCTCAACAACAACCACCATCTCTTCTATGTTTTGGGTATTTATACTATCTGTGCACCTTCTTCGTCCTACATGCATAGTGCCTCTTCATGCTCTTCACCAATGCACGGTTCTCCGCATTGGGATATTCAATGCCACTCCACATTGCAACGAATTCACTCCCTCTAGAATCAACACACTCTCTCTATTCTGCATATTCTCCTCGTGTCAAGTCCTCTTCCTAATCATCATGGAAATTCCTCAACTTCTCTGGGGGTTATAAGCATGCGTTCATCATCACCAGGTGTTATGCTGAGATTCCTTAGCCTGTCTAGCATTCAAGACTCTTTGTCTTCTCTAACATAGTCGAGCTCATCCTCTCTATTGCAGTTACAGGCTTCAACGCTCTTCCATCTATTAATCACCTCTATGAACAGTCTTCATTCCACTGGCAGATGCCTTGAGACTATTTATCTCCTCTAGTAATCACATTGAGGCCTCTTTGAGTTTTCTGTGCAGAAACAGTCAGTGGTTTTTGGCAGTTACACTATGAACCTCTTGAGACTTATTCATTTGGCACCTTTCACCTTTCCTTTCACATGTGGCCTCAGGCGGTGACCACACACCTATTCAGAAGGGGCTTTCGTGATTCGCATTTCGACCATTCCTGTTGTGAGGAATCTTGAATCTCCAAGTCGCGATCTCTGAAATGGAGATTAGCTTCATGCTAGCTCCTCCCTTGAGCCTTCATCGATGTGACCATAGGTTATTACCAGGGGCCAATTCTGAACATGCATTTCGCATTTCACGTTTCGGGGATTCTGTCGTGATTGTCCTTGACACCTCCAACCCTCGGTATCCAAAACTCTGAAATAGAGTCAGATCAACGTATTTCGATGTTTCGCATTTCTCCATTTCAACATTCTTGTCATGAGTGTCCTTGACACTTCCAACTCCCAGTATCTGAAACTTGTACCAAAAGGTGTTTTTCGCATTTTGGCATTCCGACATTTCGGCATTGCTGTGGTGAAGTGTTTCGACACTCCAAGTCACGATCCCTGAAATGGAGCTTGGTTGCACTAGCTCCTTCCTCCATCTTTCATAGATGTGACCACTGGCTGTGACCATAGCCTTATTCAAAAACGTATTTTTCACTTTCTCATTTCGGGGATTCTGTGATGAGTCGTCTTGACTCTCCATGTCACAAGCTTCGAAATAGAGCTTGGCTTCTATAGCTCTACTCTCCAGCTCTCGACAATGTGACCACGAGATATGACCACTCTCCAATCAAACAAGCACTTCACTCTCCATATCAACGGTCCATGATTTGTGGTGATCAGATGGTTATCCTTTGCCCCAGGACTTCAGCCTTCAAGACTTTTGTGGAGTAATGAAGCTAAAACTCCCAGAGTGAGGTCACTCTTGTGTCACTCGATGACGTGTTGTGACCCCAGTGGCTGCCATGTGTCACTGTGAATTGGGATTTAGAAACGTCGCGAGCCTTCGTCGTGCCTGATCAATGGTCTAGATCAAACCTCGATCCAACGGCCAGGATCATTTCAAAAATTCACGAGCCTTCATTGTGCCTGATTCAGGATTTTGGCATTTTTCATTTCACAACTTCGGGACTCCTGTGATGAAGAGTCTCGACTCTTGACTCCTCCAACTCCCGGTATCCAAAACATTTGTTAATGTGCCCATTTCAGGATTTCGGCGTTTCACATTTCGTGACTTCGAGACTCCTGTGATGAAGAGTCTCGACTCTTGAATCCTCCAACTCCTAGTATCTAAAACTCTGATTTCCCAGTCTGTGAAACTCTAAAATGGAGTCTTTTACATGCTCTGATCTTTCACATTTCGAGATTTCATCATTCTTATCGTGAATTTCTTCCTTGACTCCTGGAGTTTACGCTTCTGATCTTTCCATGCGATCATCGTTGCGCTGCTGGTCTTGCCACTTTCTCTTGTTCATCATTGTTGGGCTAAGCTTGCCATCAATGAATTATGCTTCCTTGACTCCTGGAGTTTATGCTTCTGAATGGGATCCAATGATCACTTGTTGAACTTGCCATTGCCATACCATTTTCCCTGCGCTATTGGTCATGATCTTTGCCATCAATGACAAGAACACTCTTGCACTATGCGTGCACCTCTACACTATCTCTTCTGGTCTTCATGAGCTGGCTTTGCTGTGTCTTCCCAAAATACTTCTGGTGCCTACCTGGCACATTCTTCCTGTACTTAATCCATCATCGTTGTTGTACTTTCCATCAATAACAAGAATACGTTGCCTGTAAAACATGCCAACAATCTCCCCCTTTGGCATTGATGGCAAGAAAGGCACCCAGACTCTTTTCTCCCCCTTTGACATCAATGTCAAAGAAAACATGCTCCCCCTGAGCTGTTGCAGAATTTTTAGGAGGTATCGGATATTAAACCAACACAAACTCCTCCTCACAGGATGTAATCTATTATTTGAGGCCTACAGAATATTTGTATCTAAATCAGAGTCTTCTCCTTCTAATTCTTGGACCTATTCATCTTCATCTTCAACTGTGTCCTTTGTAGCAGACTCAATATTTCTCACCTCTCTTACTGAGACTCCTTCATCAACCTTTTATTGTCATAACTAGATAACTCCCCCTGTCACTATTCTCTCTATGCTTCTGATTGTTCTCCTCCTTTGTTTATAAAAAGATTAGCTTTCCCTGACAAGGTCTTTCCTCTTGTTATCTCTAAAGAATGTCATGTATATAATTTTGTACATCAGAATGTTGCTGCTACGAATTTCGTTGTCCTACTTGAGCACTGCGCAATTGTAGCTTGTACTTTTTAAATAACCCTTGGATCTCCCCATTGATTCTCATTGATATCTATTACTGCAATTTCATTTTTCTTCCATGATGCATACAATCCAAGGCTTTTATGACCATATTAAATCACAAGAAAAAACCGCTACAACCACTCTCATACCTGCTTCTCTTTTTCACAGATGAAGGACCTATATCAGGTTTCTTAGGAGTACTGATTTCTTCCTTGTTGTATCCAATACCAGATTTGTCATTTGGTGATCTCTGACTATCCAAGAGATTATTCATGGTCATGGAGCTGTTTAAGAACTTGCTTTGGGTGTTTGACTTCTCAACCTTCAAAAATTCAGCTTCCATCTTATGACATGATTCTTCTTCTACTTCTTCCATGGGATTGATGCTAATTGAACATTCTTTTATTGTATCTGTGTCTTCTTCTTTACTTGCAGGGGAGGATTCAATATCAAAATCATTAATTATCCTTATTCCTTTATTCACCACTTGTCTTGAGTTTACATTTACCTTACACTCTTTGCACGTGAACACCTCTTCACTGTCTCTGTCACACTTTTGACTTGTACTAAGAAAATTATGTTTTAGACCATCCACAAGCAGAATGTACTGGGCATCTCCTTTGTCATTACTCAAACTCACCATCCCTCTATCCTTGATTTTACCTGGTTCATCATTTTCAAGGATCACATTTCCTATTTTTCTTTTACTTATGGACAAAAGCTTATCCTTGTCTCCAGTCATGTGTTTGAAACATCCATTGTCTATATTCTTGGAGGCCTTTTGTTTTTGAGTTGAAAGTGCTAGACCACATTTTTCACTATATTTCCTTTTCCATGTGCTGGCCTTTCTATCGGAGAACTTTATCCTTTGATCTACTTTGTAATTCTTCAAATGGCAGTTTGGAGGTTTGTGGCCAAAGTTGTGACCGTTATAGCATTCAATCTCATTGTTCAATAGTTCAAAGTTATTGTTGCAACGTTGTCTACTCATTGACTGTTTATTATTTCTTGACCTCCTCAGTTGCATGTCTCTAGACTTAATTTGTCAATTTGAAATCTGTGATGGTTTGTTACTTGGCTATATCATTCTTTGTTGTGGCAGATATTTGTTCCTTGGAAATCTTAATTGCTCATGTCTAAGTCTTAAGGAACAATTTACAACTTTGTGACCAAAGTTAGAACAATAGAAACAATATCCATAGAAAAATTCTTTGTACCTGGAAAATGGTTGTCTTTTTTGAGAAAATCGATTTCTTCCATGCTGATGATTTCCTTCAGCAAGGAGTGTATTATTTCCTTGTTCTACAGATTCAGTTTTGGCACCTTTTTCTTTACTCCTCCTGGGCGGTTGATTATCTTCCTTTGTTTCTGCAGGTTTGTTGTCATCATTGGTTGTAGATTTGACAAACTTGATGAAGTCTGTGTTGCTTGGATGACCACTACTTGATCCCTCTTCATAACCCAAACCCGTTTTCAGCTTTGGGTTCCTTTGCTAATTCAGAATGGTGGCTAATCCTTCTGAGGCTTTGATACTTGACAGATTCTAATGATACAAGGCTTGAAACTTCTCCAACTCTTTCCTAGTTTTCACTACTTCTTCTTCCAGATCTTTACATCTTGCCTTCTTTTCTGATAACTGCTGTTTCTGAATGTCCTTGATTTTATTTACCTCTTCTAATTCCACTTTTAGCAGGGAAAATTCTTCATCAGGCTGTTTATTGTCTTTCTCGAACTGTATCAGCAATTGTTTTTTCTTTCTGTTCTTAATTCTGAGTCTATCAATCTCTTCTACTGCACTGATCAGTTCTCCTTCCATATCAACCACAACTTCTTCTTCATTAACCTCACTTCATGTGCTTTTATTATCATAATCCTCTTTGGCCATAAGCATGAAGTCATTTAGTTTATTTCCAATAGAAGAGTCATTGTCTTCATCATCTGAAGGATCGCCATCATTGTCTACACATAAACTTTTCTTTCTATCAAATCTTTTGGATTTGTACTTCTCTTCACCTTCAGAGTTCTGGTCCTTCTTCTTGTGTGGACACTTATTTTCAAAGTGACCTATCTTACCACAGTTAAAACATTTGAAGGGAAGCTTGCCTTGATATTTTCCTGATCCTTTCTTTAACCTTCTCACAAATTTTGCCTCAATATCATCTAAATCTGAATCAATATTCTCGTTTGCTTTAAAAGATGCTTCTCTAGTAATGGATTTATCTTTGTTGATTATCATTTCATATGAAGTTAGAGTTACTAGGATTTGATCAATGGATAGAGTTTTAAGATCATTTAGTTCTTCTATTGCAGAGACTTTTGGATTAAATTTATCAAGCAAAGATCTTAACATCTTATGAACCAAAATTGATTCTTCAATCTTCTCACCAAGACCCTTCATGCCATTCACAAGTTCTTCAACTCTTAAAAAATACTTGCTAACTATTTCATCTTCATTCATCTTTAGTTGTTCAAACTTCAACCTAAGTGTTTGAAGTTTGGCATCTTTTACTTTCTCATTTCCTTCATAGCTGCTAATGAGTTTGTCCCACATTTATTTGGTAGTTTGAAGATGCGTCACCTTTACAAACTCGACTTTTGCACGTCCATTCAAGATAACATTCATTCCCTTAGCATTAAAGCTAAATTCTAACTTATCATCCTTGGAAGCTAGCCAAACAGGGTTTATGTATCCAATGTCTACTACATCCCAAACATCAGCACCTAAGGCCATTAGGTATGTTCTCATTCTAACCTTCCAGAAGGAAAAATTTGTTCCATCAAAAAAAGGAGGCTTAGTGACTAAATTCCCTTCATGACTTGTCATGTTTAAGATTTAGGATCTACCCTTAGATAAAAGGGGTCATCTCTGATACCCATTGTTGGACAACTGAGGGGGGGGGGCTGAATCAATTGTTACAGTGCTTAAAAAATTATGCTTATTTTAAAATCTTTACAGAGCACTCAATGACAATCAAAATAATGCAGGGAAGTAAGAAATAGAACATTCAACATCATTCACACATACGAGATACACAGAGACATATATTTCCTGAGGAAACCCATAAAGGGTAAAAACCTCTTCTTCTTTATATGATAAGTAATCTTTACATTCTGTACATTATCATACTTATGAGAACCAACTCATAATGAGGCTACAACCTCTGTTTTGCAATCTGCAAGTTGTTGAGAGCACCAACTCTCTGTTTTCTCTAGCACCTACTAGAAGGAAGCACCGACTCCCTAGTTTCTCTAGCACCCACTAGAAGGAAGCACCAACTCCCTAAGAGTTCCAACACCAACTGGATGGAAGCACAAACCTCCTAAGAGTTCTAGCACCAATTGGATGGAAGCACCAACTTCCAGTTACACAGGCACTGACCTATATATTAGAGAACCAATGTTCTCCCTTGCACCACCCTGCCACCCTATTTTCTCTGGCTGCAACCAGACAGAAGCTACAACTCCCTTTGTTCAAGCACCCACTTGAACCCTTGCGGACAATTGTCCTCCCTAGCACCTCCCAACCACCCTAATTATAAATATTTTCTACTGAAACTTATTACAGTGAAATAATGTTCAGCAATGGCTTACCAGTCTTACCATTGTTCTGCTACATTGCCCTGCTCTGCCTGCACCACTATCTTCCTACACACTTTCCTTACACTTTCTATTTTTCTAACTTTTATTCTCTGTGCGCCATGTCCATTCCATGCACCATTCCTCTTCTTTGTATTTCAATTGCTGCACATTGTCTCCTTCTACACGCCTAAATCACTCTCAGCAACAACCACCATCTCTTATCTGTTATGGGTATTTATATTATCTGTGCACCTTCTTCATCCTCCATGCACAGTGCCTCTGCATGCTCTTCATCGTGCCATGTTTCTCCACATCGAGATATTCACTACCAATCCACATTCCCATTGTTCTCCTCGTGTCAAGTCCTCTTCTTGATCATCATGGCAATTCGTCGGCTTCTCTAGCGATTATACCCATGCGTTCATCATCACCAGGTGTTATGATGAGATTCCTTAGCCTGTCTAGCAGTCGAGACTCTTCGTCTTCTCTATCATAGTCGAGCTCATCATCTCTGCTGTAGTTACAGGCTTCAATGCTCTTCCATCTGTCAATCACACTGAGGACTCTTTGAGTTTTCTTTGCAAAAACAGTCAGTGGTTTCTAGCAGTTACACTATGAACCTCTTGAGCCTTATGCCTTTGGCACCATTCACCTTTCCTTTCACATGTGGCCTCAGGCGATGACCACACACTTGTTCAGAAGGCACTTTCATGATTTTCATTTCGACCATTCCTATTGTGAGGCATCTCGACTCTCCAAGTCATGATCTCCGAAATGGATATTAGCTTTGTGCTAGCTCCTCCCTTGAACCTTCATTGATGTGACCATGGGTTATGACCAGGGGCCAATTCTGAACACGCATTTTACATTTTGCGTTTCGAGGATTCTATCGTGAGTGTCCATGACACCTCCAACTCTCGGTATCTAAAACTTTGAAATAGAGTCAGATCAACGTATTTCGACATTTCACATTTCACTGTTTCAGAATTCTTGTCGTGAGTGTCCTTGTCACTTCCAACTCTCGGTATCCGAAACTTGCACCAAAAGGTAATATTTGCATTTTGAAATTTTGGCATTTCGACATTCCTGTGGTGAAGTGTTTCAACACTCCAAGTCACGATCCCCGAAATGGAGCTTGGTTGCACTAGCTCCTTCCTCGATCTTCCACAGATCTGACCACTAGCTGTGACCATAGCCTTATTCAAAAACGTATTTCGCACTTTCGCATTTCGGGGATTCTATGATGAGTCATATCGACTCTCCATGTCATGAGTTCCAAAATAGAGCTTGGCTTCTATAGCTCTACTCTCCAAGTCTCAACAAAGTGACCATGAGATATGATCACTCTCCAATCAAAAAAGCACTTTTCTCTCCAGATCAATGGTCCATGATCCGTGGTGATCAAACGATTATCCTCTGCCTTGGGACTTCAGCCTTCGAGACCTTGGGGGAGTGATGAAGCTAAAACTCCCGAAGAAAAACTCACGAAATGAGGTCACTCTTGCATCACTCAATGATGTGTCATGACCCGAGTGGCTACCACGTGTCACTTTGAATTGTGATTTAGAAACTTCACGGGCCTTCATCATGCCTGATCAATGGTCCAGATAAAACCTTGATCCAATGGCTAGGATTCAATAGCCAGGATCATTTCACAAATTCACAAGCCTTCATTGTGCCTGGTTCAGGATTTCGGCATTTCACATTTCACAAATTCGAGACTCCTGTGATGAAGAGTCTTGACTCTTGACTCCTCCAACTCCCGGTATCCAAAACCTTTGTTGATGTGCTTGTTTTGGGATTTCGGCGTTTCACATTTCGCAACTTCAGGACTCTTGTGATGAAGAGTCTCGACTCTTGACTCCTCCAACTACCGGTATCTGAAACCTTTGTTGATGTGCCTGTTTCGGGATTTTGGCATTTCGCATTTCATGACTTCGGGACTCCTATGATGAAGAGTCTCAACTCTTGACTCCTCCAACTCCCAGTATCTAAAACTTCGATTTCCCGGTCTGTGAAACTACGAAATGGAGTCTTTGACATGCTCTGATCTTTTTCATTTTGGGATTTCATCATTCTTGTCATGAATTGCTTCCTTGACTCCTAGAGTTTACGCTTCTGATCTTTCCATGTGATCATCATTGCATTGTTGGTCTTGCCACTTTCTATTGTTCAACATCGTCAGGCTGAGCTTGCCATCAATGAATTATGCTTCCTTGACTCCTAGAGTTTATGCTTTTGAATGGGATCCAACGATCACTTGTTGAACTTACCATTGCCATGCCATTTTCCCTGCGCTGCTAGTCGTGATCTTTGTCATCAATGACAAGCACACTCTTGCACTCTGCATGCACCTCTGCACTATCTCTTCTGGTATTCAAGAGCTTGCTCTGCTGCATCTTCCAAAAATACTTTTGGTGCCTGCCCGGGACATTCTTCCTGTACTTAATCAATCGCCATTGTTGTACTTGCCATCAATGACAAGAATATGTTGCCTGTAAAACATGCCAACAGAATTTCCCATACAACCTTCCACGCGCACCTTTCTTGAAAATTTCTTCCACTCGTGAAAACGATTGGTGATTCTCAGCCACAAATTCAACCATGTATCCCTCTAGAGTCATATGAACCCATAAATCAATTGATCGCATGATCTGGTGATTCAACTGATGGAGTGTTGGGATCTTTTCTGTATCCCAAATATAGGTCTTCTTGACGTGTTCTTGGAATTCTGGAGCTTCTTGGAGCCGATCTATCCAATGGAATAGTTCTTCCAGAAATTTAACCCAGAATATATCATACTAGTTGCTCGATCTTTCTAAGTAAAAGATAGAATCTCTTGTATTCATTTTTATTTTACTTCGCAACTCCACTTCCTTCCATATAAAGGCATCACAATTTCTTTCCCACCATTGCAAAATCTCAGACCTATAGATATGTGGAAGCATTCTCCTCACAGGTTCCCTTTTTAAAGCATTGGTTCCGACAACATAACCATTTTGTTAGCGCAAAAGTGTTTGGACCAGGGTCTCTCTTGGGTTACCAACAAAAGGTACCGAAGTAGTATAGAGCATTGGAATTTTCATCTTCCTGGGAGGGAAGATGTCTCACCCAAAGCGCAACTGAGACAAGAAAGAGAGGGAAGGGTAAGGAAAATACTTAGACAGACCTCTGAGTTATCAATTCTCACTGCAGTCTTGCGCAAGATAGACTAAACCTATAACAGTTTAGATAAATTCCTAACTGTGAATAAAGAAATAGAGTTGCGTTTACATTCATAAAGAATGATTTAGGTATATCAGACATAAAGATAATACATGACAACATTCCATTCATGAATTAGAACTAAATACACAAGATATATATTCAAAATTTAGGCCTCCAAATATATTAACATATCAAGTCCTTCTCAAAGCTTGTTCCTCATACACAAGTGCTCGAAGGTTGTTCTTCATCAGATATGAGACAATAGTATAGTCTCTACTCCTTTACATCTATACTAATACATAACTCTAATACATTAATAGTCTGGTTCTTGCCCAGATAACCTAAACTTAGCTATGCTAATAGTATAACCTATTACAACAATGACTCTCGTCATAACAACAATAGCAACAACATCCTAGAAGACAATAACAATATTACAACCCATTAACCCATTTACAATCCTATCGGTCTCATATATATAATCTGATCCTTTAGCTTTGTTGGTTGAGAACCCAAAATTTCTCTCTTCTTCTTGATCTTGTTGCAACTTCTTTCCTCAATCTCAGTGTTGCACCATCCATCCAACCACTTTTTGTTTCTTTTTCTTTCCGTTGTCTAGCTCCTCAACAACTTGCACAACTTATGTTCTCCAAAATGAAGCTACAATGTGTTGTGTGCAACTTCTATTCAATAAAATGAAGGACCCAACAACATCTTTGACAATGTTAACAAGGCATCTGTGATGCAAATATATAACAATAAATCCCTATATTGTAGTAGTGGGTTGGAGAAACAAGACTTCAATTGTTTCATAGGAATGGAAAATAATATACAATGGTAGAGGCATTATTGAAAATATTATAAATGAACAACAACATAATGGTTCAACGTTCACCTTGAGATTCAATTAGGTGAGATTTGAAACAATATTTATGGTATTAAAGCAATACGATCATCTCTTGAATTGGACATTAACTTAAATATTTTGGTATTGAGAACCTATAATATGGCATAGAGAAAGAATTGGGGCAACTTTTTGCACATTAGAATTACAATAGCCTATGCATTTTTCATGTAACCCTTTTCCAAGCCACATTAAGAACATCAAAACTCACAAATAGGAGAAGAATGTCTTGGAAAAATACAAATAGAAGTAATGATAAAATATGTGAACAACAATAATGAAAAGAGAAAAGAGATTAGCTATATTGCTATTGTCATACATAAAGAATTGGGCTCATTGAAGTTTCACATGAAGTACAATATCTTATACATTTTTAATGATAACCCTTTGTCAAGCCATACTTAGACATGGAAAAATGATGGAACATGTGTTCAAAAGATAAAAATGGGATAACAAATGACATCAGAATATATGAACAATAGAAAAAAAAGAACAATAGAAAAAAAGAAAAGAGAATAACTATATTTCTAATGATGTAGGCATGGTGATAGATACGCATGTAATAATACATTAGTATTCATGAAGGAACAATGCCAAGGATGTATGAAAATACCTATCTTGTAGGGTTTCTTTTAATATTGATTCACTTGTTAAAAATTGTATTTTTTATTTTAATTTTTCTTGTTATTATTGCTTGTTTTCTTTGCAATGTGTTTGTTTCTTAGTTTGTAGGAGCCAATAGTCATGGATGTAGTCTTTTGGAAGAATTTGAACCTCCATTTCCTCAAATATGAGGTGTGTTGTCATTTTTATTCATAAAAGGATATTGGGCTAAATTTATGACCTAGATTGGCTCTTTGATCTTACTCACAAGATTGGGGAACTTCATGGTAGCTAGAGGCCCAAAATGGATCAATCTATAACTGGTTATGTCATTGCTCTTCATAGAAAAAAGTAGAATACATGCATAATATAAATAAAATTCACTCCTTGCATTATATATGCACTTTTGAAGGTTTTTGAGGCATGGAAGACATGCAAACATCCATAACATATCTTTCTGTAAGCTTAAAAATGCATTCTAGTTGATTAAAATGCTCATTGTTGTTAAAATTTGAAATTTGGTAAAATAAATAGAGTTCAATTCATCCCAAGAGGGCTTAGAAAAATGCACATAGAACACTCTTATATGCTTTCCATGTAGAATACCAAATAAAATGGATGAATTGAAATTGCCTACAAAATGCATGTCACATATATTCAAAACTAATCTCTAGGTGCAATTTTCCAATTTAACTATTTCATTGTTTTTGCATGTTTTAACTTGTTTCTACCAAAATGCATGCCTAAGATTTTTAAAGTTTAAAATATCGATTTCCAAATTTATTAGTGTTCCTTAGTACATTCTTGATCTATATACATTGTTATATTTCCACATTAAATAAAAAAATGTCATTGTTGTGCAAAAATACCACAAAATTGTCACATTACACCGAAGGACAAATCAAGACAGAGTGGCTTAGAAAGATGCAGACTTGACATTAGACAATCACCTATGCTAAAATATGATGGTTTATGCATTAATTATCTCAAGTGGAATACAACCCCATATGATCAAGTTCTCAAAAATATTCTCCATCTACAAATTATTAAGCCTTTAATATGCATTTTGTTTGATTTACATGTTTTTCACTAGCTCTAGAAATGCATCATTGGTTATGAAAATGCACACAGAGGCTAGAAAATGCATTCAAATTAGGACATCAAATATGGACATTATGTATTAAGATATATTGGACCTCTCCATATGGTTGTATTTCATGCTAGACCTCAACAACCAATGTTGTTGGTAACTTATGCTAAACAAAGAAGATCACAATACAATCCTAAATCTAAATGCAAAACCCCAAATATTTTGGTTTGTGGAGGATTGTGGTCTAAGCCATGGATGATCCTACCTCAAAATGTTGGTGCATACTAGGGAATTCATTTTTCTATTGATGGACTATATTTCTTGTTTTTCTGTTTACATGAACTGAAGAAGATTATATTTATAAAAGGTGCGACTAGGATCATTGATTACAAAGGAAGTGGTTGGTTAGCAAGGTAAACCAACAATGATTTTCTTTCAATTACAAGTAAAAATGTGCCTTGTAAACTTTCAATCTAGAATTGTTGGAGTTGAAATTGTTCCTATCCTAAAACTATTCAAAAAAAGAGTGAACATATGCCTTAAATTGGCTTACAAAATCAAAATTCAGTCTTAATGGCCTTCTTGTGCAGGGTTTTCCTCAGGAGGTGGCTATAGAGAAATATTCAAATATGGAATAACTTCACTTGTTCCTAGTCTGCTACCTACTTCATTGTTCTGACTCTGGACTTTGGAGCTTGGAGATCACGAGTCCATCCTGGCTTCCATTTCCTCCCCATGATGATGCAGGTAATCTACTTCATATTGTAGTTGTCCGATCAGTGCCCGATGTTGAGCTAGTGTTTCCATAGTGAAAGAAAGAGTTGAGTTGTGAGAGTTAATTCTAAGCGAGAGCTATTGTGAGGTGGTGAATTTTTCATCCACCAACTCTTCCTCCTTGTTCACTCAAGCTTGTTGTTGGGTGTTCTCATGAGCCATGGCTTTATAATATCTGCTAATTTCAAATTGGATAGGAGCCACACTAGCGAAATTCAAATTGTGATGTCTCGGATTACATGAGAGACCATACCCATCTCTCTCCTTCTTGATCGACATACTTTGCATATCTTTCTCACCCTTTTCTCTGTAAAGAATCAAAATTACCGAATCCCTGAAATGGAGAGATATTTGGCGATAGTGGTGGAGAGGAATCAAGATATCAAATTTAACCTAGGAAGGAGTTACCTTTGTGCATGAATGCAATCAACTTCTCAAGCTCCCATGGATAAAGTTTCTTTCATAAATTGAGGTGGCATGTACTTCCTGATTTTTCATGCTAGATTTCATGATGACAATCTTTTCAATTTCCTTCGAAGAATGTGTAGAAGTGGCTAGCTTAATGTTGTGGTGTACTTTGTGCTTCATGGGGGTTCCAAAATTTTCCATGGACGTGACTGAGGGGCATGTCCTATCATTTCCCATGAACCAGGAGAGATTGCGGGTACAACCTTACCCCTTGAAAATATTTCCCATTTTTCATGAGCCCTCTACGTGTCGGGTTGCATGGATCCTAGAGACAGGTGGTGAAACGTTGACGAAGTGTTAAGTTATTAGGGAGGAGCTACGAAGTGGACCCGCCCTTGAGATTTCATATGTATAGGGGTCAAACCAATTTCCTGGTTTTCCATGTTGTCTGTTGCTTCGTTATTTCCATGGAGGACATGAAATTTACATGTATGGGAGATATGAGCAGTTTGATCTGGTCCACAATTCTTTGAAGCTTAGTATTTTTTGGGTTGGTTCCCAAGACAAAATGTCAAATTATATTTTTTGAGTCTCCTACAATTGTGATCTGATTTAGCTGATGTTATTGGACTAATAGCACTCCCTGGTACAATGCATACGCTTCTACCATATTGTTAGAATTTATACCCAAGTTCCAGGCAAAATCTAGCCACCTTTGTCCTCTAGGGCTATACAACTCCCTTCCCGCACCTACCTCCCCTGGTTTTCCCTTTGATTCTCCATCAAAGAACATAATGTGTCCTTCTTGCGATGATAACCAAAGCTTATACTCATGGTGGGATAATTGAAGCTGCCATCTTGATTTGAGTGAAGAATTTATAGAGTGGAGGGAAGTGAGGTTCACTTTTGTTAGCCACTTTTCTTCTTCTTTTTCCAAGAACTTGTCTGTAATCAATTTGAATCTTCACGAGGAAATGAATTCACCCATTTGTCCTAGAGCATGAGCGACTATGAAGGAAGGAGTAGATTTTTTCTCTTTAAATATAAGTCTATTACTAGCCAACCAGATTTGCCAACAAACGAATTTTATTGAAGCCTTCCAGGTGAGGAAAAAAGTCGGTAATTTGGATAAGGGACTTTTATATTCTTTGCTCCATTTTCCAATCAAACTCCAGAAATATGTGGGCCAAGTGATTTTCTGGGATAATTCAGTGTAGACTATATGTAGAACCTGTTTAGCAAAATTGCAATTCACAAAGAGATGCTCAATGGTTTATGAGTTTTGATTGCACAAGGAACATCTGAAGGGCCCTACAAATCCTCTTTTGATCAGATTCTCCCATGTTAACAATTTTTTATGAGCTAAATTCAACCTAAAATGTTGATCTTGGGAACTCCATCTACACTCAAGATCTCCTTTCAAATGACTGACTTTTCTAGAAGTTGGGATTGGGAGAGGAGAATTTTATAAACTTCCCACACTATGTAACCTATAGCACCCCATACTTTTATGTCCCTTTGATGGAGGTGTACTGGTGGGGATCCATTTATTCTCATGAGGAAAAGTTGTGAGTCATTGAGCAGATTAGGAGGGACTTCTCCCAATTTCCAACCTTTCCAAGAACCGTTATTGTTCCACTTCGAGATATCCTATATGAGAGTGTTCCCCTAGGAAGATATCCAGACTCAAGATGAGTCCAAGGAAGGGATACTAGAAAGGATTCCCAAGTCAGAATAAAGGTTGTCCCAGATCTTGATTTCTTTTCCATTCCCTGGGCTCCAAAAGAGATGGTTTCTTATAAGCGAGATGGAGGCGCAGAGTAGTTTCTAGATAGGAGACCCTGGTTGCTAAGTTGTGACAACATACAAACTTGTTTTTTGATTTATTGAGAGGTATTTGTTACATATTTCCTTCTTCCACTAGTTGTTTCCATCTAAGACTAGTCTCCATAGGAGTTTTGCACCCAGGGCTATACTTATTTTTTCCAGATCACGAATTCCCAACCCTCCATTTTCTTTTCGGGCACAGACTGTGGATCAGTTGACCATATGGAATTCTTTTTCATTATATTTTCCCCCTTTCCAAAGGAATTTTCATATCGAATTATCCATTTCCTTTTTTATCCCTATTGGAGTGAGGAGAGCCAAGAATTGGAAGATTGGAAAGGAGGATAATACTGACCTTACAAGAACCACTCTGCCTGCTGGATTCAACCAGGTTGCTCCCCAAATTTTGAATCGATCTTTGAGATTTTGAAGGATTACTTTCCAAGACTCCCCATGTAGGGAATTTAGACTGATAAGGGTGCCTAAATACTTGAAGAATTTCCAATCAGTAGAGAAGGGGAACTGTAAATTATTTGTGATTCTTGCTAGGATACTTGCTTTAATGGTCCAAGCATAAATTTGGATTTTGTGTTTATTTATGACTCCTCCTAAAGCTTATCCATACATATCAAGAAACAATTTGAATCGGGTTGCCATAGTTTGACAAGCTCCTCCTAGAAATAGAGTGTCATCGACAAACTGAGAATTATGTATTCTTCTTACCCCCCTTGCTATCTTCAAGCCTGGGATATTGCCAGATATTCTCTCATGTTCTATCCTTTTTTTTATAGATTCTTCCATGATGACATACAACATTGGGGAGAGTGCGCATCCCTGTCATAATCCTCTTGTGGATTGGAAGAAAGGAGCATACCTTCCATTTATTAGGGGGGTTATCCATGGGGTGGAGATACAGGCTCCAATACAAACAATAAAGAGGGGGATGAATCCGAATTTCATATCAATGTGTCAAATAAATGTTCGCACACCAAATACATGCTACAACCATTCAAATTCCAAGCCTGATGGTAGGTATCTCAGCAGACAATTTTTGCCTTGAATATCCCGCCCGTTTTTTGCCAAATTCGTTTGTACACTTACGCACCCACATGTCTTGTTTGTTATTATTGTTCCCTATCACTAATTTTTCCCACTTTATTTTCCAATCACTCATTATCCTAAGAAATAGCTTCCTGACAATAATAAGATCAATAAATCCAATTTCCCCTCTGCACATAAAATTTGTAAAATACTTCATTGTTTCATTTGATTTAATGGTAGGAAGAATATTGTTTGAAATTTGGTGAATTAATAATCCACAATTTAAACATTCTAATGGTGAAATAATGTAACACACTACATTTCATTAATGGGAGATTTATTTAAGGATATTATAATCTTGTTCAAAGTGTCAAACCTTTGTAGAATCCCCTTCATCATTTTTTTCACATTATGAATATAAGTTTTTTCCCTTGTCTCTCATTGTGATCAAGGTTTGATGTTCAAGAGAGAGTGAAAAAAATATGAGGATATGAAAAAATAAATTGAACAAGAGAAAACCCTATTTCATGTTTAAATGGATCCAAAAAATCTCTAAAATCATATGAAATATGCCTAGATTTTGAGTCGAAAGTCTCTACAAGTTGTAGAGTTGTGCAAGTGCTTCACCTAGCACATAGTCTTCAATTTGTTCACATATATCATATCTCAAGTCTACATTTGAGTGTTTCACTCCAATATTGCATGAAAAACAAGGTCGACGAATGATTCTTCCAAAGTTTATTTCGTTAGAAAATTGCTTATGTGAGTAAGGACGTAATTGGTAGTTGATTTTATTCAAGAACTTCTCGGTTTAGATAATTAGGACATGAACAAGATAAGGAAATATTTGTCAACATAGGATCTCAAGGAAGAAAATAATGCGCATGAATGAAGGTTTATTGGTTGGACGAGGCTATGTGGTTTGTTCTTACTTTTCTCTCCTCTATTAATTTCATTTTCACATTTTATTTTCCATTTGGGAAAGTTACACTGGTTATCTTCCTCTTTTATTATGATCCAAGGCTTGCTGAGATATGATGTATACTTTGTACTATAACTTATTTTATTGTTTTGTTCTTACAAAGGATTGTGTGTGCAAAGACTTGAATAGGGGTAGAAGATCCATAAGAAGGAATACATAGTACATTGGCACTACATTGGTTGGACATAGAGGAAAATAAAACTATTGATGAAACCTATGCTAGAGCAAGAATAATTAAGAGGTGAATGAATATTTCTTCTAGTAAAGTAGTAGATGAAAAAAGAATGGAAATATCATCCAAATGCAAAGGAATGTGAATAAGAAGGAAGACAAAACTCAAATCAATACCCAAGCATGAAGCAAAACAAAAGTAAAGTACAAAAGATGATAAAACTTTACAAGCATGCACGATAAGAGTGCTCACCATGAAATAAAATATTTCATGGGTGTGCCAAAAAGGCAAGTACGAGTTATTGGAAAGTATGAGTTATTTCCTAAAGTCAAAAGACTTGTGCTCAAAATTTATGCATAAAGATCAAATTGTTTTTATTGTTGAGCCTCACCTTGAGTGAGAAAATTTGCAATTATGAAATATTTTAATTAAATATTATCATCACAATTGATGAAATATTTTAATTAAATATTATTATCACAATTGAGTTGGATAGTCAATATGTGGTAAATGAAAAATTTGTATAAGGCTTGAGATCCCGAGGTAGTTGAAGATTTTAAGGAAGCCAAAGAGATGGAGAATTGGAAGGCCAAGAGCCCCAATCAAAAGTTATAAATAGAACCATTGCATTTAATAAAAATATCCTCTTTTTGGAATTATAACCTATCTTCATATGTTATTAAAGATGATGTTGTTAGCTAGTGTGTTTCTACTATTGTAGAATTGTGTTTTCTTGCTCCCTATTCTTTTGGTCCTTATGGGGTGAGCATTATAACTTGTGGACTATTCTTTTGTTATAGTGTTTATTCTTACTTATCTTATGCTTGCTAACATATGATATGAAATAAGGATCTTCTCGGTAGCTTGTGGACTATTCTTAGTTTCTCAGAATATATTATTATTCATATATATTAGTAGTGGACTATTCTCTCTTATGTCACATGAATAAACTTGTTTTATTTCAGCTTGTTGGTTTTACGACGGGTAAGTTTTCTTAGAAATTGGATCATTCCACTTCAAAAAGGAATTGGAAGTTTATGATTCAGGTTTATTTTTAATAATAGTGGTGGACTATTCTCCTCACTATCGTTTTTATTCCCAAATCTTGTTATTGTTCCTAGTTATGATTTATTTAGTTGTATTTCATATTTCATGTTAGTTTCATTTCATTGAACTCATAAAACCTAGATTATGGTAGTTGTTCCATAACTAGGGGTATTTCCATTTCAATGGAGGTAGGTCTAATTGGGTCCTTTTGTCAAGTAAGCTTGTGTAGTTGACAAAAGTCATTGTCCCATGTCAACATTTTGGCACTAGGAGGGAAAACACCAAGCTAACCCTCTTGGATCCATTCATTTCATTTATGCACTAGCATCCATATATTTACTCCAAATTCTTGCATAGGAAGACAACACTTCTTTGTGTCTATAAGGACCGTTGAATGGCCTTCCAAAAAATGAAATAAAATTATTTCTAGAGTTCAATAGTGAAGGTGATTCGATTGCATTAGATCATATTTGAATTTATGAAAGTAAACTTCACATACTAAATATTTTTTAAGACGTCATTGCATGCAATTTAGTTCCCTTCACCTTCAAAGGAGAAATCCAAGATTGCAATTATTACTTGCCTATCTAATTGATACAAAATTGAAGCATTTCAAGGATGTTTTTTAGGACAATTGTGATAATTATCAAATAGAAAAATGTTATGAAGAATTGAGCAATATGTATAACCAATATAATTAACTTGTTATAGATTTCAATGCAAGGTTTTGACACACATATTATCATTTTTTGGGACAACATAGGCCTTTAATGGAGGTAACTTGTGAGTGGTAGTTAAATGCACTCCTTTTTTAAATAGTCCTCTTCATAAAGAATAAAATATATTTAGTGTTATCCTATGAGGAAGCTCAACATATACAAAAGGACTTGCAAATGTATCATATATCTTTGCCTCTATCATTGAATATTTATAACAATATT
>JZKD02S1650074.1:362508-378859 GCA_000966675.3 Picea glauca
CATACAGGGTAAAAACCTCTTTTTCTTTATATGATAAGTATTATCTACATTCTTTACATTATCATACATATGAGCACCAACTCATAATGAGGCTACAACCTCAGTTTTGCAAGCTACTACTTGTTGAGAGCACCAACTCTTTGTTTTCTCTAGCACCCACTAGAAGGAAGCACCAACTCCCTGATTTCTCTAGCATCAACTAGAAGGAAGCACCAACTCCCTGTGTTCAAGCACACACTTCAACCTTTGAGGACACCAGTCCTCCCTAGCACCTCCCAACCACCCTGAATTATAAATTCTTTGTTACTAAAACTTATTACAGTGATATAAGGTTATTCAATGGCTTACCAGCCTTGTCATTGTTCTGCTACGCTGCTCTACCTTGTCTGCATCAGTGTCTTCGACACTCCCCTTGCACTTTATGTTCTTCTGCCTTTTGTGCTCTGTGTGCAATTCCCATTCCATGCACCATTTGTTTCCTCTCCTTTTCAGTTGCTGCACAACCCCTTTTCTTTCTCACACAAGAATTACTTCACCTTCACAATGACAGCAACCACAACAATTCTAACAGCAACGACAACCTCATCTCTTCCATGTGTCGTGTATATATCGGTTCTGTCTATCTTGTGCATGGCATATTCGCCTT
Source organism: Picea glauca (assembly GCA_000966675.3). Classification (NCBI taxonomy): domain Eukaryota; kingdom Viridiplantae; phylum Streptophyta; class Pinopsida; order Pinales; family Pinaceae; genus Picea; species Picea glauca. Next base: position 363,155 of record JZKD02S1650074.1, read on the forward strand.
TCCTCTACATGCTCATAACGCGCCAATCTCCTCCACATCTCAAGTGCTCTGTGTGAACATCATCGCGTCTCTTCAGTTTCTCTGGCAGTTCAACCTCTGTTACAGTTGAGTTCATCCTTTTTGTTTCAGTTATGAGCTCCAACCCTCATCCAACTGTCAGTTTCCTCCATGAATCATCTTCATTCCACTGGCAGATTCCATGTAACTCTTCAGCTCCTATGGAACTCACACAGAAGTCTCTTCGGATCCTCTGGTAGAAACCATCAATGGTTTATAACAGTTACACTGTGAGGATCATCATTAGCCCTCCGATCGTGTTCAACTTCATCTACATCATTGGATTCAATTCACGGAAACTTACGTTTACTTCCCCATTTCACACTTCGGCATTTCGGGATTCCTATAGTGAAGCTTAGCACCTCTATCTTCTTCCTCCATCTTCCATCGATGTGCCCAATGGTTGTGACCATGTGCTTATGCATAAAGTTCTTTCATGATTTCGCACTTTGTGAGTCTGGAGATGAGGCATCTCGACTCTCCAAGTCGTGATCCACGAAACTCCAAGATGGAGCTGAGATCAATGGTCCACGATCTCGATGACTCTACGGTCTAGATCTCATCATGAGTTTGCATCTCGCGATTCCTTCAATGGGAGTTCTTGTCACCCCAAGTCGCGATAGGCGAAACTCCGAAATGGAGCTTAGATCAACGTTCCATGTCTTTTGGTGTATTGACGGTCATGATCCTTTCGTGATCTCGCATCTCACTGATCCTTAGATGGAGGTGCTCGTCTCTCCAAGTCGCGATAGGCAAAACTCCGAGATAGAGCTCAGATCAACGGTCCATGTTCTTGGTGATCCGACAGTCCCGATCTTTTCGCGAATTTGCATATCGCAGTTCCATAGGTGGAGGTTCTTATCACTCCAAGTCACGATAGGCGAAGCTCCGAGATGGAGCTTAGATCAACGGTCCAGAACCCTTGGTGATCTGACGGCTGCGATTAAATCGCGATTTCGCTTTTCGTTGTTCCTTAGATGCAGGCGTTCATCACTCCAAGTTGCGATACACAAAACCCCAAAATGGAGTCTTTGACATGCTCTGATCTTCTGTCACACGTCCTCTTGATCAATGGTCAATATCTTGTCATGATTTCGTATATCGCGATTTCGACATTCCTGTGGTATTGTTTCTTGTCTCTCCAAGTTGTGATTCATGAAACCCCGAAGTGATGTAAGCCTACTGACATCACACGTGGATTGACACGTGTCAAATAAATGCCACGTGTCACTCAAATTTGAGATTTCCAGTGGTCGAAGATGCTGAATCAACTTGACACTTGTTCTTGTAAGATTGCGCCACATGTCCTTTCTGTCATAGGATTGCCACCTGTTCTTGCAGGCGTGGTCTATCACATTAACCTCCTAGAACTAACAGACCAGATTCCTCCTCGATCCAATGGCTAGGATAATTTCTCCATTTCGCATTTCACGATTTCGACACTCTTACGATGAAGGGTCTCGAGCCTTGACCCCTGATCCTATAGCCCATATCTTCTCATGAATTCACCACTTCATGATTTTTCTGCTTTGCAATTTCATCCCCCTTCGCGATTTCGTCGCTTCATGATTTCGTCCACCTTGCGATTTCGTCACTTCGCGATTTCGATGTTCTTGCCATCATTGTTCTTTGCCATAGTTGATCTTTGCCATCATTGTTCTTTGCCATCGTTGATCTTTACCATCGTTTCTCTTGCCATCACTGATCTTTGCCATTGTTGTTCTTTGCCATTGTTGTTCTTTCGATCACTGATCTTTGTCGTCGTTGTTCTTACCATCAATGAAAAGCTTACTCGCAACTGTAAACTTTCCAACATACTCAACTTCATAATCAAGTTGCTTCTTTACATGATATTTTTTTTAACCATAACAAAAAATATATTTTCATCTTAGAAGGGGGTTGTACCGAGGCTAGTAGCATGTACATTCATCAAAATTCAGAGATGTCTCTAAAATTGAACTAATTTCTATACATGTTATGATAAAATTTAAAACTTTTTCCAGACGTGAGTTCTAGGTGATTATACTTGTGGCTTGCTTAACAAACTCATCCAAAAAGCTTGTAATTCAAAAAAACATTCACATCATTATGGGTGGAAATTGCCTTGAGAGAGAGAGAGAGAGAGAGAGAGAGAGAGAGAGAGAGGACACAACTGTAACATCCCACTCTGGCGCACTAAGAAAACTTATTCGTTGAGGACACTTGCTCTCAAGTGATCTGGACTATTATGATGTTAAAATATTTGTCCTTGATTATGATGTGTTATGATAGATGACATGATGTTTTATTGCATTGACATAGACATGTGATATTGACTCGGTTTTACTGAGTGTGTAGGGTTTTGGACCTTGAGGATGCAGAGGCATCGACGGAACCCTTGGACTCCGGATCGAGTCAAGGAGTGTTCTATTGCGGTTTGATTGTTTTACTGTGATTTTAGTATATTTGATTAGATGATATGACGTGGACATGTCTGACATGATTATTGATAATGCAGGCTGATGATATCTTGCCGACCAGACTCACATATGGATTAAAGGGGCCACACACACGACTACAAGAGAGGTTGAGGGAGAGGTGTGGATAGCAGCCCTACCACATCCTACTAGCACTCCCGCCATGGCTTGAGCTGTAGGTTAACGATTACCTAGTTTGAGAGGACCCACGATGCCATGAGGGTAGACTTCAACAGTCGCTCACGATGATTCTAAGGGGCACGCAATAAGGCAGGGGACTTATTCCTTAGAAACCCTTAGTCTCCCACAAGTTCACCTGGCGGAGTGTTGACTCCAGGGGTTATTGATGTCTACCAATCAGTCAAGAGGCAAGTGGCACACTTGGAGCACGTGGTGCATCCTGAAGGGAACATCATGCAAAAGAGACAAAAGAAGCGAGTGGCACCCTTGGAGCACATGGTGCGTCCTAAAGGGCACATCGCGCGAAAGAAACACAAGAGGTGAGTGGCACCCTTGGAGCACGTAGTGCATCTTGAAGGGAACGTTGCGTTGATGATGATAAAGGAATGAACCTAGAGGTCCCTAAGACAAATATATCATTATGAAATTTTAAAACAACTTCCCTAATTAAAATGTCGCCCAGTTAAGAATCTAAGTCCTAAGTCTAAAACTTTGTTAGGGGTCAAATTTTGTCTACCCATAAGAAATTATCTCTCTAAAAATCAAAAAATAGAGTTTAAAATAAAAACCACTTAAGTAATAATTGTGGACTTCATAAATTTTTGGGTAAATGAAGAGAGTAAGAACTTAAATAAAATATGTGGAAAAAAAGGGGGGTAAAGAAGAATTTAATTATTTAACTTGTGAAAGTGTAAAATATATTAAATTATTAATAGAAAGGAAAAGAGGTTAATTTGCGCAATTGCCATTTTTGTCTCTAATAAAAAGGGGAAAGAAGGGAATAATAAAAATTAGGAAACTAGGAAATGGAGGTGACATAAAAGGGAAAGAGGGAACTTATGGTAAAAAGAAAGAGATCAACTTAGTAAAGAATCTGCATTCAAGAACCTTCTAATTTTGAACTGACTTAGCATTTTCATTTTAGGGAAAGTATTTAAAACCTGTGAGGGAATCTAGGGACACCTAGGAGTAAATATAGGAGTAACTCTAGGTGGGTGAGGGAATTGAGACAATTATTAATTTAAAGAAAATATTTATTAGAGGAAAGTGGGGGATGGACGACACTTGTACGATGGAGAATTATTAGAAGTTTTTTATTAAAACTTAAATTAAATGAGATTTAGGGAAAGTTTGAAAGTTCTAAAACTCTATAAAAGAGAGGAAGGAGGAGGAAGTAAGGGAGAAATTGTTAGCGTAACGTTACACTGTTGGATTAGTGACTTGACTGATTTACTTGTGGGGAGTTGGGATTTCCCAGCTTGGATAGGAGTGGTAGCTCGGCCTTGCGAGGCGCGCTGGGAGCTAGACGTACCATATGGATAGTGTGTGGCCCCTTTGCGGCTCGAGGGGCTAAGGGGGAAGTAGAGTACCCTTAGCATTGGCTGGGAGGTACCGGTATAGTCTCGACAGTCGGCGAGCGGGGGCGGCAAGGAGCGTGCAGACGTCATTCGAGGCAGGCGATAAGGCAACGGTATGATCTTTCATTGTAGAGTAGAATGCATTAAGACTTATGATAAGGTCTGTAATTAATTGTAAATGGTTTGGGTTATTTTTTTTTCTTGATGGTCTCTGTGCTGAATGCACTCCTTCTGATTCCACTCTGCATTTTATTTCACCTCTCAGCTACGGATTAACTACCTTGCATCCAGAATTTATCCCAGAAATCAAGTATATTGGTTTGATTATTGTGTTGTATTCTGTTCCGGTTGCATAGGAATTCGTTCCTCTATCCTGCTTGATTTTTATGATGGAATTCATATGTCCAAGTCGAAACATGAAGCAATATGTATGATTTTTTGATAGAATTTACATGCTGAGATGCATTAATTTTCCGAACAGATTGTAATGCATTTTATGTTAGAATTTTTTTTAATGTAATCTTATGTAGTGTAAATTTATGATCAAATTTGATTAAGGCGCCTTATGTTTAGAAATCTCATATCTGAATGTTGTAATTGTCCGATCGTTGATAACGCTTTTAATGTTGGAACTGGTTGAAAATCTATGCTTCTGTATTTCAGATTTCTTACCTGATTTCATTACAACCTCTAGATCATTCTAGTCGCCCATCCTTCTAAGCGACGCATAAATTGAAGAAAGGGTATGCTTAGTTTGGCAATGACGTTGTATCCTATAGTGAAGGTGGTTCCTTGAGTTAAAAGGCATGAACCGAGACTTTTAGACTCCTGTCCCTTTGCCTCTGTCGTCTACATGAAAGCCCTTTAAAGTTTTTCCTCTGTAATTTAAAAAAAAAAAAAAAAAACATTTTCGCCCTACAACTGTGTGGAACCATTTGTTTACCTCTACCGTTGTAAATAAAAACTAGCTACCTTCCGCCTCTACAACCTATGTTAACCTCTCTTAACTTCGCCTCTGCAATTCATGTAAAGTCGCCCTTCTGTAAACGTTGGATACATCCTACCTTTGCACGTTTTTATTCAGTTAATACCTTTTAACCTTCATGATTCAGTTAATACCTCTATGCATCATGATTCAGTTAATACCTCTGCATGTTTTTATTCTTGGGGTATCTCCTTTTCTGCCAAATTCGCCATTGATTCGGTTGTTTGTTCCTTTCGACGCGTGGCGAAGTTTCCTTTAGGGGACTCGAAATTTATTTATATCCATGGCATGTTACCCACGCATTCCCTTTCCTTACTTTAATGACAGTGCCTCCTAACCTGGAAAGGACTTTTAGCAATATTATTTTAATAATACTACAACTAGATTGTCAATTTCAAATGCAATAACTTTATTCATTGACTGTAATTTCTTAAATTACAATTACTTTTTATGTATTACTAAGAATGGTTTTCAAGTTTCAATGGCTGAAAGTGTTACTCTAGTTATCGTTGGACAACAATTATTTAAATTATAGACAGTGAAAATTTCAGACGATGAAATTATAGACAGCGAAACTTATGGACAATGCGGTTTTCTGATTGTAGTTGAACTGCACTTTAAACAATGAAACTTTAATTGATAGCATCTTTAATGGGCATCAAGATAGTACAATATTAGTACCAAGTCCAATGCTGAGATCCCTGGGGTAAAAATGGAGATTTTGCAGGGACAACATTCTGGTATTGGCTCGTTAAAGGTACAATGTGTTTACCACGTTTCAGTCTGCTTGTATGCACTGGTGTACCAGCGAGGATGTTAAATAACTTTTACTTGACAACAATCCCATCCTTATGGTGACACCATTTTCTTTGATTATGCTTTATCAGTTTTTCAACTCCTTCATATAGGGTAAATTCCCAACTTTATGTATTGGTTTACGGTGACAGCTATCCTTAGTTAATCTTGCTGCTTCCTTTTTACCTTTATCCCCTTGGATATTTACAGGTGTAGTAAAACTTTTATCCCTTGCCTCAGCCCTCAATTATTTATTATTACCTAAAAATAGGTTCGATAAGTTATCCATTGTCTCGTATGTTTTTCACCCTTTTTCTCTATAAATTTATTTGGATAGATCTTAATATCGCTATTCCACCTTTATATTTTATTTTAACTTTAATTTATTCTAGCATGTTATATGGGGCATCGAAATTGCACATGATCTATCGTAGTGTAGAGTTTCATTATTATTGGATGAAGGGTATGAACATGGTAGAACCATTTTAGATATCTTTGCATGATTATGAAGTGGTTTAAGATTTTAAAAATGATTATTATAATTAGATTGATGAAGTGTTTCCTTTATTATTAATAATAATAATAACAATTATTAATATCATTGTTACTATTATCCTTACCAGTGGGATGAGGAATTTGTGTGTAAAGGTTGTTAAGATATACACAATTTAATTCCTCGAACATTGTTGTATATATTCCCCATGATTATTAGTTAGTGATTTAAATTAGAATTTTTATAACAACAATAACATTTTAAGGTAAATTGATTTAGATGGAACTATGATGACTCTTGTAAAATTAAAATTCACAAAGGAAATTGTTTCAAGGTGGATTTAGATTGTACCTTATGATATTATGTGCTTTAGACATGCATTGCAGGGCTCATAATGGAGGTTGGAATAAGTTGTGTTAATTTCTTTACTGGCTTTATTAATTGTCATTGTCTTGTAATGTGATTGTTATCCTTGCAAAGTTATTGTAACTTAAAATGAAATGGTGCTGTCATTTTATGGTAATGATATTGGAGTTTTATTGTTATGGATAACACATCGGATGTAATGTGATTGTTATTTTTGAAAAGTTAATGTGATATAAATGTAATGTGTTTATTATTTCATGGCAGCGTTATTGTAATTTTTATTGTTATTGATAAACATATATGGTGTAATGTCCTTGAATTAAGTACAATAAATTATTCTGATTTAGTAAATGAGGGTTGTTGTTCATTTTAAATAATGTTGTACTTGGTTGGTAAACCTTTCGTGTGCTTGGAATGCTTGTGTCGGGTGGGATGTAGACACCTCCATGTTCCTCAGAACAGTCGCCAACCCTGAGACCTTAAATGGTCAAAAACTATGGGAACCTAGGCTTGAGCGTTGCTTATGTGCCCTGGAGGTCCTAACCATTGCAGGGTAGGACAGATGGGTAGTCGATATATTTTTGTCGGTTGATTGTCGTCCAATGCTTCTATATGTTTGATGTCCCTCTTAGTTCGTTATTTCATTGTCACAGTTGCTTTCATCGTATTCATCATCGTGTTGCGACGCAAAATATGTCTTTATTTCCCTTGCACACGCACACACATTGTTTTTGCACTTTCTAAAAAAAAAAATTGCACTTGTTATACGAGGTGGTCATCGTAACGAGGAGGTTCATTACAAAAACCAATGAGCATTGCATTCCACTTCCAATGAGTCAATCCATTTCTTCTAAAGGAGAATGAGAGTCATGTTATTTTCATTTTTCGTAGAATTAGCCTGCTATGAAAAATCTATGTTGTTTTCCTGGGTGGTTTCTTCATGCTCATGCAAAATTATATGATATGCCTTTAACTTTGAATTATCCATGATAGTAAGGGGGATTCCTTTCACAACAAGATTGAAACAATCCCCAAAACATGCCAATCCCCAACAAAAAAAATTGTTTTCAACCCCTTGACAGACTAATTGAAATAACAAGTCTCTATTCCCACAACTCCTTCTGAAAGCATATTATTTCTCCAAAGAAACATGTACTAAGAACACAAACTGAGGAACCTAGGCTTGTGCGATCGAGAGGAAGGCATTTTCAGGCATTGATAAGATGATACAATCTGAATCTGCCTCCCCTGGATGCATATGTTCATAGTCAATGTTCTCACTTTATAACTCTACTCTTGGAACTTGAATAGATTCACAATCTATATTTCTCACCCTCAAAACATAAGTCGAACCAAAAGGAGGGAAGAACCTAATATACCACCAGTGATACATTGTCCCATATATCGATGAAGATCACACAAGAGGTCATTTAATTACACAATCCTATATTGATATGCCAAATGTGGGACCTACGAAAGCCACATTCCATCCATCCCTACATATCCTCCATTTGTTGATGCAAAATTATTATGAATTGGGTTGAGCTCCATTGATTAATTATTTTATATGGGTAGCTCTTGGAACCCCATTTTTAATAATGGAACCATGACTCAATGATGATCTTGTTGATTTTATGGTAGTTGTGGCAGGTATTAACCTCCATGTGTAACCTTTGGCTAGAATAGAATATTCTGGAAGCTAGAGAAACCCTAAGAAGATGTGTAGAAACCCTAGAAGACAAGGTGGCTAAGTAAAAGAATTAATATTAAAGTATTAGATTCTAAAATGAAAATTTGGCACATGAAAGCGACAAGAACCACTATAAATAAGAGATAATCTATCTCATTTGTACACCCACACTTCACACACTCTCTCAGTCAAGTTTGGCACAAGTTTGGAGTTGCAACTACAAGGATGGAAGATGGATCTTCTGGGATGGTTCTTGGTCTCTCTCTCTCTAGCACCATATAGCCTAAGATGTGCACTCTATCCTATAGTATCTCTTGGTGATGTTCTTGGTGATGGTTCTTGGTGGTATTCTTGGTAAGTGTAACTGCAACTGTAATAGCCGCAACTGTTACATTTGAGTATTGCTCTTGTTCTGTGGCTTTGAGAATTTCTATTTAGTGAGCTATATTTGGAGAAAGATGATCTCTCTTGGTTATCTATTGGTTCTAGTGTTTCTTTCAAAATCATTCTATATAGAAAAGGTTATGGTGATCAGGGGTGGTTGCATGCCTCTGGTTGGGTGACAATAGTGATATTGTCTTTGGTAAAACAAGCACATGTCTTTAATTCTAACAGATGCCACATTAGACAAATAGTCTCCTTCATTGTTGAGTTCCCTTTTGATGTGGTAAAAATAATTTTTTTTGAAATATGTTGTGGTTATCCTAATTCCATAAATGAGAGAACACAATTTTCTCCCCCTCGAATTGGCTTGATCCTTCAATAATATAATTACAAGAATTGAATCTCCAAGCATTGTCAAGGTTTTGATTCCTTCATCCTTGGAAATGATGAGGTTGCACCACAATGAATAGGATTCTATGAGATTGTTAGAGACATTTCCAAGCCCCAAAGCATAATGAACTACTTGGTTTCTTTCGAGATCATTAATACTAACCCCCTCACCTTCCACCCTTGCTTCTTTGCATGATATTAATGTTAGTCAACAAAGATATATTATTTAGCATTTAAATGATTAGTTGGAAGAAAAGGATGAGTCCATCCATAATTTTTGTTGCATCAATATGAATCTTGTCGAAGAAATAAATTAAAAGGTACAAATGATAAATTAAGGGAGGGGGTTTGAAATGTCCTTTGTTATTTTGATAGAGATTCTAGTCGCATTGCTTGTATTTCAAAGAAGTATAAAGAACAAGTTACATGAATATGTGTGTTAATGAGATGGAATTAGAAACTTTAAAATTTTCGTATCAAAAACTTATGAATGAAGTTGGAAAGAAGGAAGAGGCCCTTGACACCTTGCAAAAGGATATTTACTATTCCTTTCATATTACTTCCCCTCATGCACTATTAGCTAGTAATGAATAATCTTCCCTTGAGTTTGAGAATCACACTAAAGGTTTCATTTCCGGATTGCTTCAACATATGAGATATATAAGTAGTGGGATTGGTAAGAATGATTAAGGAATTATTAGTCCTATTGGGTATGAGCTAAGCCTAGTTGTGAGGGAAAGGCTTGAGAATTTCAAAGCTTCATTACCAAATGTAAGTCATATTTCTACCACTAACTTGCAAGGATTGACCCTTTCACCATTAGTAGATTTTTCCATTTATTATATCACATATCTTGAGTGTGGCACTTTAGATGAGTATTCTACCATTAATTCATAGTAACCAAACCATAAACATTTTTTTAGAGAGAACTTCTTGCTACACCTTTTGTTCAACCAACATCATATTATTCACCATCTACATATCAGTTATATCAAGACTATAATCATTGTGATCAAAGGAATTCATGCATGTATAGGAATTCCTTTTGGTATGTTAGAAACTGTTCATACGAGTCTTTAGAGAAGATGCATAAAAGGAAAAACCTTGGATTGGTATTGACTATGAGGCCTTAATATGGTTGGATCAATGATTGTTCATTACAACATATGAGCACTTGTTTGATGACTTCATTTCCACTTGTTTTATCCATAGCACAACATCACACAACTCATTGATTATTTTGATTGAATTGTAACAATATAAACCGTCTTTGTTGAATGTTTTTTGATGATAACATCTGGTAAAATGCAACAACCATGGCCTTTGGAGCAATGTCACTAACAACATATCTAAGTAGTTTCTTGTTGATATTCACTCCACACAATCATATTAATAAAAGAAAATTCTTTCAAAGTTACGTCAAAATCATGCCCATTACATCATGGGAGACTTTCAAAATGAACTTCCAATGGAATTTCATAGGAACCACCTTCAACTTTCTATCCAAACTCAATGGTAAAAACATTTAAATCAATGGTAACTGGGGAAAATTTTTGATAGGAATACTGGATTTGAACTTTGATTGGGATATTATGGACTCACAAACTCCCTATGGTAGGAAGCTAGTTCAATCAAGGCCACCATGAGGCAGTTAGACATAAGATAATGAGTAAATAAAAGGAACACATAATTAACAAGGATACAGATTCACTACAAATTGTCAAGCTCTTCTTCTCGCACCATTGAAAATAAACTCTCTTGTTGGTCCCAATGAGGCACAACTCGGGTTGGTTGTTGTGCCATTGAGTATTCTAGAGAATGCAAATAACTCTGATTTAGGGAGAAACATTCCCATGGTTGGTCTTTATTCCTTCGTGCAGTACTTGGATGCAAAAACTAGTGGGACATTGCCTTGAGCAATGGTGCTCATTTCGCAATTCACCTATTCTTAGATTATTTATCTTAAGACTTAGATCTATATCATTCAAATTTTATAAATATATGAGAAATACAATGGTGATAAATGGTTTGTAAATGTGATTATCATGTTGTTACATTATTAAATGTATTATTTATGATTTATTATGTTACATGTAGTGCTGTTTGATATCGGTGCATTGTGGGTGATTCCACATGTCCTTCACTTAGATGTACCCCCCAAAATTGAACATATATGCAAGCAAAATTTTGTACTTAAATTTGTTTGAGTTTTGTAAATAAATAAATTTTCCTAAGTTTTGTAAAGATTTATAACCTACAAAATAATTGAAATGTCAATGTAACATGATGTTCAAATAATAAAATTACCTACCCAATTACAATAAGAAAACTTTGATAATTTGGAAGAAGCATGGTGTAACAAGTACCATATAAACTTTGATATTGATCATACTTTGATATTTAGGGTGAGCTACATCTCTCAAGATTTTAATATAATATTTATGTATAATTGTGGTCATGCTTGGTGAAGGTGGAAGTAGGCAGTTGTTTGGAACATCTGGCTCTTGAGCACCACCTAGATTAATAAAAATTTAAGCCTACTTTTCATATCAATGAGAAAGTTTGCAATTCTCATACTATATTTGTATGATAATTTTTGTTTTAAATCATAGAAATTGAAACATGCACATTAATATAAAAAATGAAAAAAAAAATTAAACCTACTTTTCATATGAAAGTTTTCAATTCTCATATTGTATTAGTATGATATTTTTTGTTTCTAATGGTACAAATTGAAATGTGCACATTAACATAAAAGAATAACAACGAGTTAAAAGAATAACAATGAGCAGAAGAAAAGAAATCACAAATTTTAGGTTTTTTATAACAAAATAAAATTCTATATACAAACCTCAAATTCATTTTTTTTTAACATTAAGAATATTAAACAAAGCTTTTTTATACACAAACCTCAAATTCCTTTTTTAGATTAAAAATATTAAACTGAAAATTAAGAATATTAAATTTATTGTTTAAAAATTAAGAATATATATATTTTTTAAATTAAAAAATATTAAATTCAATTTGTTATGATTAAAAATACTAAACAAAGCCCTTCTATACACAAACTTCAAATTCATTTTTTGAATATTAAGAATATTAAACAAAGTGTAGCATATTCACGTACCATATTACATATGATGTTTCATATGAATGGATTGACAATAAGACCGTCTGTTCTTCATGTCCACCAATTCAATTCAAGACTGTATATTTAAACCAATTCCAGTAAATATACTCAGAACTTGCGATGTGGAAAAAAAACTCGCCATGTGGGGAAAAAAATAGAAGTAGAGTCCAAATACACACAAGTAAACCTACTGCACATTGAATGTTGCGGTAGGTGGATAATAATTCGTGGGATCTGAATACACAACATTGAATGTTGTGGTAGGTCTCTATTATCCACCTACAATAGCATTCAATACTGAGTAATAGGATGGATATTGGCCTGCTAACTCTGCTCAAGTATGAACCCAAATAGAAGGCCTGCCAATGTCAATGAGTTCCTCAGTGTCCAACCAATAACAAGCATCACAGAGTACAAGTTGGCAAGAACAGAAATCAAATGGAAGAAGGTATATGGACAAGTGAGGATTGCCTTTGTAAAAAGGTTGGGAGGGATTATATATGCAGTGATTACGGAGATGAATCTAAGAAGAGCCTCTTAATCAGAAGCATTGTTGAGATGAGGATGTCAACTATTATATAATTGAAATATATAAAACAAAAAAGGATTAACCAGGAGAATAAAATAAGAGAACAAAAATATGTCATGAGATAATAAAAAGAAAATAAAATATAAGAGTAATAGAAAGATTTTCATATCACACCAGAAAATAGAAGGAACTAAATAGATCTTCATCTCAGCTTCCTCAAACATAATGGTTGGGAATTCTATTCTATTTATATATAAAGCATCCAATTCTATTATCCACGAAGGATCCAATTCTATTTTTGAGGGATAGAAAACTATAATCACCTATTTCAATTGAACACAATTTTCAAGAACAAGTCTAGCCATGATCACATAATTACCTTAACTCAAGAGTTTCCAAACATGTAAAAGCTAACCCTAGGTTAGTTGAAAATGAGTCACTTGTGATGGGGTTCTAATGTTATGGGGCCCTTGTTTAATTTCTACCCAAACTTCATCTTCAAGCATGTTCAACCTTCAATAGTGAAGCCCTCAATATGAGCTCCTCATCTTCTTCCAAATCAAGACACGATTTTCCAATAGCTTAGATATGCCCAAATGTCCCCTCTTATAGAACAACTTGAGTATGTTCTCATTCAAAAAAAATTAGAAATATTATTTTTTGAAATCTCATATTTACCCTGTGGCATGTATGTATATATTTAAAAACAAAATTGACCATTGGATGGTAAGCTCAAATTATATTTCTGCACACATCGATCAATAGATATGCATAGGGAAATTGATGACCCTTGTTGGTTTTAAGAAGTACAACAAATCTCAAGTTACTTCCTCTTTTTTGACAAACAAATTATGGAAGAATAATTTGGAAAGGCAAATAAATCTGTAGAACAATTTTTTTTCAATGAAATGTTGAAAAGGCGGAAAATTTTGTACCTTGAATATTTCAATTTAAAGGGGCGGACATTATTATTTTACGTTGAGGTCTATTGTTGAAAAGGGAGGAATACTCATTTTTTAGGGCCCTCACACTCGCTATGCTTTGCTAACACATTCTACATTTTACCTATCACATAGAATATCATAGAGTATGCTTATTTCCTTTCACCATGGATGATTTTTACGAGGATGAAGAATTGGTGCTTTAGAAACTCCAAGAAATTAGTGAGAAGAAATATGTCTTTTTATAGGAATCTCATGTCAAACTTTGAGATGAAATTACTTCCTTGCATGCTATTAATGAGAAGCATCATGATAGGATTGTCTTGTTACAAGCCATTGTTGCTCAATGATAGAATGTTAATATCAGGCTTAAGGAGAATGTTCTTTATTATAGATCTCTAATACTCAACTTCATAATGAAGTTACTTCTTTGCAGGATATTTTTTTTAACCATAACAAAATACATATTCATTTTAAAAGGGGGTTGTGCCGATATTATGCTAAACTTTAAAACTTTTTTCAAACGTGAGTTCTAGGTGATTACACTTGTGGCTTGCTTAACAAAATCACCCAAAAAAATTGTAATTCAAAAAAACATTCACATCATTATGGGTGGAAACTTCCTTGAGATTTCTGCCCCTCTTTCAAGTGAGGGTGAATTGCTTCCTTGATCTCCATAGGATCTATGATCTAAGAGATAGTCTCCTCCTCCCTCATTCCTACTTACAAAGAATTTATAAAGCCTAAATTATTGGAAGCAACAGAGAGAGAGAGAGAGGACACAACCAATGAGCATTTCATTCCACTTCCAATGAGTCGATCCCTTTCTTTTGAAGGAGAATAAGAGTCATGTTATTTGAATTTCCCGTAGCACTAGCCTCCTACGGAAAATCTATGTTGTTTTTCTGAGTGATTTCTTTATGCCTATGCAAAGTTCTACGATCTGCCTTTAACTCTGAATTATCCTGATAGTAAAAGGGATTTTGTTCACAACAAGATTGACAATTTTTTTTTTATTTTCAACCCCTTGACAGACTAACTAAAATAAAAAGTCTCTATTCCCACAAATCCTTCCTAAATCACATAATTTCTCCAGAGAAACATGTACTAAGAACAAAAACTGAGGAACCAGGGATTTTGCGGTCGAGAGGAACACATTTTCCCATATTAAGAAGAAGATACAATCTAAATCTGCCTCCCCTGGATGCATCTATTCAAATTCAATGTTCCCACTCTATACCTCTACCCTTGGAACTCGAATAGATTCACAATCTATATTTCCCACCCTCAAAACATAGGCTGAACCAAAAGGAGGAAAGAACCTAATATACCACCAGTGATACATTGTCCTGTATATCGACGAAGATCACACAAGAGGGAATTTAATTACCTCAATCCTATATTTATATGCCAAATGTGGGACGTAGGGAGGCCACATGCCCTCAATCCCTACATATCCTCCATTTGTTGATGCAAATTTATTATGAATTGGGTTGAGCTCCATTGATTAATTATTGTATATGGGTAGTGCTTGGAACCCCATTTTTAATAATGGAACCAAGACTCAATGATGATGCTATTGATATTATGGTAGATGCAGGAGGTATTAACCTCCATGTGTAACCTTTGTCTATAAAATAATATTCTGGGAGCAAGAGAAACCCTAAACAGATGTATAGAAACCATAGAAGACAAGTCGGCTTAGTAAACGAATTAATATTAAAGTGTTAGATTCTAAAAGGACAAGTCATCCCAGGAAAGTGACAAGATCCACTATAAATAAGAGATGATCTATCTCATTTGTACACACACACTTCACACACTCTCTTAGTCAATTTTGGCGCAAGTTTGGAGCTGCAATCACAAGGATGGAAGGTGGATCTTCTGGGATGGTTCTTGGTCTCTCTCTCTAGCACCATATAGCCTAAGATGTGCTCCCTATCCTATAGTA
>JZKD02S1650074.1:379921-389944 GCA_000966675.3 Picea glauca
CTTCAATACTATAATTACAAGCAGTGAATCTCCAAGCACTGTCAAGTTTTTTATTCCTTCATCCTTGGAAATGATGAGGTTGTACCACAATGAATAGGATTATGTGAGATTGTTAGAGACATTTCCAAGCCCCAAAGCATAATGAACTACCTGGTTTCTTCTGAGATCATTAATACTCTCCCCACACCTGCCACCTTTGCTTTGCTACATGATATTAATGCTAATCAACAAAAATCTATTATTTAGCATTTAAATGATTAGTTGGAAGAAAATGACGTTTCCATCCATAATTTGTGTTGCATCAATATGAATCTTAGCGAAGAAATAAATTAAAAGGTAAAGCAATAAATCAAGGAAGGGGGTTTGAAACATCCCTTATTATTTTGACAGAGATTCTAGTCATGTTGCTTGTATTTCGAAGAAGTATAAAGAATAAGTTACATGAATATGTGTGTTAATGAGATGGAATTAGAAACTTTAAACATTTCCTATCAAAAACTCATGAATGAAGTAGGAAAGAAGGAAGAGGCACTTGACACCTTGCAAAAGGATATTTACTACTCTTTTCATATTACTTCCTCTCATGCACTATTAGCTAATCATGAATAATCTTCCCCTGAGTTTGAGAAGCACACTAAAGGTTTCATTTCCAGATTACTTCATCAAATGAGATATATAAGTGGTGGGCTTGGTAAGACTGATTAAGGAATTATTAGTCCTATTGGGTATGAGCTAAGCATAGCTATGAGGGAAAGGCTTGAAAATTTCAAAGCTTCATTACCAAATGTAAGCCATATTTCTACCACTAACTTGCAAGGATCGACCCTTGCACCATTAGTTGATTTTTCCATTTATTATATCACAGAGCTTGAGTGTGACACTTTATATGATTATTCTACTATTGATTCATAGTAACCAAACCATAAACCTCTTTTATAAAGAACTGCTTGCTACACCTTTTGTTCAACCAGCATCATATTATTCACCATCTACATCTTAGTTGTATCAACACTCTAATCATTGTGATCAAAGTAATTCATCCATGTATAGGAATTCCTAATGGTATGTTAGCAACTCTTCATACACGTCTTTAGAGGAGATGCATAAAAGGAAAAACCTTGGATTGGTACTGACTATGAGGCCTTACTATGGTCGTATCAATGATTGTTCATTACAACATATGAGCACTTGTTTGACGACTTCATATCCACTTGTTTTATCCATAGCACAACATCACACAACTCATTTCTTATTTTGATTGAATTGTAACAATAGAAATAGTCTTTGTTGAATGTTTTTCGATGATAACATTTGGTTATTTATTTTCTAGCAAGTGGTGCATGATGAGAATACCATCTTCTTGCATGTGGACTTTGTAGCAGTAGTGGATATTTTGACCATCATGAGCGTATGGTCAATGTATCGGTTTGAGTGATTGGATCATTCTTCTTGATCTTTGACATTTATCTACAACTTCATCTAATCACTCTTAGCTTTAGCATGCTTATTTATCATCTACTATGTATATTTTTCTTTGACAACATGGAAGGAGTTTGGTTTCCCGCTCTAATTGTTCATGTTTTATTAACTAATTTTTGAAGAGGATAATGTGAAGGTTTTTTGGAGGTGACAGATTCTCCATTAAGAGCTTATTTTCTCCTCGGTTAGGTTTGTTAGAAATAATAGGTGTGCTTGTTTAACCATAGACAATATAGAAATATTGTCACCCAACCATAGGCCGAAGCCACCCTCGAGCACCATAACCTTGACAGAGAATAATTCCAGAAGAAAACCCTAGGCCTAATAGCCAATCAATGTAGCGTACCTCTCTCCAGAGCTAGCACACAATGCATAAATTCTAAACCATAACCAATAGAAAGTCCAAGCCTAAACCGAGAATATAGGTTGCAGTAGCTGCAGCTGCAACTACTCTCTAGACTTGTGCACTTACTCAGTTTCTACAGTGCGCACTCTTACATTTCCACAGTTGCAAGCTGTGTCCTTAAAATGAGCTATGGCATCATGTATTTATACTATTTCTTCTTAGTTGTCCGAGCCAAATTCTCATTCTGGAGGCTAAACACTCAATATTAAATATTTCCTTTAGCCGACTTGTCTTCTAGGGTGATGTCCAATGCTTTAGGGTTTCTTCTTGCTTCCCAGAATATTCTATTCTTGTCAGGGTTACACGTGGAGGTTAATACCTCCCAAAACTACCATAATATCAACACTCCCTCCTGGCTAGGGAGGTATTGAAGGCAATGGTGTTGAGCACAAACATACCATTCAATCAGTAGCATCATCATAGCCATACATACTATCTCATGATTAGATCACAAGCAACCTCATCATTATCAATATCATCTTATAGCATCAACTGCATCATCTCTCGAAGCCATACTCCATCTGAGTAATCAAGCATGATACTGAATAAGTCATTCACTCCACATAGTGATACAAGAACCATTGTTCTAATCTAGACATATGTCCTAGAAGAATAACTATTTCAATATATATTGGAAGCCACGCCATGGGCTACAAGGACTATTCTTCTAATCCAGACATACGTCCTAGAAGAATAAATGTCCTGGACCATTTTTCACCTGGAGAATGTCTGTCCACTAGCACATTGACTATCCATCTAGCTGATAATCAATTTCAACACTACTGATAGTCTACAAGGAAATCAGAACAATGTCATTCAATAGAACACAACCGTGTCTATCCATAGTAGTACACAACTACTATCCAGTGGTACATTACCACACCAAGTAGCACACGACTACTTAATCAGTGAGACATAGTCACAACCAATGGAACACATTCACCACAGTAGCATACATCTACTATCTAGAGACATACAATCTCCATAGCAATCATATCATCTGATATCAACCTGCACAGAAACAATATCATGATATAAAATGAGTCATCTGGGCCATTCTTCCACTCACCTCTATGAGATCTGGAAGAGCATATGCCCTTAGAAAGTAAAAACATCAGCCATGGGCTATCTGGACTATTCTTCTCAAGCATAGAAGAATAATTGTCCCTGATTTCTGAGCCTGGACCATTCACCTAACTGGGCCATCCCTCCAGCACAAGTCATAGTGAAACTTGGAGAGAATGAGTCTGCCCTAGGGAATGCATGTCATTGATTGATGAACCTGGACCATTCACCTAACTGGGCCATTCCTTCGGCACTAAAAATAGTGAAATATGGATAGAATGAGTCTACCCTAGGGAATGATTGTCCTGCACCAACCTCCAAAACGGACCACTCTTTGAAACTGCTCACAACTCTGAACTTTGAAAGAATGATTTCTCGGCTAGGTGAACCATTCTACTTGACCACTACTTAGAGTGAATTCCAATAAAAATTATTGTTCTAAACCATTCCCCACACTAGCCACAAGGGGACTCATTGTCTATGGTACATCAACAATCTATCGAACCATTTTCATTACGAAAATGATTGTTCGATCTGGACCATTTTCTGAACTGGAAAATGCCTGACCGTCAGAAATCTCAAACCACTTTCCGAACTAGAAAGGAACTGCTCATCCTAGACCATTTTTCGAACCGAAAAATGACTGTCCATAAATCAATAACACATCAGTGCTCCCTCCTAACCTGGGAGTAATCTCTTCCTTTTTCAATAAGGAATTCGTCTCCGTGAGCTCCATCTTGCAAACTTTTCATCTTGGATAGAGGTTTTACCAAAATATATGCTATCTGCTCATCTATGGAGATATATTGGAGAACCACTTCTCTTTTCTAGACTTCATCACGGAGAATGTAATGCTTGATCTCAATGTACTTTGGTCTATTATGGAACATTGGTTTTCTCTGAAGGCTTCATGTAGCTCTGATCATTACAATATATATGATGGTCGAATTCATCACTTGTGTTTCCTACTAGCCCATGACATTGTGGCAAGGCTCAAACTAAAACATATCCAAGTAGCACTTCTTCTGTCATCATGAGAGTTTTCCATATATTAGCATTCCATCATCCCAGACTTCTAAGTAACTATTCAGATACACTGTCTCTATCATAGAAAGTTTTCACCATGCTTCTGTTGTATATGAGATACTCTGCATCAAGTTGTTTGAATCCATACAAGGTCTTCTTATATATGCATACATGGGTCTCTTTCTGGTATACCTAAAAAACTTGAGATTTATTTACATAAGCTTCTTCCTCAAATGCTCTATTGGGAGAACAGTCTTTTACATCCAACCGATGTAAACTTCAATCCATGGATACTAGAAGAGATATAATAGCTCAGATAGAGGTGTATCTGGTTTATGAGAACAATTTGTTATCATAGTCTTCTCCTCCTTCTGGAAGAACCTCTAGTTCTGAATCTCGCAATGCTTCCATTCATAATCCCTTTTCACAATTTCTTACATATATTGTTCTTCATCATAAGTTCCATTTCTTCTTCTTGATTGCTTCTAGTGGGTTCAAACCAAGCTGGTAGTCTTGTGATTTTCGGTATAATGACTGGTTGTTCTGGATTTTCTTTCTCTCTTGGAATCTTCATGTTCTTCCTCATGTTTCTCTTTAGCTCCTAAAGATTCCAACTTCTTCCTTTCATCATAGGATCATGGATGTAGATGGAAAAACAAGTATACTTTTAAGGCTTATTTTCGAAGAAGACTTCTTCTAAAGTCAAATTGAACACGTGATGCTTTTCATGGATGCTACTTTCAATGGGAACATGGATAGATATTTCATGATCCTCAATGGATCATATTATTTAGGATTAGCTCCCTCCTAATCCTTGCTTCATGCATGAATGCATGCTCTTCTTTTGGAATTCTGTAATCATCTCTCTCCATCCGAGATAGTCCATGTTTCTGTCTGCATTCTTATTTCCTTCTGCAAGGTGTCACAAGTATTTTTATGATTTCTTCTTGGTTGCTGACTTCTTTCTGTTTTGACTTCTTCTGGGTTTTCTTGAAGTTTGATTATGATTTCGGCTTATCTTGCAATAGTTGCTTCCACAGGAATTGTTACCAAGGATTGTCAATGTACTTTATCTTTTCATGTGTATTGCTTGACTTGTAGTCATCGTGATAACAATCCTTATCTTGTTATTCTTCCATCGATATTGTTTCACTTGAACATCTTATCTTCTAAGAAATAGATATGCAAGATATGTACAAAAACTATGTAAACATAGTATGTAGAAGAACTATGAAGAATATTGTTACCTTGTTTTAGAAGAAGTTTGTTTTATTCTGCTTAGCCTTCTTTGAGGGTTCCCTTTCTTTGGAAACTGATGCTTCATTTGTTTCTTTCCTTTTCTTTAACTCGGGACAATGATTCTTGTAGTGACCATATTTTTGACAGTTGAAGCATTGTATTTTTGACATATCTTTCTCTTGATTTGGTTTCTTCCTTGAGTCAAACTTCTTCTTATTCCTGAATTTCTTGAACTTTGTTGTGTAGGCTTGATCATCATCTTTCTTTTGGAATTTCTCTTTTGCACTAATCCTTGATTCTTCTTGTGCACATCACGTCCAAAGTTTTTCAAATGTGGGATACTCCTTCCTTGTGTTCATGCTTGCAGAAAATGAATCCCATGTCTTGGGAAGACCATTGAGTAATATATTTACCAGTTCCTTCTCTGAAATGATTTCTTCAATAGCTTGTAGTTGATCTCTTAACTGAGAGATTCTAACAAAGTATGATGCTATGTTGTCATCATCATTCATTTTCATGTCACTGAGCTCATTCTTCAGACTCGTTACTTTTCCAATGTTTTTGATTGAGAAGAGGTTAGTTAGGGCATCGCACATCTTATTAGATGAGTCAAGATGAGAGATGTAGGGTATCTAGTGGTCTTGTACAGAATCCACTATGATACTCATGGCATTGTTGTCTTTGTCCTTGAACTTCTCCATAATTGCAATGTTATGAGGTTCCTTCTCTTTTCCTTCTTCAACCTATGGTTCCACAATCTTTCCTTTCATGATATCCAACACTTTATTCTTGGCAAGGATGAAGTCAATCCTTGTCTTCCATGCTCTGAAGTTAGAATCCCCATCTAACTTGTTTTCTGACTTCATAGAGTAAGTCATGACTTCTTTGACTTGGTCAAACTTTGACTTTGAACAAAAACTCAAATTTGGCATCTTAGCTTGCTGAGACTACCAGGAGGTGCGCTGGGTTAGGGCACACTAGGCTATCCAGAAATTAGGTCAATCTCTTCACTTAAGGTGTCTCAACAATAGGGTTAGGGTTTTGTTGCTACAACAAAAATTGACTACAACTGCAAATGTAACTAAGTAAATCCTCCCAATCTATCTTCCAGTGGTTAGAATGTCCGAAGATAATGTGGGCCCATAACCTGTTAGAAATAATAGGTGTGCTCGTTTAACATAGACAATATAGAAATATTGTCAAACAACCATAGGTTGAAGCCACCCTCGAGCACCATAACCTTGACAGAGAAGAAGTTCGGAAGCAAACCCTATGCATAATAGCTAATCAATGTAGCATATCTCTCTCTAGAGCTAGCACACAAGGAAAAAATTCCAAACCATAACCAATAGAAACTCCAAGCCTAAACCGAGAATACAGGTTGTAGTAGCTGCAACTATAGCTACTCTCCGGACTTGTGCACTTACTCAGTTTCTGCAGTGTGCACTCTTACATTTTTGCAGTTGTGAGCTGTGTCCTTAAAATAATCTATGGTGTCCTGTATTTATACTATTTCTTCTTAGTTGTTTGGGCCAACTTCTCATTCTGGAGGCTAAACAGTCAATATTAAATATTTCCTTTATCCAATTTGTCTTCTAGGGTTGTTTCCAATACTTTAGGGTTTCTTCTTGCTTCGTAGAATATTCTATTCTTGTCAGGGTTACACATGGAGGTTAATACCTCCCGCAACTACCATAATATCAACAAGGTTGTAGTAGTCATTGTTGGTAATTTTTTGTATCACTAACTAAGTGCAAATTAAAGGGGGTTGTTGGGATGCAATTTTCACTTCATCAAATTCATCAAATATTATTTATCAACTTTACTTATTTGTGTCCCCAAGTCAAGYTCAAGGGGSTATGTTGGCATATTTAATGTAATATTGACTTGTGGTATTATTAGTTATAGCCCACATTAGTTGTTGTTAGGTGGTCCTTGGAATCACATTAGTGGTTATTAGTTGGGTTTTGTGGTCCCACATTTATGGGTTTGGGGTAAACTAACTAAACCCTTCTCCTATATATATTTGAGAACTTGCCTAGTTTTTAATCACTTGAAGATGATGTAAGATATGAATTGATATTATTGTTAAGAGTTGAGTTTATTCCCGAGAGGGTTATGCGCTATACATCAATGTTCTTGTTCTTTTGTGTGTTTGGCTATCTTTATTTTATCATGTGTTGATTGTCGTTTCTTGGTTTTATATGAATGAAATCTAAAACCATATTTTCTAACCAACACAGTTCCATGTTAACCCCAAATCTATTAAGAACTAATTATAGGGATTAAAAATGAATCCAGATACAAAGCTCATGGTGCTTAAAATATCAACGTTAAGATAGAACTATGTTGGTTTATTTTTATTTTTATTTTTATTTTATTATTATTATTATTATTTTCATTTTTACATTGCTCCATTTTTCATTTGGTTTTTATTAGTGTTTTGTATTTTATGTTACATGTATTATCCATACTGGGTTGTAGATGCACCAAGAGTACAATGCAACAACCATGGCCTTTAGAGAAATACCACTAATAATGTAGCTAAGTAGTTTCTTGTTGATATTCACTCCACACAATCATATTTAGAAACATAAATTTCCTCCATAGTTACATCAAAATCATGCCCATTACATCATGAGAGACTTTCAAAATGAACTTCCAAGGGCATTTCATAGGCACCACCTTCAAATTTCTATCCAAACTTAGTGGTAACAACATTGAAATCAATGGTAAATAGGGAAACTTGTTGATAGGAATATTGGATTTGGACTTTGATTGGGATATTATGGACTCACAAACTCCCTATGGTAGGAAGATAGGTCAATCAAGGCCAACATGAGGCAATTAGGCATAAGATAATGAGTAAATAAAAATCAATGCATAATTAACAAGGAAACACATTCACTACAAGTCGTCAAGCTCTTCTCCTCACACCATTGAAAACAAACTCTCTGCTTGGTCCCAATGAGGCACAACTCGGGTTGGTTGTTGTTCCATTGAGTATTCTAGAGAATGCAAATGATTCTGATTTAGAGAAAAACATTCCGATGGTTTGTCTTTATTTCTTCGTGTAGTACTTGGATGCAAAGACTAGATGGGCATTCCCTTGAGAAATGATGTTCATTTGTCAATTGACCTATTCTTAGATTATTTATCTTAAGAGTTAGATCTATATCATTCAAATTTTATAAATATAATGAGAAATACAATGGTGATAAATTATTTGTGAATGCGATTATTATGTTGTTACATTATTAAATGTATCATTTGTGATTTATTATGTTACATGTAATGTTGTCTATGGGTAAGACTTCAATGCTTTACGTTTTAGTTTTCATATATTTAATTTTAACTTTTTAGTATTTTGGGTGGGGTCCTCTATATGTGAGGCCTTGACGTCCCCGATAATTTGGAGGGTGCTTCCACATGTCCTCCATATGGATGTACCCCCAAAAAATTGAACATATATGCAAGAAAAATTTTGTACTTAAATTTGTTTGAGTTTTGTAAAGAAATAAATCTTCCTACGTTTTGTAAGGAGTTATAAGGTACAAAATAATTGAAATGTGTAACATGATGTTCAAATAATAAATTTCCTTACCCAATTACAATAACAAAACTTTAATAATTTGGAAGAAGCATGGTTTAACAAGTACCATATAGACGACTTTGATATTGATCGTACTTTGATATTTAAGGTGAATTACATCTCCCAAGATTTTAATATAAGATTTATATATTTAATTGTGATCATGCTTGGTGAAGGTGAAAGTAAGGTGAACTACATCTCCCAAGATTTTAATATAATATTTATATATTTAATTGTGATCATGTTTGGGACAACTCTTGAGCACCACCTAGATTAATAAAAATTTAGGTGTACTTTCCAAATGAATGAGAAAGTTTGCAATTCTCATACCATATTAGTATGATAGTTTTTGTTTATAATCATAGAAATTGAAATGAGCATATTAACATAAAAGATTTAAAAAAAATTAGGCCTACTTTCCATATGAATAAAAAAGTTTGCAATTCTCATTCAATATTATTAATAAAAAAAATTAGGCCTACTTTCCATATGAGTCAGAAAGTTTGCAAATAGTTGGTATGATAGTTGAAATGCGAACATTAACATAAAAGAATAATAAAATAAAAGAATAACAACGAGGAGAAGAAAAGGAACCACAAATTTTATTAATAAAACAATTAGGCCTACTTTCCATATGAATCAGAAAGTTTGCAAATAGTTGGTATGATAGTTGAAATGTGCACATTGACATAAAATAATAACAACGAGGAGAAGAAAATGAACCACCCATTTTAGGTTTTTAATAACAAACTAACTTCTTAAAAGATAAAATTCTATATACAAACTTCAAATTCATTTTTGAAAGATTAAGAATATTAAACAAAGGCGTTCTCTAGCTATTCTAAGAAATGGCTTTTTTGCAAGAATTTGGCGATATAAATTTACATGAATTTTTATTTTTTGTTGTTCAAAATCCATTTTTGAATGCACTTGGATTATACAGAAATAATCACTCAAATCTACAAATCTAATAATTTCTCAGACAAATATCCTAGGAAAAAATAGTCATTTCGTAAAGCGTTTAACCTACTACGTGTTTCTATACACAAACCTAAAATTCATTTTTTGAAGATTAAAAATATTAAATTATTTTTAAGATTAAGAATATTAAATGCAAGATGAAAAATATTAAATTTATTTTTTTTAAATTAAAAATATTAAATTTCTTTTAAGATTAAAAATATAAGAATATTAAACAAAGTGCAACATATCCATG
>JZKD02S1650074.1:416608-431050 GCA_000966675.3 Picea glauca
GAGACCACGATGTCCTGAGACCTGCGTCTCTCTGTCTGCCAGTGCCCAGGAGCGAAGGTTGCAATCCTTCCTCCTGCGATCACTCACTCTGCGTAGAAAATTGCCAGAGTTCCCTCGCGTCTGCCCTCGTCAATCGTTCTAGCCATATGCCTTATCCTCTCGCGAGGTTGCGTGTGGCACGATTTCCCTCCCGCTGATCAGGCCTGACGTCCCTACGGATGGGCGGCTCACCCTCCCATCCCTCATCAAGACATCCGCCTACCAGTCTGCGAGCCATTAATTTTTAGGGCTAGCGAGCTGCTTTTGGTTCTCCGGGCCAGTGGAGTCCAAATACGGTATTAAATTCTCAGTGGAAGTTAACGCCCCTTTTTCCAAGGTGCCCTCCACCACCATCGTGGTCTCTTTTCCGCACATCCCCTCTCAGCAGTGCTGTAATATAAATTCATAATGTTATTTACATTTTCATCATGCTTTAGCATGGTAATTCCTGTATTAGGATTAATTACAAATTTGGGGGAAACAGGGTGTTACAACTGGTCTACTTCACAGGCCCACTCTGTGGTTCTGCCACGTGTCTCTTCTATGCAATCTTGGCACTTTGCGACTTCACTTCTCGAAGCATCCAAATTTCGGGCTCTCACCCGGCAACCCTCTGAGTTCGCGAGATCCTTTGATCTCTGCCACCTGTCCTCCCTCGATGGACGGCTTGGATTACTTCGCGACTTCGCTTCTCAGGACTTCGGGACTTTCAGGATGAAAGTCTCGAACCTTTAACCTCCGATATGCCGAAATGGTGAAATTCTGACACGTCGTCTATGCGGGTCCCACATAGATATTCCCGCCTTTTTCGGAGTTTCAGATCTCGCGACTTCATGAGTCATGATGTTGAACTCCCGACTCTCCAACTCCCGAAACCCGAAATGGTCAATGAAGTCTGACCTTTGTGTTGGCGATCATGCCACATGTCCGCTCTGTGATGAACGGTCACGATCTTCTCGCGACTTCGCCTTTCGCAAAGTTGAAGGAGTTCCTTCTTTGAGCCTTGATGTTTGAATCCCCGATAGGGAGGATCTCGTGACACGTGTCCTCCTTCTAGAAAATGGATTAGATTCCTTCGCTATCTCGGGACTTCGCCTTTCATGATTTCGCAAGTCTCGCTACAAAAGTCTCAGCTCTTCACCTTCTAAAACCCTGAGATGAAAAATATGTAAGTGATCTAACGGCCATGTTGGCCCAGATCCTACGGTTCTATTCTCCCGATATTTTCACTCGCCAATGCTAGCGTAACTTGCCTACTTATCTGCGAAATCTGACGGCTTATGGAACTTCGCGAATCCTAAATGGAGGACACCAACCGTCAA
This sequence comes from Picea glauca, assembly GCA_000966675.3. NCBI lineage: Eukaryota > Viridiplantae > Streptophyta > Pinopsida > Pinales > Pinaceae > Picea > Picea glauca. The sequence continues at coordinate 417,970 of JZKD02S1650074.1, forward strand.
TTTCCTCCTTGGTGATTTCTGCGAAATGAACAAAGTGCTCTTTCGCAAAACTTGTCTACCAACAAACCAAAGTGGCTGCGCTTCCTTCCAATACTTCAAGGCACTAAAATTTCTAAGCTTTCTCCAACTCTGTGTCTTAAAGAAGACTCCTGCACGCACTCCTTGTGGAAACTCCTTCGATTACTTCAAAGAATTTGAAATCCTTCGACTCTGCGCACTCCCTGCAGCAGTAGTCCTTCAACAATTTCTCAGGTTCACTAACTCTGAAAATTTACTTGCCTGCACACACCTTGTACGGCTCCTGTGCTCAACTTGCACTTATGTGAGAATGAGAAATAGTATTATCTCTCTTGAGCTTGCAAAGACGAACTCTATCCTCCGTCAATGCACACCTTGCGGACAATTTTCACTGCACTCCTTGCAGGAAAACTCTTGCTTAGGCAGAGAAACAATTGAAACTCATTCTCTATTCTCCCTCTCTTCAGATTTCAGACATTAACATGAAATCATACATTCACATATCAAATAAAATGTATAACAGGGGATAAACATCCATGAGCATAACATTCACAATGCATACACAGAGAACAAATACGACACCATGTATTTGAATCAAATCTCTTTCTATTAATTCAAATCTCTGTACATGGGTGTTTTCAACTACAACTCTCTGCTCTCTTCTCTATGCTATATTGGTCATGTTGCTCTTGCTAATCTTACAATGATACAAATGAGGGTGTCTATATCCATTTTCCCTCTGCTCCTAAAACTGTCTAATCTAAGAATTCAAAGCTACCTACTTACATAAATGTCTCTTAGTCCTTCAGACGAGAGCGGGACGCTCAAGGTCTGATTACAAATCAAGAAGTATGCCTCTCCTTAACTATTACATTTACGTTTGGTGCATCCATATTCAAATTTTTTTAAACAATTCATCATGTGCCCAAAATGCATTGGTGTGTGCCCCACGCTCGCTTGACGTTGGTGATGCTCCTACATCATACTCCCTTGCTTGAAAATTTTCATGGCTCCTGTCCATGATATCTCGCACGGTCTGTCCATTCTTCTAGATCTGTTCTTCATTCTCCCAGCTGGCATCTTCAACTGGATGTCCCTTCCACTTGACCAAGTATTCAAAGTATTCCTTTCTCCTGGTCTTCTTGGTAACTCTTTTGTCCAGTATGCTTTCCATATGTGGCTTCTCTGCAATAGGCATCTATTTTGTCCACTGGACCTCTAGTTGTTCATCACTTATTCCCACTTCCTCAGCTTTGTATGGGTACAAATCTGAGACATTGAATATCGGAGAAATTCTGATCCCATTGAGTAATTCAATCTCATAAGCATTTGTCCCAAATTTCTTCAAGACCTTACATGGTCCGATTTTCTTCATATTGAGTTTTTTATATGTCCCCTTCGGGAACCTCTCCTTTCTCAAATGTGCCAGAATCAAATTACCAACCTCAAATTGAAGTTGTCTCCTATGTTGATTTGCTCTGCGCTTATACTCTTGGCTCGAGTTCTGCAATCGATCCTTCACCTGGCTGTGAAGTTCCTTCATCGCTTCTGTGAAATCCTATGCACTAGCACTTCTAGTTGCATTCTGTTCTGAATCCCTCAGTTCAAATACTCCTCTTGGTTGCATCTCGTAAACAATCTGGAATGGACTCTGCCCTGTCCTTCTATTGATTGAATCATTATAAGCAAATTCTGCCTATGGTAGAATATTGTCCCATTGGCTGTGGTGTTCTGTCACCAAGCTCCTTAACAATTCTCCCAATCTTTTGTTCACCGCTTTTGTCTATCCATCCACCTGAGGATGATAAGCTAAACTAAATGACAAGTTAGTTCCCAACTTCTTCCATAAGGTTCTCCAAAAGTGTCCCACAAACTTAGTGTCTTGATCTAAAACTATGCTCCTTGGTAAGATGTGAAGTCGAATGACCTCTTTGAAAAATAGGTTCGCAATGTGAGTTGTGTCACTGGTTTTCTGACATGTAATGAAATGTGCCATCTTGGAAAATCTATCCACTACCACAAAGATTGAGTCAAACCCTCTTTTTGTTCTCGGCAACCCCAATATGAAGTCCATGCTAATTGCATCCCACGGCCTGTCAGGTATGGGAAATGGTTGATAAAAACCTGCATTCTGCCTCTTTCCCTTCGAATGCTGACAAATCATGCATATGTCCATAAATCTTTTGATGTCTGCTCTTATTCCTGGCCAATAATATGACTCATTCAACTTTGCAAACGTCTTGTCATGACCAAAATGTCCGGCCAATCCTCCACTATGTTTCTCCTTCAGCAAATTCTTCCTCATGGAGCATTTTGGAATACAAAGTTAATTACCCTTAAACAATAATCTTTCCTAGATCAAGTATTTTGTCCATTGGCTTTGATCCCTAAGAATTGGATTCTTAGTTGCTTCATATGCCTCTTTAAAATCTGGATCATCTCTAAACATGTTCCTGAGATCATCAAAACCCAATGTTTTGACTTTGAACTCTTGCAACAACAAACATTTCCTTCTCGAAGCATCGACAACTTTGTTAGTAGTTCCAGAAATATCCTTAATTACAAATGTAAAATTCTGCATGTATTCAACCCATTTAACATGTCTTTGATTCAACTTCTCCTATTGAGTCACAAATTGCAATGCATGATTGTTGTTATACAAAACAAACTCCTTGGGAATTAAGTAGTGTCTCCATTTTTTCAATGCCTGAATAATAGCATAGAACTCCTTGTCATACATGGAGTACTTCACTTTTGCTTCGTTCAGCTTATGTCCAGTGAAAAGATTTGTGTCTCTTCCTCACTGTGTCCATCATCGGTGCACTAATTCCACTGAAATTCCTAATGAATTTTCGGTAGAAACTAGCCAATCCATGAAAACTTCTCACCTCAAAGATATTCTTTGGTGATGGCCAATTCTTGATCACCTCCACCTTATCTGGATCCATCCTCAACTTATCTGCAAAAATAACAAACCCCAAATAAATGAGCTCGGTCTTCATGAATGAGGATTTCTTCATGTTTATCAGCAGCTTCTCTTGTTGTAAATTCTTCATCACTGTAGCCAAATGTTTCAGATGCTCTACCTCTGTTTTACTAAAAATCAGTATGTCATCAAAATACACAATGACAAATTTTCCGATGAACTCCTTCAGGACTTCGTTCATCAACCTCATGAAGGTACTTGGCGCGTTCGTTAAGACAAACAGCATAACAAGCCATTCATACAATCCTTCATTAGTCTTGAAGGTTGTATTCCATTCATCACCTTCTCTCATACGAATCTAGTGATATCCACTTTTCAAATCAATCTTCGCAAAAAATTTGGCCCCACTCAAGCAATCCATCAGATCATCCATCCTTGGCAATGGAAATCTATACCTGATAGTTATCTTGTTAATTTCCCTCAAGTCAGTACACATCCTCCAGCCTCCGTCTTTCTTCGGACTGAGCACTGTCGGAACATCACATGGACTCAATCTTTCTCCGACCAAACCTTTGTCCAACAAATCCTGAACTTGTCTTTTGACCTCTTCATTCTCCTGTGGCATCAACATGTACGCTGCTTTGTTTGGTAAACTAGCTCCAGGTATCCGATCAATATGATGACTCACACTTCTGATTCGTGGAAATGAATAAGGTAGTTTTTCCACTACTATGTCAGTGAACTCTTCCAATAGTTTCTAAACCTCTTCTGGTAAATCATCTACCCTTGTGCTGGTTAAAACAATCTTTGGCTTCTTGACCATAATGAATTGCGGTTCCTCCTTCTTCTTAACCTCTGTAAAAAGTTCCTTCCCACTCATGAGAAGTACAGTGTTGCTTACTCCAGGCTTCACCTCCTTGTCTTAATCGGCAACAACATGTGAGTTCTCCCATTCTTCTCTAGGGTGTATGTGTTCTTTCTCCCATCATGAATCACATTCCTGTCATATTGCCACGGTCTACCCATCAATAGATGACAAATATCCATGGGAATAACATCACAGAGTATCTTATCATTATATCCTCCCATCTTAAATTCAACTAAACATTGTTTAGTGACATTTACCTAATGTCCTTTTTGCAACCACGAAACTCTCTATGGGCTTGGATGATCAATCATCTCCAGCTCCAATTTTTCTACCATCTCCATAGAAACGATATTATCTGTGCTACCACTATCCACAATGACTTTGCATACCCTATCCTTGGTCTTGCAAGCATTCCTGAAAAGACTGTTCCTTTGCACTGGATTTTCCACCTCCTTCTCTGGTGTTAAGAGAACTTTTCGCATCATCAACGATCTTCTGCCTCAACATTCCGCCTTTGTTCTTCGGCGATGTGAGTCTCACCATCTTCTTTCTTCGTCTGGGAATTCATAAGACTTATGTCCATTCTTTCCACATGTGAAGCATTTCACTACTCCACCTCTTCCTCTTCCTCTACCTCTAGTATGAGGAAAAATGTTTGCATCAACATACTGACCTTTCTGCTCGGTATGCTAATCTCTCTGTGAACTTCCACCTCTCTTAGTTTGAGTTTGAGGTTTCTTCCAGTCTTCCTTGGGTTTCTGATTTCTATCCTGGGCAACTGATTTGCCTCTGGCTTGACTTTTGCCTCGGCCTCTTTGACATTGTTTTCAGCTCAGCTTCTCTTCAGCCTTCAGATCCATCTGATAAGCATCTTCCATCGTTCGGATTATCACCATGCTCATCTCATCCTGAATGTCATATCTCAAACCATTCATGTATATGGCAACTTTCTCATCATCACTTTCGCGATGACCTGCCTGATGTTTAGCCTGTAGAATTCTTCAGTATATTCCTTCACTAACATCAGTTTCTGTCTCAAATTTTGCATTCTCCGAAACAGAGTAATTTAGTAATCCTTGGGAATGAATTTCGCTTTCATCTTCGCGATCATACTATCCCAATTCTTGATCTTTTGTTTGCCCTTGCAACGTCTGTCAGCTTGTAGCTCATCCCACCACAATGTTGCATGTCCTTTCAATCTTGTGACATCATGTTTGACCTTCTTGTCTTCTTCGACATCTTCATAGTCAAAATATGTGTCCAGAGCTCTAATCCAGTCTAGAAGCTCTTCAGCATCCAGGTTTCCTTCATATACTGGAATGTCCATTTTTTCCCTGGCACCCATCCTTGCAACGGCCCTAATCAGGCGTTCATTTGTTACAACTTCTTCTCCTTCATGTTCAACTTCATTTTCACTTTCGAAATCACTACGATCCCCAGCACCGTCTATGTGCCTTTGTGTTGTCTCCATGTCCTCAAGTCTGGCGCGTAGATCACGTATCTCTCTTTCCATGGCTGGATCAGGCATTTGTCTACCCCTTCTTCTCGGTATTTCCCTTTCCTCTGGCGGATCAGGTGTTTGCCAGTCCCTTCTTCTCGACGGCATGGTGAATATTTATTTTCCCTACTACAGAAAGCAAAGAAACCTTTCTGTGCTCTGATACCAGATTTGACGTAGACTGTATCGGCCCTTGGGTCGACAGTTCGCTACAGGATCGTTCTATATGCCCTTGAGCCGGATCGGATCTGTTGATTCCCACTGGAATCTGCAAAATTATCGATTCACAGGTCTTTTTCGGCAACTCGCAATCTCCCAAGTTCGCGAGTTGAGACTCCGACTCTTCCTCCTCCAAATTCATGATACCCAAGATCACGAAATGATTATGGCTCCTTCTTCGTCAGCACCTTCCCCACACGAACACTAGCTAGGCTAAGCACTAGCGCCTTTCACCTCTCACGCTTTCGCGAGTTCAAAGGTCCAACCTTGGCACCTTCCTTTCTCGAACCCCCGAGAGGCGAGATTTGACTATTCTCCTCTCGTTCTCACTTCTCACAACTTCGCAAGTCGAAGGCTCGAACTTTTGTTCCCTTATCTTCCGAGTCCCCGAGACGTGAAAGGTCAGCAGGCGTTGACTCCTCCAAATATGTGATGTGTGTCCACCGGTCTACTTCCCGGGCCCACTCTGTGGTTCTGCCACGTGTCTCTTCTGTGCAATCTCGGCACTTCACGACTTCGCTTCTCGCAACTTGAAGCATCCAAATTTTGGGCTCTCACCCGGCGAACCTCCGAGTTCACGAGATCCTCTGATCTCTGCCACCTATCCTCCCTCGATGGATGGCTTAGATTACTTCACGACTTCGCTTCTCATGACTTTGGGACTTTCAGGATGAAAGTCTCGACCCTTTAACCTCCGATATGCCGAAATGGCGAAATTCTAACACGTCATCTACATGGGTCCCACACAGAATTTCCCTCCTTTTTCGGAGTTTCGGATCTCGCGACTTCACGAGTCCTGATGTTGAACTCCCAACTCTCCAACTCTCAAAACCCAAAAATGGTCAATGAAGTCTGACCTCTGTGTCAACGATCATGCCACCTGTCCGCTCTGTGATGAATGTTCACGATCTTCTTGCGACTTCGCCTTTCGCAAATTTGAAAGACTTCCTTCTTTGATCCCCAATGTTCGAATCCCCCATAGGGAGGATATCATGACACGTGTCCTCCTTCCATCGAACGGCTTAGATTCCTTCGCTATCTCGAGACTTCGCCTTTCGCGTTTTCGCAAGTCTCGCTACAAAAGTCTCGTGATCTGACAGCCCTGTTGGCCCAAATCCTATGGTTCTATTCTCCCGAGATTTTCACTTGCCAATCCTATCGTAAATCCCCTACTTCTCTGCGAGATATGACGGCTTCTAGAACTTCACGAATCCTACACGGAGGACTCCGACCGTCAATTTCTTCCTTGGTGATTTCTGCAAAATGAACAAAGTGCTCTTTCGCAAAACTTGTCTACCAACAAACCAAAGTGGTTGCGCCTCCTTCCAATACTTCAAGGCACTAAACTTCCTGAGCTTTCTCCAACTCCGAGTCTTAAAGAAGACTCCCGCATGCACTCCTTGCGGTGACTCCTTCGATTACTTCAAAGAATTTGAAATACTTCAACTCTGCGCACTCCCTACAGTAGTAGTCCTTCAACAATTTCTCAGGTTCACTAACTCTGAAACTTTACTCGCCTGCGCACACCTTGCACGGCTCTTGTTCTCAACTTACACTTCTACAAGAATGAGAAACAATATTATCTCTCCCGAGCTTGCAGAGATGAACACTGTCCTCCGCCAACACACACCTTGCGGAAAATTTTCACTACACTCCTTGCAAGAAAACTCTTGCTCAGGCAGAGAAACAATTGAAACTCATTCTCTATTCTCCCTCTCTTCAGATTTCAGACATTAACATGAAATCATACATTCACATATCAAAGCAAATGTATAATAGGGGATAAATATCCATGAGCATAACATTCACAATGCAAACACAGAGAACAAATATGACACCTTGTATTTGAATCAAAGCTCTTTCTATTAATTCAAATCTCTGTACATGGGTGTTTTCAACTACAACTCTCTGCTCTCTTCTCTATGCTCTATTGGTCATGTTTCTCTTGCTAATCTTACAATGATACAAATGAGGGTGTCTATATCCATTTTCCCTCCGCTCCTAAAACTGCCTAATCTAAGAATTCAAAGCTACCTACTTACATAAATGTCTCTTAGTCCTTCAGACGAGAGCGAGACGCTCAAGGTCTGATTACAAATCAAGAAGTATGCCTCTCCTTAACTATTACATTTACGTTTGGTGCATCCATCTTCAAAAGTTTTTAAACAATTCATCATGTGCCCAAAATGCGTTGGTGTATGCCCCACGCTCACTTGACATTGGCGATGCTCCTGCATCACCAACCAACATTCCTAGATTTAAAAATATCTTGTACATGATCTTATGTTTAGATCATGGTGTAGGCAATTGATTATATGAGAACATCTATTTCAGAACAAAAAGAGGAAAGAATTATCTTCTTTGAAGAATTTGTATTTGTGTTTTTTGCATACATCCAAGTGATATCATTCTTGGGCTATTATCTAACTCTGTATTGATTATACGAGAACATCTATTTCAAAATAGAAAGAGGAAAGATTTATCTTCATGGAAGAATCCAGATTTGTGTTCTTTGCATAAATCTAAGTGATTTCATTCATGGGGTATTATCTAACTCTGAACATGGACTGCTTACCAACCACACACCAATTTTTCTCTTTAAAAATATTTTGTATATGATCGTACTTAGTTCACATTAATGTAAGCATTTTGGAAAGAACATTTGATTATAATACGAGAACATCTAAACCATAGAAAAATATTAAAGATTTATGCTTTTGGAAGAATGGCTTAATGTGGAGAGTAGAATCAAAAGAGAGAAATAATATTATATCCATGGAACTCCTTAAAGATCCATGGAACTCTGGTTGGGTATGTTATTCTTTCTCATGGTTGGGTATGTTATTCTGGTTTGAATCACTTATTTAATATTTATATGTTTATTGTTTTAGACAAGTATATACTAATATGTATTATTGGTTTTTCTTCCTTGTTACAATAATGTATGTGCATGGAGCATGAAAGAGAGCATGAATGTCCGAGGATGGACTCCAACACCTTTGGTATGCCAATTTTGCTTAAGTTGGTTTATTTTATTTATCTAAATATTATTTTTTAAAAGTGTACACTTTATGTTAAACAAGTATATATTTTATTTAAGTTAAGTATTGGCCATGATTATAAACTAGGCTTACGATATGTGTGTTGGATAGTTGTATCAATAATTTGCAATTCTTGTCCTTTTCAAAGGGATGTTGACAGTGTGATTGATAGGCTCTGACATAAGAACATAGAACTTGGTCAGTGATTTTTGCAAGATTGCGAAGATGTAGGATTTAAATTTGAAAAGAATGTGTACACGTTATTAAATTGCTCTATGGAAATATACATTTATGGAGACAAACTCTTAAAGTCTCTTAAACTCTATTATTATTAATTTAATTTTTAGTTGAAGTTGAATTTGCTATATAGGAGTACTTTATGCGTTGCTACCATTTATTCATCTATTTGAATATTTATTTGTTTTCAGTTTAACACTCTCAAAATACTCATTTTACTAGTTGCTTGCAATGAATTTCAATCACTATTTGAATAATTCAATAGCAAGTTTATATATAATATTAGAAAACTCTCTCAAAATACTCATTTTACTAGTTGCTTGCAATGAATTCAATCACTAAATAGGTATTACATCTGGATCATACATGAGGTCCCACATAATCCACATCTCCACATTCTTTTTCCTATGTCTTTATTAGGTAGGACCCTTATAGGGTAGTTACTAATAGGTATTCTCTCTATCATTGGATAGAATACATGCTTCGTAAGGATGAGACTCTCAACAACTACTTAAACCATTGATGACAGGTTATCCTTGCATAGTGGTGTTTAATATGGTAATATTATTATAAGGAAGGTTCTAATATATAATCTCTTTATCATTAACTAGAATAAATTCTTTCTAAAGTTGGGATTCAATATTCATTCTGAATAGTAACCCAAAACGCTAACAATGATTGTGCCTTGCATATTAGTGTTTAATATGGTAATATGGGTTAAATGGCTCAAAGAAATAAGAGTCGACACTCCCATTTCTTATACACCCATAAACCCATTATCTTAAAAAATGCAATTAATCTTATTTAGCATAAAAACTCCTTAACCAAATTGATGATTATATTTATTCCCAACACATTAGTGAAAGATTAGAATACCCTCTCCATATTTTTTCACCAATATGAGAGAGTTTAAACATTCAATTTTGGCTCTTAAATTATACATCTATCATAACCTATGATAGAGATATAAATTAAATAATAGAGATGTAAATTAAATAAAATTGTAATTAATACATTCGTCATAACCTATAACAAAGATATAAATTAAATTAAATTGTAATTTTTTTTATCACATGATTTGAATTTCATGGTGGATGCATTTGTTGGCCTTGAAAGTCATAATATGTTGAATTTGATATTTTCAATATCCTCTTGTTATAGTAGGTTTCTTGTGTGAGGAAAAAGGAAATATGCATATGTTCTAGGTTTCAATAATACAATAGATGATTTGGATGGTGCAATGTGTGTTTGGGTTCATTTAATATTTTTTTAGCTTATGAGTTTCATGCGTTTGTAGTCCATAGATTTCAAATTTTTTAACTTATGAGTTTCACGCATTTGCAGTCCATAGATTTCAAATTTGGTAAAAGAAATAGAGTATGAGTAAGAAAGTTTAGTAAGAAATTTTCTTGGAGAATCAACTTAAAAAGTAAGAGTCCAATAAAATGGAAAAAACACCTTACAAGAAAGAAAACCTTTCTCATAGTTCAATAATGGAAAAAAAAGGGAAGTTGTATATTATAAAAAGGGACACCTTATTATGGATTTAGATTCATGCTAGTGAATCAATGGGTAATACACTAGAATATTGTATCACATATCTCATCCATCATTGTGGGCATATCAATCGAGAGAATCAAGAGCACTATGTATTTGAATATTTTGTGTAGAAAAATATATGTGCATATTCACACCATTTGAGCATATAAAATATTATGGTGAGATAATGATTAATTCTAAATGAGTACAATATTAATTCTAAATAGATATCAAAACTCATTAATCATTATTTAGGTACATAGGAATGAGCACAACAAAACTATTGTCCAATGGTACACTTGTCGAACAAAAAAATATTGTCGAACAATACACTTTCACCATAGTATAGCCATTACATAGCAATGAAGGATCCAAAACACCTATACAATAGGAATTAATGAAAATTCAAAATGTGTCCAAAGCACCTGTCTAATAGTACACCTATTCCATTATACCCTTGTCTATTGTAAAAAATACCCAAGTTGTGTCAAGATTTCATTGGGATGTCAACATCGAAAAAAGGCCCATTACTATTCTTGAGATTCAAGAATGCCTTGTTTCTCTTCAAAAGTGTATGTTAGATGCTATGGTCCATACATGAGATATCTCAAGGATAGGAGGACTACAACTAAATCCAATATGATTGGGGGGACGGGTAGATTATTTTGGGTGAAATAACTTGTTCACCAAATTCCTTATGCCCAAAAAATATTTTTTTCTTAATATTTTTTGCAGATGTGTAATGAACCCCGTCATTACGACACAAACGACGCAAAAAGTACACTTTTTTTTAAACCCAAGGAAAGAAACATAATTAATACAATCAAGCGTCACAACTCGACGATGAACAAAACAACATAATTCACACATCCCATAAACATAACGACCTAACATTATAGCACATCAAGGAACTAGAAACAACAACGCACAGTTAACCACAAGGAATGAAACAACTAAGCTTAAAGACCATGTCAAGATCATCCAGACATAACCCGCAACGAAAGAGGAACATGAACTAGAACCTTCCAGCGAGTGAGAAACATAATCACAATCAAGAGTTACAAACAAATCACCAAGCATCAATCAATAATCAACATCATCATCATTAGGAGGCACACAACCCAATGCTAGGTTATCATGCGTAACTATCGGTCAATGCGCGCAATGATCCAGACATAAGGGATCATGCCGTCGCATTGCGACAAGCACGATGGTAACTAAGGCGCAACATAAACAATTCTAAACCTTCAATCAAGACACAAATCAAATGCGCCAAAAGTCCCAACTTAAACTGTCAACATTATATGAAAACTAAAACAAGCACTCAAAGAACAAGCTAAACGAGATGCAAGATGACTACAATCAATAAATTAATTTGCGCAACAACTAATTAGTTTTCTTGTTATCCTACAAGACATAACATAGATAATTTCCCTTATTGCGCAACGACCTAGATGTAACTCATTGTTAGTTTACCATCATAAAGACTAATCATAACAAGTAACCAATCATAATATCAAAATCAACATATAACAACCTTCAAGTATCAATTATACCCTTCTAGTCCAAGGGGGTTTATTAATCAATTCAACTATCATTTTTTTTACTTAACCATATCCATATTAGAAAAAGAAACCTTAACTTTTAAAAGGTAAAACTTATGTCTAATTTATAATTTATTAATAAATTCAGACTAAACAATCCAGGTGAAGATTCCCAAACTTTACTGAGAGTAATCCTACCTACCTTCCTTTAATTACACAGCCCTTAAACATTGTAAGGAATAAAGTTATCTTCTAACCAATAAATATCAATTAAATTCAACATACAAGGATTACCAAACTAACTTTATTGATTTCAGCAAGTCCCTAACTTAATGTCGGTTATAATTCAGGTAAAGAAAATTGATATAGGCAATTATAAACTGACTGCCATTTCACATTGTGCTTAAATTTAGCGCCCAGTTATAAACCATCATAAAAAACAATATAGAGTGGAAATTTTACCAGATCCTACAATAAGAGTTGTTCTAAAACATCAACCGTGAAAAGGTGAATTATTTTCCCTGCTAATCCTCGTGTTCTCAGGTATTGTGCAGAGTTGTTCTAAAACATCAACCGTAAAAAGGTAAATTATTTTCCCTGCTAATCCTCGTGTTCTCAGGTATTGTGCTGATTACAAAATTTACGCACTATTAAAATCATTTAGCACGGTTTCGACGTTGCTTCCACTCTAATTGGTAAATGAACGCCAACTGTTATAAAGCAGATTAAAAGAAGCTACTTTCCAATCCACGAAACTATTAACGCAAAGCCTTTCTAAAACAAATTAAACTGTCATAAAGCAAAGCATTTACGGAGGCTATAATTCCACTGCCAAATTCACCATATGCCAATAATGCTACAGCCAAATAATATATCTGGGGCATTACTACTGCCATTTACCTGTTTGTAAATTAATGCGTTGCCCAGAAACATTAAAACTATTACATGAAAATCTAAGCGTGCGACTATTCGACCGGTTCTTTATTTTTTTGGCAACTGTTCCAAGACAAAACTAACTATTATGCAGCTTCCACATCAGGAATAAATGCAGGGATTGGTGCCCCAAAAGTTCGCTTAGGCTCACGCCCAAGCACCACAGAAGGGAGACTATTGAGGCGCCGAGGTAGGAGAAAAACGCAGGGGACAACCATTTAGTGAACTACCATTGAAATTGGGCACTGGAAAAGACTT
>JZKD02S1650074.1:545186-560146 GCA_000966675.3 Picea glauca
AGGAAATTATAATATTAGATTCAAACAAATTAATGAACAAACAAAATTACAGATTTGGTCATCTCGTTACAATTTCATGACCGAAGGCATAAAATCGCAATATACTCATGTGCTATAGGATTTGGTTAGATTTTTTACCATGAATAGCATTTTTCATTGTTGGAGTTTTGTCTAATATGGACAACATGTATCCCTATGTATGTGTTTCTCCACAAAACCCACATTTTTGAATCAAATGGGAAGTTCAACAAGCATCCTAACCATCGAGGTAGTTGTCCAACATGCTACAAGAATATTCTAGTAACCTCATCAACTTGAGAAATTAAACATATCTTATTCATTAAATAAGGAAAATGCAATACTTATGCTAGAATAATTACTTTTGTCAAGTCAAAAATGGATTTTGAAGAAAAAATGGTAAAATATATTTATCATCATGAGGTAATAAGATGGGTAAATGGTTAAAACAAGATCTTGTAGACGCTACCAAATATGTAAAAACAAGGACCCTACACCATGAAATTGTTCAAGTCAAACATTAGAATTGGCATGCCATTTGGAATGAAGGACAAGTGGTGCATCTTTTTAATTTAGATGAGATGGGCCATAAAAGCATCCCCTCCACCCATACTATCCATTCATAGAATCAAGCTTGGTCAAGTGAGTGATTTAAATCCTAATAGGATGGGTTTTCTTAGCAAATATGAGATCTTGTTCCTTCTCGACCTTTGGTGGAGTTATATCGCAATCAACCTAGTAATAAATCCATTCACTCTGACATCCATCTTTGTTCCATCTCATAGTTATGGGTCTAACATACCCTTTGTAGTGTGTTCCGACTCATATTGTCTCATAGTCAATAGGTGGTCTCTAATCGGTTTTTTACATGGATTTGGTCTGGTTATCTTGAATCCATCTACCATGGACGGTCATTGTCACATCAATGGCTATGATTCTTCTAAAATTGAAAATCTTCATCATGTTCAACAAAGAATTACTTTCCAAACTAAGGATTTACAAGTAGCAATTTCCCATCAAGCAATAACAAAATTTCTTCTCAAATTGAAGTTCAATTAGTTAGGAATGCTAAATTGGAAGCAATAGTGTCCATCCAGAGAAATCAAATAAAAAATCTCATTGCAGACCATAACATGCAATACCAATTGACTCGGGGTCTAGCAAGGAAATCTCACTCTATGACTTGTCTTCCAAAAGTCTGTAATGGGTCTGTCATAGAAACTATTAAGGAGGATGATACAGTGCTACAAATCTAAGGGGATATGGAATACAAGAATTTCCATATCTGGAAATCCATGAAGATGTCAAGAAACAAGCCCATGATTGGCTTTTATGTTTTGCAAAATAGTATTTTTTATAGGCAAGTATAGTCCACTTTATAGTTGTAAGTTTTATAGTTTTGTGTAAAAGGTTGTAAGGACAACTTAGTTTGAAGGTGGAATTTCTATAGTTTTGGGAAATTTTGAATCCCAATCATCAAACTTTCTCTAGTTGATATGTATTATCATGTTGTACAGTGTGGTCACAACTTTCTTTGAATACAATCAATACCCATTTGATTTTTTTTTAAATGTTGTTGCACCAAGAAATATACTAGTGGAAAATATAATATGCTACATTGAGCATTAAATTAAGAACCTACCTAATAACTCAATAGAAGAGGCGAGGAAAGAATGTGATGTAGCACTAAGAAGAGAAAAATGGCACTTGTCAGGAAATATTAACAAGGTAGATGTGTTTCCTTTAGGAAAGTTGAGAAATAATAAAAACATCATAATAGTTAAAGTAGACAAGTGTAATGTCACATTTATGCTAGAATAAACAAGACTACGATAGAAAAATGGAGCACCTCACAACTAGTGGGATTTATAGAAAACTATTCTATGATCTCATAAATAAAATTCTAAAATATGTAATAAGGTAATTAAGGAGTTGTCTCTTGAGAAGAATATACAAAATAAACTCGTTGTCTCTTGAGAAGAATATACAAAATAAACTAACTCATAATAACATGATCATGTCTGACATTTATGGATTTCCTAAAATCCACAAGGATGGTGTTCCATTCAGGACTATCATAAACACTATTAGATCACCAATGTATTACTTGGCTAGATTTCTTGCACAGAATCTTAAATACCTTGATGGGAACAAGGTTTCTTTTATAAGGACTCAGTTCATCTAGTCAATAAATTGAATAATCTAAAAATGGATGGGGAAGACATTCTTATTAGTTTTGATCTAGTTTCACTTTTTATGAAGATACTACTAAGGGAAAGTATAAGGGTGTTATTGGATAAATCCGTAAGTGTAGATACAAACCGATCTCCCTAGATCCACCTGGATCTAGAACAAAGCAAGACAGAATAATACTCTTTCCCTAGATTTCAACTGCTGAATAAACTAGGAGGCAAGAATCATGAACATACCTTATGATCGCTTCCTTGGGTATTTGTTGTTCCAAGATTCGCTCCAATGCTCTTGTGTCTTCAAGACCACAACAATACAAACCAATCGAAGTGAAGAAAAATCAATATATTCAACAATTAATCTATGTATATGATCAAGGAGTTATACAATAAAGTGTCATTAGCTTTATGGGAAAGAGACATATTACTGTATTATATTGATTGAAAGCAAAGATTACAACCTGATCCTTGATGTTGCAAACCTCCTTTTGATGGCCCTTTGCTTCGACACACACACTTGCTCACTTGCATGAAGAAGATCAACCACTTTTGATAACCTTGCTAGAGTTCCTTAGCTGTTGTAGCATCAATCCTTCACACAATATTCCACTAATTCTCCAATAAATCTCTTGCTAGTTTGCTTCTAACCTTTTCCATGAGAATCCCCTCAATATATAAGAGAGAATACATTAGTTACTTGGATAGGAATGATCCCAAAATATCAGGAAAGCCAGTACTTAGATAACCATTCGAATGCCATCTCATCTTTCTAGAAGATTCCCTTCTAGAAGGTTCGAGAATTTATCTTTTTTCCTTCTTTAGAAAGAGTTCGCACCCTAACAGTTAGGCACAGTGCAAACTTCTCGCACTCTTCCTTAAAGCAGCCTGCGAGAATCATGCATTCTCGCAGGCAAATGTATTGACAGCCTGCGAACCTTCCTCAAAACTGTGATTTCTGGAAAGAGATAAAGGTAACTTTTCTCAGGATAAAGTACTAATGAAGAGCCTAAGTTCACCAACATCATCACATCATCATGATGACCAAAATTATGGATAACAAAGGGTCATAAGGGATATCACTAATGATGAGATGATGAATCTAGTTTAGGTGTGTTTTTTGGTTGTGGATATTGATTATCTTCTTGATTTATATGTAGGTATGTTTAGCCCCCTTTTGCTGATGAAGTTTTTTGGGAAAATTTCCTTGTAAAATATTGTAATTTTGTAGTCAATTTGGACCGTTCATTATAAGGTCGCAGATCTAACAGTAGAAGTTATGTTAAGATTTTTTTCCCTAGAAGGAAACCCTTTTTTCTTAAGGGAATTGTATTGTGGCTGGGTATGTGAGTGAATATTATATTATGAGAGAGGAGACTGTGAGAGAAAGAAGAGGAAGTTACATCAAGTGTGTTGTAGGTAGTATCCCTTTATTTGCTAGATAATAATAAGGGAAGGACCTGGAAATTTATTTGGTGGACATAGCCCACTCTGGGTGAACCACACATATTTGTGTCTCTATTGTTTTTTGTATCTTATATGTTTTATTTCCGCATTTGTTTTATTGTATTTCTCCTCTATCTTGTTTTTCTAACAGCTGGTATCAGAGCCAAATGTAACTCGCAAGAAAAGAGGGTTCCTAGTTTGAGTGGGAGAAATGGAGGAAGATGGAAAGTTTAAGGTCAAGAAATTTAATGACCAAAACTATTAGCTATGAAATATGCAAATGGAAGATTATTTATATCTGAAGGATCTATTCCTACCATTGGACAGAATAACAAAGAAGACGACGAGTATGATGGACGAAGAATGGAATTTTCTTGACAGAAAGGAACCGAGAATGATACGGTTGTGCTTGGTAGTGTTGATGTCTTTCAATATTTCAAAAGAAAAGAAAACGAAGGATCTAACTGAGGCATTGATTAAACTATACGAAAAACCCTTGGCCTCAAATAAGGTATTTTGAATGAAGCAGTTATTTAATATGAAGATGTCAAAAGGTGGGTCTGATGTTGATCATTTAAATGAATTTAATACATTTACTAATCAACTAAGTTATGTAAAATTGGACTTTGATGATGAGGTTAGGGATCTTATAATCTTGTGTTCATTTCCATAAAGTTGTAACAACTTGGTCATGGTTGTAAGTTACTCTGTCTATGGTTCAAACACTCTAAAATTTGATGATGTTGTTGGTGTTATCCTTAGTAAGGAAATGTGGTGGAAAATAATGTGTGAGACATTATATAATGCATTGACCATGGAGAACACAGGAATACAAAGGATAGAGGAAAGGGATAAAGGAACCGCGAGAATTGTAGGAAGGGAATATCCAAATCTGGACTACGAAAGATAGAGTGTTGGAATTGTGGGAAGAAAGGACTTATAAAGAAAGATTGTAGAGCTCTAAAGAAACAAAGATATGGATAACAAGAGAAAAATCAGGAAGAGAATATAACAAGTGATGTGTTACAACATGCCTTGATTCTTTCTTTAGATAATGTTACTGAATCTTGGGTAGTAGATTCAAGGGCTTCATTTCATGCCACACCCCATATGAAATATTTTCAATATTATGTTCAAGGTGATTTTGGATAGGTTTATTTGGGTGATGATGAACCATGTCAAATTGTTGCAATGGTTAAGGTAAAAACAAAGAAAAAGAATGGAAACCAATGGTTACTAAAAGAGGTGAGACATATACCAAATCCGAGAAGAAATCTAATTTCAGCAGGGCAGTTAAGAAGTGAAGGCTATATCTATATATTTACAGATAAGGCGTGGAAGGTCACTAAGGGATCATTGGTAATGACAAAGGGGAGAAGGCATTGTATTTATGTATTGTTAATGTTGACTCTTCTATCTCTTTAGCTTCTATATGAGTGGATGCAACACTATGGAATCATAGTCTTAAACACATGAGTGAGAAGGGGATGTAGATACTTCACAAAATGAATTTGTTTCCATATCTTAAACAAGTTGATTTAGATTTCTATGAGAACTGTTTTTAAGGAAAATAGAAGAGAGTTATATTTGTCAAAGTCAGAAAAGAAAAGAAGAGTGAAAAGTTGGAGCTTGTGCATACAGATGTATGGGTACTATCTTAGTTATCATCTCTTCGTGGATCTCATTATTATGTTACTTTTATTGATGACGTAACTAGAAAAACTTGGGTTTATTTCAATTGGAAAAAATCTAACGTTTTTTTATATTTTTAAGAAATGGAAATCTTTGGTTGAGAATGAGATAGGACAGAGGTTGAAGTGTCTCAAATTAGACAATGGAGGTTAATATTGCAACAATGAGTTTGAATATTATTGTTCATACCACGGGATTCTTAGAGAGAAGACAGTTCCAATAACACTAAAATAAATCGGTGTGTTAGAAAGGATGAACATGAAAATCATGGAACATGCAAGGAGTATGAGATTGTGTGTTGGGTTGCCCTTACAGTTATGGCTAGAATTTGTAGATACTGATGTTTACTTAATAAACAGAGGAACTTCAAGATCTTTGGATGGTGGCATTCCAGAGGATGAATGGATAGGTAAAAAGGTAAACTATTCATTTCTGAAGACTTTCAGTTGTGAAGCATTTTTCCATATTAATAAAGAAAATAGAACAGAGCTTGAAGAAAAATCCAAGAAGTGTACATTTATTGGATACAGTGTTAATGATTTTGGTTATCTCTTATGGGATTATGAAAATCACAAAATCATTAGGAATAGATATGTCATATTCAATGATAAGGTCATGTATAAAGATCAGTTGAAAAACTAGAATATACATTGCTCGATGAGATCATTAAAAAAGAAATTCTAGGTACCAAAAAATTAAAATGTACAACAACAAAAGTAGCATGTACCTCAAACTCCTGTGAGTGTTATTAGAATATCTATCAGGATAAGTCACAAAATCATTAGGAATAGAGATGTCATATTCAATAAGAAGGTCATGTACAAAGATCAGTTGCAGGGAAAGAAATAGGAAAAAGGAAAACCATAATACACATTGCTTGATGAGATCATTAAAAAAGAAATTCTAAAGGTACCAAAAAATCAAAATGTACAACAACAAAAGTACCATGTACCTCAAAATATTGTGAGTGTTGTTAAAATGTCTACCAAGATAAGTAGACCCCTTGAACGATACTCTCCTTCATTGTATTATTTATTGTTGACTGATTCTGGTGAACTAAAAAGTTATGAAGAGGCAATGTAGGTAGACACTAAAAAGAAGTGGGAGCAAGACATGAAAGAGGAAAAAGATTCCTTGGTCAATAACCAGACTTGGGACTTGGTACAGTTGCCTACAGGAAAAAGAGCATTGCAGAATAATTGGGTTTACAAGTTGAAGGAAGAATATGGAGGTATAAAGAGGTACAAGGCTAGACTTCTTGTAAAGGGGTTTGCACGAAAGAAATGTATATATTTTGATGAAATATTTTCTCCTATTGTTAAAATGACTTCAATTAGGACTATTTTAAGTCTTGTGGTAGTAGAAGATTTTCATCTTGAACAATTAGATGTAAAAATAGATTTTCTCCATGGGGGTTTGGAGGAAGAGATTTATATGCAGCAACCATAAGGGTATGTGTTCAAAGGAAAGGAGAATTTGGTATGCATGTTGAAGAAGATATTGTATGGCCTAAAGAAAGCTCCAAGGAAGCGGTATTTGAAGTTTGATAGGTTTGTGACAGAACAAGTTTATAGTAAATGACAGGGTAAAATCATGAAGGTGGGTAACATTTTCGTGAGAATGGAGGCAGAAAAATTATTATAATCCATTTTTCGGCCGAAAAAACACATCTTTCGGTCGAAACCTTGAACGTCAAATCGAATGAAGGACGAATGACATACTCAAATTTCATGCAATAAAAAACAACAACACAAATTTCAGCCTAAAATGTTTTCGACCAAAAAACTAATTTATATACAGTCGGCCTTTTCCTCCACTGTTACTTTATAGATAGTTGAAGTGAACGCTATGTTGGACACACCTACCACACTTAGAGGGGGGGTGAATGACTGTGGGGATCTTTTTCCCAAAACTTCCCTCTTACACAAAACTCATTAGTTAGCATTCAACATTTACTCATTACTCATTGTTGTCATTAATAATCAGTTAGATGTGAATACATATCAGCAACATATATCAACAATATATCATCAACAAATCATCTCCACAAGGAACACAAGGAACATAAGATGTATGTACAATTTTTCTTTCTATTATGGACTTCAATCCGAGGATTTTTCAGCAACAACTGAATAGAGTACAAATCTACAACAACACCAGCTCTATATGCAAGACTCAACTTACATTCTTAGCACCAACTGAGATGAGGCAACAATCCTCAACAGATATCAATTTGTACCTTAAACAAGTGCATCAACCATGCACCAACCTGTGCCAAACAACATGTAATGAACTTGTACCATAAACAAGTGCATCCAACCATGTACCAAGTATATACCAATCATGTTTCAACTAATAATCAATTATGACTCATCAATATGTACCAAAATCATCAAATATACACCTCATGTATGTGACAACTCATCAACTACTTGTCTCAACTATGACTAGTTTTGGATTAGTCAACAACCCTAACTTGAAATAATCCTAACTTTGTACCTGTAATGAATAAATATATGAAACTGATACACAATGTTATTCAATTTGTTTTATGCAATTTCTCCAGGTTTCACTACTTGGAACCTCTCAGAAAAGGATTTATAGAAAAAATGACATACCTTGCTGAATTCTAGCTTATTTTAGAGAGAGACCTTGTAGAGTGTGCCCCAAATGGAATGTCGGTTGAATCGATATAAAACTATTACAAAGAATAATAAAGATTATAATATAACCAACACAATTGGTCTCACTGAATTTGGATCTGTTATGAAGAGGTTATGATGTTTTTACCCAAAACACTGATTTTAGACTAGTTTCAGGACTAGCCACAAACCCTATTTTCCACGGCGTGTATCTCCAAAAATACAACGACCCACAAGCTGAATTTTTTACCACTGATACTTTCGTATGTTTTCTCAATGTAATATCAATCGCATGGTCTAAATCATTATATAAAAAATGTTATTGCGAAAATGGTGAGATGACCTGTAAATAACATACCTTAAAAAGCATCATGAAAAGAATTTATCCTCCCTTGAATTCCGGGCCTCTTTTCTTCACCTTCCCTCTGAAATCTAGCTTAGATACCCTTTGGTTACCTCAGTCACCTATATATCTTCAATATGCGCAAGTGTTCCACACCAAAAATTCTCAAGAAGCTCTCACAAGAAGCTCTCCACCAATACTCCAAAAGATGTTCTCACAAGAAGCTCTCCATTGATCCACAAAAAAGATGATCTACAAGAGACCAATGCTATCTTATTTATACTTTCATCCTCTAGGTCACTTAACCCATTTGTAAGTCACTTAACCTATTTTCCTTATTTTAGGGTTAACCACTTTCCATAAATAGAGAGTTCTCCAATACTTTACCAATTAAATATTCCTTCTTGATTTTGTTACCTTACTTTATCATTTCTTGATTTTGTCACTTCTCTTTATTATTTAAATAATCCACCTTGATTTTATCACTTTAATTTATCATTTAAATAATGTTTTATTCTTTTAGGTCACTTTACTTTATCATTTAAATAATTATTTCTTCTTTTAGGTCACTTTGACTTCTTTGACCTTGGGGGCTTCAAGCCTTCATGTGGGGGTCCTTCATCTTCGTAAGGCCATAANAGCAACCACAGGGGTATGTGGTCAAAGGAAAGGAGAGTTTGGTATGCATGTTGAAGAAGATATTGTATGGCCTAAAGAAAGCTCCAAGGAAGCGGTATTTGAAGTTTGATGGGTTTGTGACAGAACAAGGTTAAAGTAAATGTCAAGGTAAAATCATGAAGGTGGGTAACATTTTCGTGAGAATGGAGGTAGAAAAATTGTTATAATCCATTTTTCGGCCGAAAACACACATCTTTCGGCCGAAACCTTGAATGTCAAATCGAATGAAGCATGAACGACATACTCAAATTTCATGCAATAAAAAACAACAATTGATTTTTTTCTCCGACAACACAAAGTTCGGTCGAAAATGTTTTCGACCAAAAAACTAATTTATATATAGTCGGCCTTTCGCTCCACTGTTACTTTATAGACAGTCGAAGTGAACGCTATGTTGGACACACCTACCACACTTAGAGGGGGGGTGAATGAGTGTGGGGATCTTTTTCCCAAAAAATCCCTCTTACACAAAACTCATTAGGTAGCATTCGACATTTTCTCATTACTCAGTGTTTTCATTAATAATCAGTTATATGTGAATACATATCAGAAACATATATCAACAATATATCATCAACAAATCATCTCCACAAGGAACATAAGATGTATGTACAATTTTTCCTTTTATTATGGACTTCAATCTGAGGGTTTTTCAGAAACAACTGAATAGAGTACAACTCTACAACAACACCATCTCTATATGCAAGACTCATCTTGCATTCTTAGCACCAACTGAGATGAGGCAACAATCCTCAACAGATATCAATTTGTACCATAAACAAGTGCATCAACCATGCACAACCTATGCCAAACAACATGTAATTAACATGTACCATAAACAAGTACATCCAACCATGTACCAAGTATATACCAATCATGTTTCAAATACTCATCAATATGTACCAACATCATCAACTATACACCTCATGTATGTGCCAACTCATCAACTGCTTGTCTCAACCATGACTAGTTTTGGATTAGTCAACAACCCTAACTTGAAATAATCCTAACTTTGTACCTGTAATGAATAAATATATGAAACTGATAAACAATGTTATTTAATGTTTTTTATTCAATTTCTCCAGGTTTCACTACTTGGAACCTCTCAGAAAAGGATTTATAGCAAAAAGGGCATACCTTGCTGAATTCTAGCTTATTTTAGAGAGAGACCTTGTAGAGTGTTCCCCGCATGAAATGTTGGTTGAATCGATCTGAAACTATTACAAAGAATACTAAATACTATAATATAACCAATACAATTTTCCTCACTAAATTTAGATCTGTTATGAAGAAGTTATGACATTTTTACCCGAAACACCGATTTTAGACTAGTTTTAGGACTAGCCACAAACCCTATTTTCCACGGTGTGTATCTCCAAAAGTACAACGACCCACAAGCTGAATTTTTTACCACTGATAATTTCATATGTTTTCTCAATGGAATATCAATTTCATGGTCTGAATCATTATAGAAAAAAAGTTATTGAGAAAATGGTGAGATGACCTGTAAATAACATACCTTAGAAAACATCATAAAAAAAAATTATCCTCCCTTGAATTTCGGCCCTCTTTTCTTCACCTTCCCTCTGAAATATGGCTTAGATATCCTTTTTTTACCTCATTAACCTATATATCTTCAATATTCTCAAGTGTTCCACACCAAAAATTCTCAAGAAGCTCTCACAAGAAGCTCTCCACCAGTACTCCAAAATTCTCACAAGAAGCTCTCCATTGATCCACAAAAAAGATGATCTACAAGAGACCAATGCTATCTTATTTATACTTTCATTCTCTAGGTCACTTAAACCATTCTTAGGTCACTTAACCCATTTGTAGGCCACTTAACCTATTTTCCTTATTTTAGGGTTAACCACTTTCCATAAATAGAAAGTTCTCCAATACTTTATCATTTAAATATTCCTTCTTGATTTTGTCACCTTACTTTATCATTCCTTTATTTTGTCACTTTTATTTATTATTTAAATAATACACCTTGAATTTATCACTTTAATTTATCATTTAAATAATGATTTCTTCTTTTAGGTCACTTTGACTTCTTTGACCTTGGGGGCCTCAAGCCTTCATGTGGGGGTCCTTCATCTTCGTAAGGCCATAGATCTCAAACCATGACGAGTTATGTGACATTCCACATACCATCGAAAATGGCATGACAAGCACTATCCATCTAGGATAGTTTCACCAACAATTTTCTAGATCTTCATCTCATTATTCCACATACAAGAATGGGTCCTCCAACCATTCTTCTAGGATAACTCAATCCGCAAAGCGTCTTCCCGTGAGGGATTTCACCATAAGGGGACCACTTTGNCATTTAAATAATGATTTCTTCTTTTAGGTCACTTTGACTTCTTTGACCTTGGGGGCTTCAAGCCTTCATGTGGGGGTCCTTCATCTTCGTAAGGCCATAGCTCTCAAACCATGAGAAGTTATGTGACATTCCACATACCATCAAAAATGGCATGACAAGCACTATCTATCTAGGATAGTTTCACCAACAATTTTCTGGATCTTCATCTCATTATTCCACATACAAGAATGGGTCCTCCAACCATTCTTCTAGGATAACTCAATCCACAAAGCGTCTTACCGTGAGGGATTTCACCATAAGGGGACCACTTTGGAGTTCATCCATTTGTGCACCTTATCAATCATGATAATAAAATAATGAGAGCATCGGTCCTCCAACCATTCTTCTAGCATAACTCAATCTACAAAGTGTCTTCCCGTGAGGGCTTTCACCATAAGGGGACCAGTTTGGAGTTCATCCATCTTTACTTATTATCAACCATGACAAGACAATAATGAGTCATATTTACATCAAACAAACTTGGGTCCATTACCCAAACCTTTGTGCTACGGTGATTTCTTCAAGGGTTGACATCAATGACAACCAACCTTAATCAACAATCTCCCCCTTGGCATTGATGGAAACACTTTGATGCAATACTGAAATCATATCACTCATGCTCCCCCTGGAACCATGCCTATGTTCTCTACATCTAATAAATATGCCCCCCTTGGAACCATGCCTTTGTCCTCTGCATATGAAAAATCCTCTCCCCCTGGAACCATGTGTCTGTCCTCTACATCTGATAAATATCTCCCCCTTTGTCATCAATGGAAAAGGTATCTTTCCATTTGGGGCTGCTCCCCTGCTATAACCCTAAATTGCACTATCCATGCTTACTTGGCATCAGGTCAACTCATTTCCCTTCATTGCCAAAGCCATGCTGAACAGACTCTTCAAAAACCTCCTAAATTAAGTAACCCGCGCCCTAACCTATCACTGGGCGTGTTGGAACGCTAGCAGGCCTTCTGTTGCACGCGTTGGAATGTTGGCTGGCCCACTACAGCCAGCGTTTACCTAAAAAAGCAAAAAATCAAGAAAGTTTCCGACGGAACGAGAAGCTTTTGGTCAGTTAACTGGAACTCCCAGCCATGCATGGCCGAGATTTTGCCTAAAACCCTAGCTCCTTCTAGCCTATAAAAGAAGGGGTAGGGGTACTATTCAAAGGAGGAAAAATCATAGCAAAGAAACTCTGCCCAATTGCCAAGTCCGTTTTGTCCCAACCCTTTATCCTTTCCTCAAGCTTTAGGAGAATTCAAGCAAAGCAGTTGGAGGACAAAGAAGAGGAGGATCCCAGGATCAGGATCGAGGAACGGTGGCCGGTCTCTATAATCATTGTAAGTTGATTCTTATTGAGATTAATAAAAATATGCTTTTCCCGTCCCAAATACATGAGTCTCATATGTCTTATTTGATTTATGTTTAATCTCTAACCCTCTAGTAGATCAATAGCATGCATGCGTAGTTTTGTCTTGATTGCAGGATCGCTTTTTGGAAGGAGCAGCAATAGCAAGGGGATAAAAGCTCAACGGAGGATCTACTTTAACCGTCGATAAAAAGGTTAGTTGATTCTTCCCATGTTTGCCTGAGAAAAAGGGTTTTAGGTTTGGGGTAGAAGGTTAAAAGTTATTTCTTAAGGGTCATGATCTGCATGCAAGTTTAAGCCCTAGCTTGTTAGTCCGTAGGGTAGAATAACCCCACAACATCCCCCTTCTTGAAATTTTTTTGGGGCTTCTCCCCCTATCTGAGTGCCTTTGATCTTCCTCTGAATAATCTCTCTCCTTTTGAACAAGGGATATCACTCTGATGTAATGTTGAAAATACATCGAACATACTCCCCCTGTGACCATCGCTCCTCCTAGAATCATGGGAAGAAGAATGACTACCCCTATGGGTATGTATCTCCTATCTTCTCTGTGTGATGAACAATTTGTTACCATATAATGATCCTTAGACCTGTTCATGCATAAAACTCATGCTATACCAAGCATCATGAAGCAAAAGATATGTCAACAATGAAAGAAAGAATCATGAGAAAAATATCAACCAAGGACATCTTGTACAAAAATGTGTGCTCATCATGCACAACACCTATGTACATCAACCATGTACATCAATATCATGCAATGTGCCAAAAGATATCATCCATGGAATGTATCAATCATATGCCTCTATCAATATGCCAACATGTGCATCTACCAATATGCTAACCATGTGCATCCACCAATATGCCAACCATGTGTATCTATCAATATGACAAACAAATATCATCTATGAGTGTACCATCATGCATCATCAATTGCACCAAGCAAGTATATCAACCATGCATCAACAAGCTATGACTCCGGAATGATGTACAACATGACTATCAACTCAACTCACCAACTACATGTCTCAATATGTAGCCCAACCACATGCAAAATGCATGCACCATGATATCCAACATATGCTTCCAATAATACATCATAATATATATCATTGAAAATCAAATATGTACTAGCCATGTACCCCAACAGATCAACATCAATCCATACTCATGGGTTAGTGCCATGGACCTAAGATTTTATTTTACATCATCACCTTACATAATCTAATATAGAATCATGAGAACCTGCAACAAAAAATGTGAGAATCTACAATAAACCATGTCAGACCCTACATCATAGAGTTATACCATCACATCAAACTACAATCCATGTGCATAGCCTTTTTTCTTAGGCTTCACCACATATACGCAGCCTGCTTCACAGACGGCTCTTGTATGTACGTGACCTATACAAGGTCAGCCTGTGTATGTACGTGAATGATACCATTGTCATCGGTGTATGCCTCAGTAGATGACATTTTTGAACTTCCCTTCAGTCTTTCATTCTGTTCTCGCTGCTCTGTATTCTTTACCCACTTCTATAGATGTCCCTGCTCCTTAGAACTTGAGCTCTGAGCATCCATATTTTCAAATATGTCTCCCTTCCTTACTTCATTCCTTCTTCTAGCCATGCTATGTGAAGTCCTCATCATGGGCTTTCTTCTTGTGTTCCAACACTCCTGGGATTTGTGGACAAATCCACTATAGCTGTAGCATCTCATGGTGTTATAGTGAAAAACAATGTGTCCTACTTGATCACATCTCCAACACCTTATGGTGTTATGAAATCTTCCATTATATCTTCTTTCATAAGATATACATTTAAAAGATTTGTGACCATATTCATTACATGAATAACAATGCCCATGAAAAATACTTTCATACCTTTTCTTTGGTGTCTCAAAGATAGCTTCTTGATGTCTTTCTTGCTTTGTACTTTTGAAATTTTCCTTTCCTTGTGTAGATGGTTGTTTTTCAAATTTGTCTTCCTTTTTTGATGGACTTACCTCATGCTTATTTGAGGTTCTTTCTTCGACATATGTAGCTTCTTCTTTGTATCCAAGTCTTGATTTATCACATGGTGATCTTTTGTTAAGAACCAAACAACAATATAGCATAGAAAAACCTCAGGAAAAGTACTCAACGCCTTGAAAAAGAGATAATTTCAGATAATAAGCCTCTTCGAGGGGGCAACCTCTTTTTACCCCACTTAAATGTTCAA
>JZKD02S1650074.1:606866-619165 GCA_000966675.3 Picea glauca
TCAAAAAGTGCTCAAAAACATGTCTTACAATGCTCAAACTAACAAACCGACTGCTCCAATGGCTTCCCAGCATCCCAAAACCCCTGTCTGGGCTCTTTCGGCACCTCAATCGGTCGAAAAACGAAGAAGTTAGGCCTCCTAGAAATCTCCCTCTTCAAGCTTGATGTCTCTGGTTCTACAATTCGCACCCTTCTTCAATGAACCTGGCTCACACGCTCTTTTAAGCGCAAAAACCCAGCACCGGGTGCAACCGCACCAACGGTGCAAACCGTAGGACGGTTAAGGGCACGCCAGCCCCTAACCGCCTCGGCACCTGGGCGTATGGCGCATGTGACCGCGCGCTAGGAAAATGAGTGGTTAAGTCGTTATTCCCGTTTCAAACCGTATAACTCCCACGCGTTTTAATCCACCGGTCATATAACAAAACCACGGGTCATAACCCCGTGCATTTAACCGTTGGTTATGGTTCAAACCCCGCGTGCATATGTTTAATACAATGTAACATATGGTATATATGGTATGCAATTACAATTCGCGCACGATTTGGCTTTTACAATGTTCATATGTTGTGGAATGAAACCACGGGTCGGGGCTAAGCCCCAGCTCGCCCCCCTTTCCATTGAATACAACTATCAAGTTTAAATATATGCGCGTGGATATATGAAACAAGGAACAAGGCCGACATAGTGGTTAGCAGAAGGTTGTGAAGTCTTTACATAAGAGGGGAGGTCCGGGGGTCGAACCCCGCGGACTCCCATTACATTTTATATAACACATAAACCAAATAATGAGGGGGACATGTGGCACCCATGGATTGGGCCACGTGTCCTCATATCATTTGCCATCAACTGGACACGTGTCAACATCCGACTCGCCAGCAATCAACCAATAAAAAACTGCCACATCATCACCATACGGTCTGTACGGCCCTGTCACGTCAGACCGTACGGACTGTATGGACTGTACGGACAGGTACAGTCAACACCAAATTTTTGCCTGTTTGGCTTGGTGAACAGATGGCGATATCTTCTCCATACGGACTCCGTTTGAGAAAGTAAATATACCGTCGGAATCAGAAAGACGATACGAACGCAATGGCACTGTTTTCGTCGCATTCCGAGCACTTTGGAAATTGAGCAAAATTTGATCCCTTGATCACTGCCCTTTGATCAACTTTGTAGGTTTTATCTCAAGGTCATATTCCAACAACACAGCTATCCACTTTCCCCTTTTTCCCTCAAGATCAGGCTGAGTTAAAATATCTTTCATGGAACTGTTGGGCACATAAGAAGTGGTATGAGAATGCAAGATATAAACTTTGAACCAGGGATGATTTTAAGGATGGAAATTTATTTTAAAATGTAGAAACCTTGGCGAATCTTACTGATCCTTTTTATAGAAACTATAAATGTTTGGCTATATCTTTGTAAAAATATTCAAATGTCTAAGGATTTTCTATAGTTTGTATAAAATTTTAACGATTTTTGAGGTAAAATAATATTATTATATAGAATTTGGGCGAATCATTTTTAGAATAGCGATTCATTTTTTGGGAAAAAACATGGAAAATTAGCCCATGAACGAAATTTAGCCCCTAAAATCATCCATTCTTTGAACTCCTTCAGGGCCTTGACCAGTGCATATGCATGATTTTCCATGATATCATACTTCAATGGGGAATCCCTCAATGTCCTGCTATAGTCTTCTCAAAAAAATTATCATCCTTCTCTAGTAAAACACTAGCAATGGTGTGCTCTGAGGCAAAAGAGAACAATATAAATTGTTTTTCAAAGTTAGGACTAGCTAGTATCAGGGCCTTGGTCAATGCCACTTTAATTTCTTCAAAGGATTTCCTGGCTTCTAGGGTCCACTTTATCTCATTTCCTTTCTTGAGCATGTTAGTGATGTACTTTATGATTTCAGCAAAGTTAGGGAAGAATATTCTAAGAAAACTCACTTTCCCCAGGAAAGATTGCACTTCTTTTTTGCTTCTGGGTGTGCCAATTTTTAATATCCCTTAAACTCTGCTGGGATCTATATTTGTCCCCTCCTTTGAAATAGTGTGTCCCATAATGTGTCCCAGTAGCTTCCCTTCTTCCATGCCAAAATTTGACTTCTCGGGGTCCAATGAAATGCCAAACTTTCTGTACTTCTAAAAATCCCTTCTTAAATTTGTCTTTCTCATCAGCAAAAGCTATGTCCATAGCTATTTGAAACGTTTCCCCTGCGTTCATGAGCCCAAAAGGAATCTTGGCATACATGAATGTACCCCATGGTGTTGTGAATGTTGTCTTTTCCTGATCATCAAGGTGCACCATGATCTGATTGTACCCATAGAAACCATCCAACATTGACATTTTCTGAGAACCTACCATCTTCTGTAGAATGTGATCCATCTTAGGCAGTGGGTAGTTGTCCTTGAGAGACACCTTGTTCAGATTTCTAAATTCCACACACAATCTGATCTCCCCACTCTTCTTTCTAACAGGCACCAGAGTTGCCACCCATTTGGAAAATATTAAAGATACTATGATCTTGGCTTCAAACAACTTCTTTATCTCTTTCTCAATCAAGGGCAACAACAAAGGATTTATCCTTCTTAATTTCTGTTTGAAAGGTTTATGGTCTTCTTTAATTAGGATCACATGTTGAATTACCTTGGTGTCATGAACTTTTAGATCTTCATAGCTACAGGTAAAAACATCAGGGAATTCTTTCATCAAATTAATATATCTCTGCTTGAATTATGGGCTAAGTGTTTTAGACAACTTAATGACCTTGGGATCTTCCTGATTTCCAAGGTTGCAATCTTCAACATCCCCTTCATTTACTGTATTTTTTGGGATCCTGGCCACATCATTGTTATCAAAGAGTTTCTCCAATGGGACCAGGCCCTTGGGAATGATGTTACTCTTCATTTGCACTATATCTCTACCAGCAATCTGATTTTCAAAGTAACCATCCTTTGTGAAAATAGTTGCATCCACCTCTTCATCACAATATTCTTCATCAATATTCAAATTTTCAAATCCATCTTCCATTTTGAGGAAACTTTATATTTGTTTATCATATTCAAAAACCTGCCAGTACTTAATATTATCAGGCATTGTTGGTCTGTGCTTGATCTCAACTTCATATCCTCTTCTAGGAAAGATTGGAATTTTAAAAACTGAAGTTGAAGTGGAAAGGACATCAACAATTTTATTCTGACCCCTTGGAATCATTGAGAGGCTATATTCTGAAAATTTTTCAAGCAGGTCAAGCACTGTATTCCTGTAAGCTCTCAATTTGGGGTGCTTGGCTTGATATATTCCCTTCATCTAGATTATGATCAACTCAGAATCCCCTTGAAAATTTATACTCTTAGCACCCATTTCTTTTAAAGATTTCAATCCTAACACCAATGCCTCATATTCAACCATATTGTTGGTGCAATCAAAATCCCACTTATAAGAGCACAGTTTTGTAGCCAATATGGGGGGGTTAATCCACACACTAGCTCCTTCCCCCTCTTGACTGACAACTCCATCAAATATCATGTTCCACATCTCATTTTCTACACTGTCCTGCTGCTCTGGAAACTTATCAATCTACTGATGAGATTTATCTTTGTTAGCCATATCAATATCTGGCCCTTTCTCCTCAAAACACAGATCATTGAAGAAACTGGAAGATCCCAACTCAGTATCTATAGAGTAAATGGGATGGTTATTCGGTTGTGACTTGTTGTTGACCATGTATTTGATTAAAACCTCTCTGTACAATCTCCTATCCTAACCAAAAATAGGGATGGTGGCATATGACATATCCATTTGAAGAGTTCCCTTCAACTTTGTAGCCCATGACCTAGATAACAACATGCCAAAACTGGGAGGGATGTCAACAACCACTACATCCATGACCATATTCTTTGCTTGAATTTGAGACAAAGACACCACTAGATATTTGATTAGTCCTAAGCATTTCACCTTCCTTGAATCAAAGGAGAAAAGATCTTTGTAAGGCCTTGTGATTTCAAGGCCCAATTGGTCCATGACCACCTTGGGCATCAGGTTATGGGATGCTCCTGAGTCCAACATGGCATTATGTAGAGTCATATCATGGATCTTCAGGCTAACATAGAAAGGGGGGACCTCTTCAACATCACTATTTTCCTCTACACGTGGGCCAAATAAGATGGCAGGGTGCTCATCTTCTATGTTCAAAGTGTCTGAAGTTTGTTCCATCTTAAGCATCTTGATGATATGATTTCTATATTCACTATTCTTGATCAATTCATTGAATGGTACAAAAATCTTAATATTGGCCATCTCACTTTCAAAATTAAAAGAGGATGAGGTTTTCTCTACCTCTTTGGTGACTGTCTCTTTTCTTGTTTCAGGTACCTTTTTCTGGGATTCTTCCTTCTGCTTACCTTTGTCCACAACATATTTTGCAACAGAGTCCTTTTTGGGATGACTTGAAGCGGGTATGTTATTCTAAGCTTCTTTGGTGGGGTTTCCCTTTGGAGGATTTCCCTTTGGGGGGTTTGCAAGCACTTTCTGATTTTGAAGATTATATTGTCTTTGGAATTGCATGATGGCGTTCTGCAACCCTATTTGGTAATCTTCTCTTTCTACTGACAACTTGTCATCATTTTCTTGCATGAATATTTCATTAGCATCCATGAACTGGTCATGTTCCTCTTTAGTCAAAAATACCTCCATCTCATCACCATCACAACAGTGCATTGTTGTCTTCAAAATTGTCATCATAATTCACATTTACATAGTTATTTTGAAAAGGATGTCTTATTTGTTGATCCCCCTGATTTCCCTGATTCCCCTGATTTCTCTGATCTTTGTCTAATTTGTGGGAATGTTGGTCTTCTCTGATTTCTGGGTGGAACATCAACCTGTTCTCTGGTGTTAGGCTTATTATCTAAAGTCATTCTCTCCATAATTTTTTCCATAGTTTTCATCATCATTTCAAACCTTTCTTCTGATGTTTGTGAGGTTGAAGGTTGTGCCTTATCTTAAACTTTGTTCATGTCCCTATCAAAGTCAGATTTGATCTTTCCTGAGGCCATCAGATTCACTTCCACTTCTATTTCATTGTTCATCATGTCATCTAATGATGTAGATCTTATTTCCCTCAACAACAAAGAAAAATCACTTTCAAAGGAATCATCATATCTGAGTTGAGAAGCTTTAGGGGGGGTTTTACCTTAGTAGGAATTAGATTATAGACCTTTACAAATCTGGCTAAAAAATCCTGCACTGTTTCATTAGGTGACCTCCTCATGTTGTTATATTGATTCAACAACTGAAGGGTGTTTTTCTTGTTGCCCCACTTTGCAATAAAACTAGTTTAAAATGCCTCAAAATTTATGATACTAGCTGTTGGGAGAGCTCTAAACCACTTTCTCACTTCTCCTGCAAGACTTTGTTCAAATAGCCTCATTTTTGCATCTTCAAAATCTAATTCTTCTAAGTCTATAAAATCATTGAACTAGCCTAGATGCTCTTGGGCTGACACACTACCTTCAACACCATACAGCTTAATCCTTAGATTATACTCCTAGGGCAAATCATGTAACTGAGCAGTGAGTACAAGAGGGGAAAACCTAGCTGCCATGGCTACTATGAGGACTTGAAGTGGCTGTTGTTTTTGAGTGCGGATCACAAGGGGTTTGGTAGAGGTAGCTAAAATCAAATCTTGGAACATCTTCTCATCAAAGATGACCTCGTTCAAACAAGATTCTGATTTAGTTCTGAACAATATTTGCTCAAATTTCACATCAAACTTAAGATATTCAATGCTTGTTAGTCAATTTTTGGGAAATGATAGATATATGTCTAAACACAAAGATGGGCTTATTGGCCTTTCTTTTCTTTTGTGTACAATTCTCTCAGGATCATACACATGGATTGCAACTTCTAGGTCTAGGTTTTTCTTGGTGTGAATTTTCTTGGGAGCAAGAATTTCTAGCTCAAACTACTTGGTGCTTCTGGTCTCTTGGTAATGGAGTCTCCAGGGTAAAAATAGTCTCAGCCAATAAGGTGTTTTATTAACTGTCACCCTCAGGAATGACATCTGAAGCTTTAAGTTGTTCTTTTCCTAGGGAATATTTCACTTTCGATCCTCGACAATGATGCAAGAATGTTAGCACTCTGTAAATTTGTTCGGTTGATAAACAAACGACAGATTTAACCTACAAACCAACTTTAGAGCTGGGTACTAGCCTGTTCAGCTCAGAGAGGTCTCTCTCGTGTCACTTGATATTTCTTTGGTGATCAATGGATAGATTTAGTTTGTTTTGGGGAGTTTTTATAAATTTGTTGGCAAGGAAGGGGAGGGACACTTAGGGCTATCGAGTCAAAATTCTAAAATTGAATGAAAACACTAACTGGACTGTAGAACTCTCTAGAGGATAAAGGACAAGTGAGGTAATGAATCTGAGTTATAAATTTTAGTTTGCAGAGTGTAGGAAGAAAAAGGAAACAAGTAACTGCATCAGAGAATTAATGAAATGAATTTTGAATTAAATATGAAGAATTACACACAGTTTAAATTGCTTAAGCCGAGAGCATCACAAGATGAATTCTGAGCTTTTAAACTATCCAATTTAAACATAAGAAAGTGCAAATGGAATTAAAGAACATAGGAAATACATACAATGAGAGAAGACAAAACTTATATCACCACCATTACAATCTTTTCATAGAGACTTCAAAATCTTATGCATATGTATTCAATTCAGCTCTAGAAAATCACAATTTAGTTCAGAACAACTAAGGAGGTTCCCTTGCACTTCTACCAACATTAATACATTCATAACTTCTAATATTTATACAATTCGAGTTCCTTTCAATTAGAAACTGATTACAATAGCTGAACTGAAATGTTTCAGCCTCTAAAATTGACAACAATGATTACAACATGACAGTTTCGGTATGGGGACCGATTACAATGATTAATAAAAAATGTTTCATGAACCAATGGCCGATTCCTCTGACTCTTTAGCTTCTTCCCTTGCCATTTGTCCTGCTACTGATATAATGACAGGGTCCATGGTGTCGATGAAAAATACCTGTGAGTGAGCAAAAAATGCATGAGTTTGGCATACTGTTGAGCTTCAGTTTGAATGGAGCGGTCACGCCAATCTTCCAACGTTCCAGTAATTTGAAAAATAATAAAATAATGACAAGTTCCCCCCTTTATATACTTTCCTATTTCAAGAGTGAGGAGAAGCGGTTTGGGGCAACCCGCTTATCACCCCAAAATGCACCCAGTGGTGCCACGTGTTCCTGAGATGAAACCACGGTTTACTTTTCGGCCCACATTCGAGAATTATCTTTCACACACGTTCTCCCCCTTAAATGATCCCCGATAGTTGATCTGCAGTGCCCATGATCTGTGACCCATCGGGTCCCATCAACTCCGCATTTCCACTAGCTTTAGCCTCCTCTTGCTATATTTGTCCCTGTCCTCCAGTTTATCACACTACCACATCAGTTTAGCACCTCGCTAAGTTTTGAAAAACCAAATTTCCCACATAAATTTGTTATGGTGAGAACACCTCCTTTTCAACATTTAATTGAAAAAAAATTGTTCTAAATAATTATTTGCCAAGTTCCAGAATGTCCTTCCATAATTGGTTTGTCAAAAAAGAGGAAGTAGCTTGAGATTTGTCATACTTCTTAAAACCAACAAGGTTCATCATTTTCCCTATGCAATTCTATTGATCGATGTGTGCACAAATATAATTTGATCTTACCATTCAATGGTCAATTTTTAAAAAAAATACATACATGCATGCCATAGGGTATATATGAGATTTCAAACAATAATATTTCTAAACCTTTTTTAATGAGAACATACCCAAGTTGTTCTATAAGAGGGGACATTTTTCCTAAATCTACCTCTAGGATCTCTATTTCTCATGAAGTCATACTAAAAATGAAAGAAAAGAAACTAAGATTGAGTTTCAGAGTACCTGTGATAACTGATATGTCGGTTTTCACCCTTTTTGTTTCCATAGCTGCTCTTACTATCAACCTGCTAACACACCAAACCAAACTAAGTGCATTCTAAAACTAATCAAGACAATTATTCTCTTACCTTTTAAATAGCTCCCCGGCAATGGCGCCAAAAATGTCAGGCTGCTAAATTGAAGATTTAAATGACCTGAAACACTAAATTGTCAAACCAGGGTTGGTAAACTTTGAGTTGCTACACTGTATGTGCGGGTAAGGCTCTAATCTCTATCTGAATGCTATCCTTAGAAGAAAACACACACTTATTCTGAGAACTTGAATCTTAATGACTATCTTGAAGCCTAGCATTTCCTATTTAAGTCATCAACAGAAAACAGTCTTGTGCTCAAATGTTGGTGCTGCTATTTCTATTCAAAAGTGTGGTTCCACAAGATTATTTTACCTCTATGTCCAATCATCTACCATCATCATTTCTGTTTAAGTCATGACACAAAGAGTATTTTCGAAAATGCATTCAATCTGGTCATCAAAATGAATCTAAATCTGTCTACAGGAAAACAGAGTATTACCCTACCCACTGGTACCGAAAGCTTCCCTTGATTTAACTATAATCTAACTGTTCTAATTAAGCAAAGTTCATTCCGATTCTAAGTTATGTTCGAACTAAAAAACTAGAAACTAAACAAACCATGTTCATACTCTAAACCCTACATGCATCAGTCATGCATTCAATATTCACCAACGTAAAGGATAACAGTATGCGGGAAACGATTCTGTTGGAGAACGATTAAACACGATCCTGAACCAGTTAATCTTTAAACTTTAAGCTATCCTCTATGCAAATCCCAAAACACTGAAATGAACTAAAGCTATGACAGAATAAAGCTAAATCTATGAAAGAATAAAGCAGTGGCTTGCACCAGTTTGGCGGGCCCAACCAAATGGCACAAACGTTGTTAGTAATAACCAGAGCCGACTATAACATTCTATGCAAACATGGTGTAAACTTCACGCTTCATTAACTCATAAGAAAAATACTCAGATCGTATGACAATCGGGTAACATAACATAACAGCAGTTTTTGTATTCAGAAATATATGTTCACGACATAACATAATCCAACCCGTTCTCAGGAGTGATCCCGAGTTTTTATATAAATCCTCCTGTTCATAACAGTCTAAAACAAACGGATCCAAAAATAGCTTGGAATCAAGTTTTAAAATGTACTTCACATCTTCGTGACACGTAGTGTCACGAAGTGTGAACGATGAAGAATTAACGACCCAGTTTTATCATTATGCCTTCAAGAACCCTATGGGCGATGACTCCAGCTGTCATGTGAATCTCTCTGTCTCCCATTCAGACCATAACGCATAGATCTTGAGTGACTCCATTGGTATCTCCACGGGTACGAGTTGGTAGCTGGTACCGGCAACCTGTTCCAAAAATAGAAGTGGTACCTAACCCAAGCAACATTAGTTCCAATATCAATTTAAAGCATCAAAGTGCATAAAAATAGCTTTAAATGCAAAGATACCTTAAGTAACCCCATTGAATGGTAGGGAGATGTCAATTATGTCAAAACAAGGCCAAAAGGGTGGTACTGGTATATAAATGGAGGTATATGGAATATAATATAGGCAAGAAACATGATCAAAACTGGAGACCAACATGCCCCCACACTGAAGTCCTTGCCTGTCCTCAGGCAACAAAAATCAAAAACTGGTAGCAATCAGAGGGTTGCAGCGGCTGCAACCAGCATCTGTAGCCTCTCCTGCTTCTTCAGATTCCTGACTTCTTTCTTGAGGACTCTGTTGATTATAACATGCTTTCTGGCAATTCTCTGAAGTTGCCTGTTCCTTTTGAAAAGACCTTTATTCCTCTGCTTTAACCTTTCAATTTTTTACAAGAGGTGAGTCACCCTGAGCTTCAGGAGTTCATTTTCGGTTTTAATATGTCTGTCCAATACAATGTACTCATGCAACTTCTCCTTCAATCTTCTATTCTTGCTTTCTAGTTTCGCCACCATTGGTTTCAAGGATCGGCTGGAGGAGATCTCGCAGTGGGTTTCAATTGTTTGACCCTGTCCTGGCTGTGGTGAAGGACTAGATGCATGAGTGAACTCTTCGGAACTTTGAGTAGGGGTGTTACCCCTATCAGAATTAGGAGTGAACTCATCTGGGCTACCTTCATAATTGTCAATTGGATCAAAATTACGATCTAGACTGAGTTCAGGAGTGAACTCATTTAGGCTTTGTTCATAGGTGTCAGTTGGACTAGGTCCAGGACTGGACTCTCTTTGCATCTGAACAGGGGTACCGGTTGGTACTTGGATGGACTCATTCTGTACAATTCCTTCGGGTGTAGTAGTCTGCCGATTTGTTCTACGATTTTTTCGAATGAGTTGGGACAAAGTCCAGGTCATCTCAGATGGCTCTGGGGCCTCCTTGTGACCATCTATACTTTCCAATCTCTCTTGTGGGGGGTAAATGGGTACCGATTTGTCCATTCCCGACAATACGCTTTTACATTTTCTTTTCGGGTTCCTCCTAGGCTTATCAGTTGACTCGGCTAGTTCCTCCACATCAATTATGTTATCGGCAGCTGGGGGAGAACTCGGGGCTTCAATGTTTGCCTCTGTAGGTGTGGTGTCCTTCCCAGTTTCAGTATTGGTTTCTACTTCGTCACCAATTGGAGGTTCGGGCTCAGGGTCCCCAACATGGTCTTTAGTCAGGGTTTTGACTTTCTTTTTCCTGGAGTTCAAATTTTTGTGTGGGGGACCAGGCTTCACACTCCTAGCTTTAGACTGGGCACAGGCGAGGGTTTTTACAGTGAAGAGGTCCCAAGTTTCTTGCTTTTTCGACAGTGCAAATGTGATCAATATTTTAACTAGACCAAAGTGAAATAAACTCCCCCAAAACTCATTAGCCTTTTGGACCTGTTCGGCCATCCTTTTTAAACTTTTCAACAAGAAATAGGGTATATTCAGCAGAGTACCTGTGAAGTGTAACAGAAGTCGCGCATGGCAGGGGAATATGATAGTATATTGACCCTCACACATTAGGTAACACTGGAGGATGACCAACACTTGAGCCCACTGTGGTTCCAGCCAAGACCGCGACGTTCCCTCGGACCATTTTGTTTCCCGGTACTGAGGTTTCAACAGCTGCGCACAGAGTTTTTTATCAACCGGTTACCCCTTCGTCCATCTCTGGCCTATGGTGGGCAATTGAATTTCCTCTGCAATGAAATTCTCCGTGACCTTGAACTCGAGCTCGCCCACCTTGGCGGTCCCACCCTCAAAATGCAGTGCAAACTGGAGTGTGATTACATCGTTATACCCATCGAACTTCTTCAGAAATGGCTCCCACCCTGCTTGCTTAAAAATATCTCTAGTTGCCCCATACTCCAGGAGGGCTTCCAGGTCGGCGTATGTTTCTGGTTCGTGGCGATTTTCTACCATGGCTCTTCTTGGCATCACAGGGAAAGTCTATCGATGGCAGCGAAGGTTGGGTGAGGGAAACGAAGGGAGAGAATGTGATGGAGAATGTAGTCGGGAAGGAAATCATGTGAGAATATTTGAATTGTCATGGAGATAGATAGGGTGTCGGAACATGATGAGAGTCATACGAGGGTGTAGAGTTATCATATCCGAGTCAAATCGAACTTAGTTCTGGTAATGGTGCGTTTTTATGATATGCAATGTCATGGAGGTTTAGTTCATTAGGTACAGGTCGTGGAAATGATAAAACGTTATGGAGTAATTAAGGCACCCTTAGTTCAAACTTATTAGTATGCAAATTAATACAATAAATCAATACGAACTAAACGCACCTGAGTTACATTACCTATCTCCATTGTTATGCAAGGCTTGTTGTAGAATTGTCTTTTGAAGTTAAGTCTGGATTTGAAGGGCGCGAAAATTGTAGCTGCTCTGGTCTTTTTGATGAACCTGTAATTGATGAACTCTGTGCTGGTACTGACTAGTACTACTGGAACACTCAGGAATCTGCAGAAGAATTTGAACAAATAATACCGTTCTGAGAAAAACTTCCTGTGTATAACAGCAGATTGTCTGAGGATGACCCCTGAACCTGGCTTTTGTTTTGGCTTTGAAAAATATCAACTGAAATCATGTCTTCAACAGCTTCAAATCTTCACCCATGGTACATGTCTGATTTGTGTGAATAGATATTCTGGAGTCAAACACAAACAGAAATCATCGGATTACCAACCATTAATGAATGTTGTTAACCGATGTGAGATGACCCACCTGTGATGTCAATGGGCCTCAAGGTACCTACAACACATCCTAGCAGG
>JZKD02S1650074.1:648658-660023 GCA_000966675.3 Picea glauca
CAATTTATGTATTACATGATACATCAACAACACATATCTACATGATGTTGACTTTGCGTTTCCCTTCCTCGATGGTTGTTTCTCACATTTATTTGGGATTTGTTCAACATGTTTTTAGAGCTGATTTCTTCAGTGAAGACATAGAATCCCCATCCTTCTATTGATCAATTCTTCACATTCCACAAGATGCTTGCACAATCAATGACTGTTTTTGAAGCTCTTGCCAAATGCAGGGCTAGTAACAAGTGTGATGACGATGACAATTCAGACATACTGGATGGTGGCATTATCAAAATTTGCACAGAAAAAGAAAAGAATGCAGCTCAACTAGTCAGAATTGCATTAGCAACAGACCTGACATCAATTTCTATTCTTGGTAACTATATCCATAAGWSTTCAAACTCAAAAGAAGCTACAAAGTTCAAAGCAATTAAGAGCAACCCAAATACTACATTAGATGATTCCTCGGCTATACAGAATCCCAAGAGTCGGGCCTCTTCTCTATCTTCTAGAAAGTCCGGTAAGTCCGAT
The DNA here is from genome assembly GCA_000966675.3 of Picea glauca. Classification (NCBI taxonomy): domain Eukaryota; kingdom Viridiplantae; phylum Streptophyta; class Pinopsida; order Pinales; family Pinaceae; genus Picea; species Picea glauca. Next base: position 649,190 of record JZKD02S1650074.1, read on the forward strand.
CATGTCTCTCTTGATAACAAAATTCCAGGGAAATCTACATCGGCAGCTGTCTTTGAGACTACAAGTGATAAGAAGCCATCAAAACACCATTCTCTCGGCACTGCTTTTGGTACTATAAATGCAAAAGCTTTCTAAAATTTCTCGCAGAAAGACAAAAGCCAGATTGTCGCTATGCTGTCTCAACTTAAAAAAGCTATTGACTGTTGGATCAGCTTGGGAAAAATCAAGGAGACGATGAGCGATCAATAATGGTGGAAATTGTTGATAGGCTGAAGCAGAAAATATATGCCTTTTCGATGCAACATGTAGAGTCTGTTGCTTGTGCTCTTGATAACCAAGAAAACAGAGTCTGTTGCTTGTGCTCTTGATAACCAAGAAAACAGAGTCTAAATGCAAGGGTTGCATTTCTATGAATCTCAAATTGGTTTGTACTATGTTGTATATTTATAACCATTTATGACCATGAATTAAAACACCATATAACATCATTAACCACTGAAACGTCCACTGAAACGTTTTACCTTTCCAGGCTTCCTCTTCTGTACTACCTTAACATCACAGGAATTTTTTGAAACACTATTTATCTCTTGGAAAGAATACTATAACCAAAGAAGATATACTAGCTCTCCTTGGTTATGCAGGAAGGGGATCTTATGTGAGCGCTCTTTGGCTTCTGGATGTGGCATTCTAGATAGATTTACATGTACATTAATTTATGATGAACTACACTAGCTTGTCTTTATTTAGACTATCATTGCACTGAGAGCAGTGAGTTGTTGCACTCTACATCTCTATGTTGGGGAGGACTCCATGTGAGTAGCAGATCAAGTGTATAATGTTAATAAAATAAAATGAAAAAAATTAATGACACATCTAGAATGTCAAAAATATTAAAAAGAGAAGAAAAAAAATAAAATATCAAAAATATTGAAAAGAAAAGAAAAACAAAGATTAAATAGCATATATTTACCTTATCTCCAAATCTTTTATAAAAGAATTGCACTTATATATATTTTTTATCCTCTCAACATAATGCTTAATAAATTGGATATTACAATGAAGCGATGCTAGTTAATTTCTTTATTTAATGAGTGCCTAAAATGATATTTTGAAGATTTCACATGCAAGAAAACATTCCTCTCAATAAGAAAAAGTACATGTGCATAAAATGTTTAAGACTTTTGTAACCTTGCCCCAACCATAAGTTCAAAGGAAAACCTTTTAAGTTTTTTCTCTGGTCAATCAAACATTCTGTGTTCAATTTCAGAGCTCAATTTCTTGCCCTTTAAATCAATTTTGTCTTGCCTTCTAAATCAATCAAATTGGTTGTTTAGTGTATTTGTGAAAATGTACGCCTTCAACATCCAAACCACTCACCCTCCCAAGGTGAAGGTGTGCATTCTACATGAATCAGGCTAACTTAAGGGCTTAAATTGTAAGTTCTCAATGACTCAAGTTAAAATCCCATAAAGATAATGAAAAATGTAACTTCAACCCTTTCAATGAGGATTTGTCAAAATCCCTTCTTTCAGAGTCACCTTCAGCCCACAAACCACTCACCCTCCCGAGGTGAAGGTGCACATTCAACATGAATCAGGTTAACTTAACGTCTTAAACTGTAAGTTCTCAATGACTCAAGTTCAAATCCCATAAAGATAATGAAAAATGTAACTTCAACCCTTTCAACGAGGATTTGTCCTTAAATTCTTCAAATCCCATAAAGATAATGAAAAATGTAACTTCAACCCTTTCAATGAGGATTTGTCCTTAAATGCCTTCTTTCAGAGTCACACTCTTCCCTTTCTTCACCAATTCTTTCAATCCTTTTTTCTAAATTAAGAAGGCCATAAAATATTTCTAATATCATGCTTATACACCATTAAGCAAAAAATCAACAAATGGATATGGGGCGCACCCAAATGGATATGGACTAAGGGGCACCCAAATTACCCCTTTTCAGTGAAACTTTTGATGAGAATTTGGTCAAAATTTTGATGTGAATGATAATTTTGCCAAATTAAGAGTTATGTCCATGATATAACTGTGCCTTGTGCATGATATAACTGTGCCCTAGAGATTTTATCCTTCTGAATTGACCTAGATTATTTTAAAGACCTAGAAATGATTGGAGCATTTGAAACTCTAAATATATTGTTTCTTAATTGATCGGAGCATTTGAAATTCTAAATATTATGTTTCTTAAATTCTGGTATAAATGAGTAGAAATGGGACATTTTGAGTGCTAGTTATCCCACATTGTCATATAAAGGGCAAAAAATATTTTATCCTCTTACTATTATTTATTTCGAGCCAACTTTTGCTTAAGGAAATCTGGGGAGGTTTAAATCAAACTATTTAAAACATTTAAAACATTGTCACTTATGGGTACAAGATTAGATTAAAAATAATGTCAGATAAAATTTGCAGCATACATAGTGTTGCCTTTCAATGAAGTTTGCAATGTTCCACACTTTCATTGGGGCTTGTTGGTTTTCTTTTTTGTGCTTGGTTCGAAATGAAAAAGCCCTTTGTTATTAAACGATCTTTTGCATGAAATCCAAAATTACATATATAGGCACCATATAACAAAGCCCATAAATGCATATTATGGCTTAGGTTACAAAATTTAACTCCTATGGAGGTTAAAGCCAACAAACAATGTTTCTTCGGAGTAACAAAAATTGAGCAGGAGCCAAGAAAAGAACAAGAACCTATCTTACGCCCGCTGCTTGGGATTTAAGGGGCCAACATTCGGCAAGATCTTCACCCCTACACTTGCTGAGGGGTCTTCTTGGCGACTTAAAGCTCCAAATTTTCCATCCTAGTTTCTAAGTCCGCTATACGTTCATTAACCATCTGCACCGATTGCGTGAGAGATTCTGAAGCTTCTTCCCTGATTTGGATGAGGTCCTCCTCAAACATGTGGAACCTTCTGCCACCTTCCTCGTCTAGCCGGAGTAGTAATCTTCATGGAAGTCCTCAATGAATAAGTGTGGTCCTATAAATTTATAAATTTTGATTTCTAGTTTACTATGTCAAACATGCATAAATCTTGCACGTAGATAGATTGTGGGTAAAAACATAGTGTGGTAATGAAGCTTTGTTGTGTTCATTCATTAATAGATCTAATCTAAGACACGTGTAATTGGGTGCATTAGGTTAACTCGTTTACTTTATAAATTTTAATATGAATAAATATTTTAAGAGATTTAAAAATAATTATATTTACACTTATTTTAATTACAAATTACATTATAAATAAAAACAAGGAAATATATTTTTCTTTGAGGAAATATGTAAAATATGTTTGAGGAAAAACACCACCACCATATGTTCCACCACGAGAAGGAAGATGAAAACGAGAATGGCATCTCGATGGTTGTTTACTTTGATACCACCACAACTTATGGTGATGAGGAGGTGAGAAAATATGAAGCATTTAGGTGAATTGGGAGCATAAAAAAACAAATGATAGTCATTAGATTTATTTTCTCTTGACAAATAAGGTAAATTTGAAAGCTGGAATTGACTTTCCTAATGACCTTGAAACTACACTGAATTTTTTTTAATTAAACTTGAGAATGTAAAATTTATCCATCAATAATATACCATTGCCTTTCCTTGTTGCGAACTATTAATACATGTTATATTTCCCAATTGGAAACTTGAATTTGAATACCTATAATGAAAAATCGTGCATACTCATAATCATGATATGTTGAATAATTATTATTAAGCTGTTCGAAATGAAAAATCCCTTTGCTATTAAACGATCTTCTCACATAGATTTCCAGCAAATCATGTTGCAGCACGACCTTGTAGTCAAAGGTGAGATAAACGGATGAAACCCCATCCTTCTCGTGCATATACGAATGACACATATATGGAAGGTCCATATACAGAAGAAATTTACTGTAATCCAAATGCATCTTCCATATATGTGTGCTTTCATATATGAGGATTTAAGGAAGTTGTCGTCTGTATATGCACATTTATACGCGTATTTATTTGCGTCCTCCATATATGCGCATATACGAATGCGCGCATATATGAAAGGTGTATATACAGACGAAGCATATATGGAAGGTGCATATATAGAAGAAATTTACGGTAATCCAAATGCATCTTCCGTATATGTGTGCTTTCATATATGAGGATTTAAGGAAGTTGTTGTCTGTATATGCACATTTATACGCTCATTTATATGCGTCATCTGTATATGTGCATATACGAAAGCGTGCATATACGGAAGGTGCATATACGAACGACGCATATACGGAAGGTCCATATACAGAAGAAATTTACTATAATCCAAATGCATCTTCCGTATATGTGTGCTTTCATATATGAGGATTTAAGGAAGTTGTCGTCCGTATATTCACATTTATACGCGTATTTAGATGCATCATCCATATATGCACATATACGGAAGCGCGCATATGCGGAAGGCACATATACGGACGACGCATATACAGAATGTGCATATACAGAAGAAATTTACGGTAATCCAAATGCATTTTTTGTATATGTGTGCTTTCATATATGAGGATTTAAGGAAGTTGTCGTTCGTATATGCGCATTTATACACGTATTTATATGTGTCATCCGTATATGTGCATATACGGAAGCGTGCATATACGGAAGACGCCATTATGGAAGTGGTCAACTTCCGTATATGCACATATATGGAAGTGCACATATACGGAAGGTGCATATACGGACGATGCATATATGGAAGGTGCATATACAAAAGAAATTTACGGTAATCCAAATGCATCTTCCATATATGTGTGCTTTCATATGTGAGGATTTAAGGAAGTTATCGTCTGTATATGCACATTTATACGCTCATTTATATGCGTCATCCGTATATGCGTATATACGGAAGCATGCATATACAGACGATGCATATACGAAAGGTGCATATACAGAAGAAATTTACAGTAACCCAAATTTACGAAAGTCGCATATACGGAAGGTGCATATACGAACGACGCATATACGAAAGGTCCATATACAAAAGAAATTTACTGTAATCCAAATGCATCTTCTGTATATGTGTGCTTTCATATATGAGGATTTAAGGAAGTTGTCGTCCGTATATGCACATTTATATGCGCATTTATATGTGTCATCCATATATGCGCAAATACAGAAGCGCGCATATATGGAAGACGTCGTTATGGAAGTGGCCAACTTTTGTATATGCATCGTCCGTATATGCACATATATGGAAGTGCGCATATACGGAAGGTGCATATATGGACGACGCATATATGGAAGGTGCTTATACATAAGAAATTTACGGTAATCCAAATTTACGAAAGCACGCATATACGGAAGCTGCCTATATGAATGACGCATATATGGAAGGTCCATATATAAAAGAAATTTACTGTAATCCAAATGCATTTTCTGTATATGCGTGCTTCCATATATGAGAATTTAAGGAAGTTGTCGTCCATAAATGTACATTTGTGTTTTTTTCCCAAGAAATTATATGTTTGATTATTATTATTATTATTTATAAATATTTATAAATATTTTTTAAATATAAAAGCTATTAGCCTTGACTACATTTTTTTCATAATTTTAGAGGTTGGAATTTAAAGTTGTCCTGGTTTTAAGAATTCACATAGTCATGATTCATTTATTTAAAATTTATCAAATCCCATTAATTTGCCTTTCCTTGCTTTGAATAAAAGATAAGCCTTATCCCTTTGTTTGTTTGTTTGATTATATTATTATTATTTATAGATATTTATTAATATCTTTTTAAATACAAAAAACTATTAGTCTTCACTACATTTTTATCATAATTTTAGAGGTTGGAATTTAAATTTGTCATGGTTTTAAGAATTCATAGTAGTCATGATTCATTTATTTAAAATTTATCAAATTCTATTAATTTGTCTTTGCTTACTTTGAATAAAAGATAAGCCTATCCCTTTCCTTGCATGTTTGATTATATTATTATTATTTACAAATATTTATTAATATCTTTTGAAGTATAAAAACTGTTATCCTTCACTATTTTTTTATCATAATATTAGAGGTTTTGATAAGCCTTATGCCTTTGGGATAATTGGTATTGATTATAAGTTAAATTTATGGTTTGAATGCATTCATTATTTCTTTACCATGGTTTTGTTGTGGTCCTTCTTTATAATTTTCTAAAATTTTGTTGATTTTCTCTTTATATGTTTGGAAGAAATGTTAAATTTTATGTGCTTTAGCAATCCATACAAAAACAAAATGTTTTAATTTTTAGATAATCCTGTAACTTTTTTTTCCATTGTGAAATATTTGTTTTATTATATTATGTTTTATAAAAAAATTAATTAAAATTGGATTACATGCACAAATAAAAGACTATGTTTCTATTCATTGAGTTTTCCATAATCTTGAAATATTAATGTTTAAACTTGTATATTTAGAATATAAGTTTTTTATATTATAATATTGCACAATTCGTAACAAAGATATATCATTTTCTTGTAGAAATTAGAATATATAAAGTAGGGAATATAAAATGTGTAAAAAATGAAACTCATCTCTATATTGAAGAGGCTAGATTGCAAAATTTTGCATATTTAAATAAAACTAATTTCCATAAAACCAATTTTTTTGGTGTTCTTTAAGTGCCAAAAAAAACTGAGATTAAAAACATAAAACAAAGTACTAGAAAGTTCATTTATTGAAAGTATATAAAAATCCATTTCTTGTGGGCTTAACTATGTTCATGTCTTTGTAAGTTGATGCAGGAGCATCCCTCACGCCAAGCAAGCCAACGCGGAGGACAAAGGACAGTTGGGCAGACCCAGCCAATTTTTTGAATTTTCCCTTGAAGTTGATGCGCCAAATATAAATGAGATCATTTAATGAAGGCACCTTGGTATAATGTAATCAGACCTTGAGCACCCCGCTCTCGTCTGAAGTAGATGGAGGCATTTATAGTAGTAAATGAAAGTAGGTAGAATTGAATATTAGATTAGACAGTTTTAGGAGGAGTGGAGGGAAAACGGATATAGACACCCTCATTGTGCATTGTAACATAATTCTGAGCATTGAGAAGAGAAGCAGAGAGCTGTGTAGAAACACCCATGTACAGTTATTTGGATTAATAGAAGAGTTTAATTCAAATTCATGGAGTTGTGTTTGTTCTCTGTGTATGTGTGTTGATTGATATGCTCATGAGTATTTACTTTCTGTTATGCATTTGTTGTTATGCTGTGTATATGATTTCATGTTTTGAGATTGAAGTCTGAAAGGAAGTAGAAGAAATGAGTTTCAATTGTTTCTCTATCTGAGCAAGGATTCCTGCAAGGAGTGCAGTTGAAGTCATCCGGAAGGAGTGCGTTGACAGAAGGCTCTGGTAGTTTAACTCTTGTTCTCGTTCAACTAGAAGTGAAATTAGGTTATATGAGCTGTGCAAGGAGTGCACAGGCTAAGGAGAGTCTCAGTTGTGAATCTGAGCGAAGTATTGAAGGACTGCTGCTGCAGGTGTGCGCAGAGTCAAAAGAACTCAACACTTGGAGGTGTTTGAGAACTGCCACAAGGAGTGTGTGCAAGGACCCTCTTTGAGGTTGAAAGTGTGAGAAAGCTTATGAGGGATAAGGCTTTCAATCTCGTCGAAAAGAAGCACCGAAAGTCTGTGCCAAGGAGTGTTTGAACAGGCAATGCAAAGTTATGCGCAGGAGGACCAGTTTTCACAGAGGAATACTAGGTTCACCTGTAGAAGACATCCAAGAGGAAGAGATCGACGGTTAGGATCTTGTGGAGAAGATTTGTGAAATCCCGTCAGTCGTTGGATCTACCAAAGAAATGAGGAGATTACGACAGTGCTCGGAGTTCAAGCTCTAGGGGGGTCATGAGCGGTTGGATCGTTGATCAGTTACCTGTCAGCTGTCTGATCGGACAGGAGTTGCACAAGGTTTAAACCCTCGTGAGCAGAGTAAGAACCCCAAGAGGCGTCGGGAGTCGGGAAATTGGAGTTCCTGAGGTCGTAAGAGTCAAGACATCAGAAGTCTCAAAATCCCGACGAGTTCAGAGCCGTCCATCTGTTGGGATAGGTGGCAGGGATCAAGAGTCTATCGGCATCCCGGATATTCAGAAGACAAGAATCCGTGACTAGTTGAACCCCGAAATGGCGGAAGGATCACAGCCGGAGGATCTCAGGGAGGACACGTGTCGTGTGGTCGTCTAGATCGAGGATGTGGTCATCGGGGTTCAGGTAAGTGAATGTTCATGGTCTTGTAAAGTCTTGAAACAACGAGGATTGATCTGAACCGTCCATTCATTTGGGACACGTGTCAGAGATCTAAAGGGAGTCGGAGTTCAGAATTTTGCGAGTCCTAGGGACGAGGTGTCCAGGACATCAAAAAGCGTGAAATCCTGAGAGTTAACTAGGACAGTCCATCAGGGGAGGATGCGTGGAAGCAATTAGAGCCATTGGGGAAAGTCCCGAAAGGGAAGTTGTTTATCAGCGTTTGAGTCGTCGGGATATCGGGGATCCTGGTGACAAGGTGTTCATTCATTTTGGAATCGTGAAGTCAGAAACCCGACAGGGTGGAAGGTTCCACCGTGGGGCCAGCTGTCAACAAACCGAAGATTCGAGATTCGAGGGATTGGGAATCCCGTGGGCAAGTGTTTTTCATCATTTGAAACCCCGTAGCCCCGATGAGGAATATGACTGTGGTCATATAAGGGGAGGTCATGTGGACCAAGAGCTTAGCCTGGAGGGCTAATGAGGTTTTGAGCGCATCGAGATTTTGAAGTCAGAAACCTCGACGAGAAGGAATATAACGCTGCAGTCTTATGGAAAGTGGTCGTGTGGACTAAAGGCTCAACCCGGGAGGCTAAGGCAGCAGGGGAGCGTATCGGGGATCAGGGATCGGTAAAACAAGTTGTTTGGACATCACAAGTGCCAAAATTCCGATAGGAGGAACCCCGATAACTAAAGGCCAGCGTTGATTTAAAAGAAAGAGAGACCCCGTGAGAGAGTTGTTGTGGGTGAAGATTTCTCGATAGGGAAATAGAAGAACCTTTCAGTTCTTTGGGCCGAGGAAGGAGGAAGGATCCTGTGAAAGGACGTGCCTAGCGGGCACGCCTGCGTCAAGTGGTATCAGAGCCAGGTTTCTTGACTGTATATTTCAGGCAAGAGAGGCAAGTGGAAAAGAGCACTCTGATACATGTCAAGTGGTATCAGAGCTTAGAAAATCTTCTTTGCTTTCTGTAGCAGAGAAAAAGGAGAATTCACCATGCCACCAAGGAGAGGAGATAGACAATCACCTGATCCAGAGGAGGAAAGGGAAATACCCAGAGGAAGGGGTAGGCAAGTGTAGAATCCAGAAGTGGAAAGAGAACTGCATAACTTACGCACTATGATTGTGGACATGGATATAAGACAAAGGCGCAAAGCTGATGTAGGAGATATCAGTGAGTCTAAAAATGAAGATGATGCTAGACATGGAGAAGAAGAAATCCCAGTGGAAGATGCATCAAATGAGCGCTTACTTAAAGATGTTGCAAGAATGGGTGCAAAGGTAAAAATGGACATTCCAGTTTATGAGGGAAATCTGGATGTAGAAGAGCTTCTAGACTGGATTAGAGCTCTAGAAACCTATTTTGACTATGAATACATCGAAGAGGACAAGAAGGTCAGACATGTCGTCACGATATTAAAAGGACATGCAGCCTTGTGGTGGGATGAACTACAAGCTAACAGGCATTGCCAAGGAAAGCAGAAAATTAAGAGCTGGGACAGGATGATTGCAAAGATGAAGGCAAAATTCATTCCCAGGGACTATCAAATTTCTCTGTTAAGGAGAATGCAGAACCTGAGATAGAAGCTGATGACAATAAAGGAATATACTAAGGAATTTTATAGGTTGAATATCAGGACAGGTCATCGTGAAAGTAATGATGAGAAAGTTGCTAGATATATGAATGGCCTGAGATATGAGATTCAGGATTAAATGAGCATGCAACCATCCGAACGGTAGAGGATGCTTATCAAATGGCTTTGAAGGCAGAAGAGAAGCTGAGCCAAAAGAAAAGTCAGAGAGGTCGAGGTAGAAGTCAACCCAGGGAAAAATCAGTTGCCCAGCAAAGAACCCAGAAGCCCAGGGACGACTGGAAGAAACCTCAGACTCGGACAGAGAGAGGTGGAAGTTCACAGCGAGGGAAATGCATAGAACAGAGAGAACAACAGACTAAGCAGAGAGGAGGATATGCTGATAATAATAGGTTTCCTCGTACCAGAGGTAGAGGAAGAGGAAGAGGTGGAGTAATCACATGCTTCACATGTGGGAAAAATGGGCACAAGTCATTCAAGTGTCCAGAGAAAAAGAAAGAAACTGGAGAAACTCACATCGCCAAGGCGCAGAGGTGAGATGTTGAGGCAGAAGATGTTGAAGGTGGAAGATCGCTAGTGATGCGAAAATTCCTTTTGACACTAGAGAAAGAGGTGGAAAGTTCAATCCAAAGGACCAGACTTTTCATAACAGCTTGCAAGACCAAGGGTTGGGCATGCAAGGTCATTGTGGACAGTGGTAGCACTGACAATCTCGTTTCAATCGAGATGGTAGAAAGGCTGGAGATGGAGACAAGTGATCATCCAAGTCCATATAAAGTTTCGTGGCTACAAAAAGGGCATCAGGTAAATGCCACCAAACAGTGCTTAGTTGAATTCAAGATAAGTGGATATAATGATAAAATCTTATGTGATGTCATTCCTATGGATGTTTGTCATCTATTGCTGGGTAGACCATGGAAATATGATAGAAATGTGATTCATGATGGGAGGATGAACACATACACCCTAGAAAAGAAC
>JZKD02S1650074.1:660033-670692 GCA_000966675.3 Picea glauca
AAGCAGTTTTCTGCTACTACAAAAAATATTTTACAACAAGCTATATGATATACATTTCAAGTTTTCTAGCAAGTACAACATGTTTGATAAAAACACCTAAAACCCTAATTACACATAAACACATAGTAATTAACAAAATACATGATGACTATTTTCTTCCTCCGAGAAACATATGAGAGAGGAGAGTTTTGTTTCTCTATATCCATCGGTTCCTTTAGTTTATGAACCATTTCATCTTCTCTAGGATCAGCCTTAGAAAACTTATTTGATACCTTGTTGTTTGAGGATATGGATAAAGAATCATTTAGAAGGTTTAGAGCCAAGTTCCATAGCATATTGCATTCAACTTATAAAATATCAATCCTTTACTTATGTTAGACTAGTAAACTCGTGATGGTTTCATGTTGGAGACACAACGGTGCTCATTTTCATGTACTTTTGTTGTCACTGAGAATAGAGAGTTCCTATTAGATTGAATTATTTTCTCATGCCTTCTTGGGATTCTCATGAATTCCAAAACATCTATTTTCTCCATGAGAGTTTTCTTAGCTATCTCATGGGGTCTTCACTCAATGAACCTGTGACATAGCACGTGCATTCATGGGATATTAAATAACACCCCTAATTTAAATAAATGTTGATAAATACCTTCCAAAATCCTTTTTTTAACCCCCCTCCCAACACATATTTCCAATAATAATAAAAAATTTATTTTTACCATATACTCCTTTTTATACCTCTCAACACCTGTAAAATCCTGAATACCTTGCATCCCCCTCAATACCCACAATATATTGACTTTATTTTTGACAATTTTAAACCATCCTTTATGAATGAATTTGATAAGATATTGGTCTACAAGGTGAATCCCATATCTGAGCCAGATAAGATATGTCGAGGGTAGAGAAGGAGTCTCTGACCAACAGAACAAAGAACAAGTCACCAAACACCTTCCTCATCCTTTGAGACATAAAATTTAAATAGACATCGTATCTTATTTTTTCCCATGATATGCCCCGATGTAGGCAATTCTGAGAAGGAGCACACATAAAGAGAGAACCATGTTGAAAGGGAGATGCAACCTTTAATTCATAAAAAGCCTTCCCATGAGATGAAAAAAAACATGTCGACACCATAAAATAGACCTACGATCCTTTCCACCTTCCTTTGAATATTTCCCCAATTTGAAATATTATAACAAAAAATGACATGCAACTCAGTGGTGGAGATAACATTTACTAGGTTGTTGGTTTTCTGCATATCCAAATCAAATTCGAGATGGATTCCATAGCTTGAACTCTCCATTATCCCAAAGGTCTAAAAATTATGCATACCGATGAATTCAATAACTGGAGCCATGTTAATTGCTTGCATGTTGTGGAGACTAAGGCATGTCGCGCAACAAAGAACCTAAATATGGAAAACTGAGAAGTTGATGGAGAGTCCTGAGAAAGAAGCTCTAAAGGATCGAAGAAGGGCACATTGGATGTCTTAACAATTGAGACGTTGGAGGGCCCTCAAAAGGGCGTGATGTCTCAAGACTGAGACATTGAGGTACCCTGAGAAGGGCGCACTTGCAGATTGTCTGATAACTATGGATGGTTTCTCAGTCTTCTTCTTGAATGTGAGAAGAATATTTCCAAGATCGAACCTCTAATACCAATTGATCTATAATTGAGAGCATAAATGCTAACTTGCAAAAACTAGGCGCATTGGTAAAACACAATAGCAAGAAAATTCACAGAGAAAATTGTAATGACCCCATCGTTATGACAACATAAACGACACATCAGAAGTAAAAAAAAAAATCTTTAATGTTGTGTTAGGAAAAACTAAGGCATCACCACAATTAGCAACATCAACGATAGTCAACTTCATCATCCCATCAATCATATTCTATAATTACACATGGCGCGCAAGTAACCATTCACATAACACATCATCGACCTATAAAAATCCCAGGCACAAAAAAAATCATCAGTTATTTTTGTGACACAGATCCCAATCACAAGGGAAACATCTGTTGTAATACAATTCATTTCACGTAAGGAGAATAAAGTCTAAAACCCCCATTCTGGACCTTAAATTCCATTCGTAAGAGAAGTCCAACATCTAAACCTCAAACATCACATTAAGTTCAGTGCGCGCAAGGAGTCTAATTCCACCACTGGTCATACATATCATTGATGAGCTACGTGGGAGCATTCTATTCAATAAATCCATCCATTACGCATCAATAATTCACGACNCCAGCAAGTACAACATGTTTGATAAAAACACCTAAAACCCTAATTACACAGAAACACATAGTAATTAACAAAATACATGATGATTATTTTCTTCCTCCGAGAAACATCTGAGAGATGAGAGTTTTGTTTCTCTATATCCATCGGTTCCTTTAGTTTATGAACCCTTTCATCTTCTCTGGGATCAGCCTTAGAAAACTTATTTGATACCTTGTTGTTTGAGGATATGGATAAAAAATCATTTAGAAGGTTTAGAGCCAAGTTCCATAGCATATTGCATTCAACTTATAAAATATCAATCCTTTACTTATGTTAGACTAGTAAACTCGTGATGGTTTCATGTTGGAGACACAACGGTGCTCATTTTCATGTACTTTTGTTGTCACTGAGAATAGAGAGTTCCTATTAGATTGAATTATTTTCTCATGCCTTCTTGGGATTCTCACGAATTCCAAAACATCTATTTTCTCCATGAGAGTTTTCTTAGCTATCTCATGGGGTCTTCACTCAATGAACCTGTGACATAGCATGTGCATTCATGGGATATTAAATAACACCCCTAATTTAAATAAATATTGATAAATACCTTCCAAAATCCTTTTTTAACCCCCCTCCCAACACATATTTCCAATAATAATAAAAAAAATATTTTTACCATATACTCCTTTTTATACCTCTCAACACCTGTAAAATCCTGAATACCTTGCATCCCCCTCAATACCCACAATATATTGACTTTATTTTTGACAATTTTAAAACATCATTTATGAATGAATTTGATAAGATATTGGTCTATAAGGTGAATCCCATATCTGAGCCAGATAAGATATGTCAAGGGTAGAGAAGGAGTCTCTGACCAACAGAACAAAGAACAAGTCACCAAACACCTTGCTCACCCTTTGAGACTTAAAAACTAAATAGACATCGGATATTATTTTTTCCCATGATATGCCCCGATGTAGGCAATTCTGAGAAGGAGCACACATAAAGAGAGAACCATGTTGAAAGGGAGATGCAACCTATAATTCATAAAAATCCTTCCCATGAGATGACAAAAAACATGTCGACACCATAAACTAGACCTACGATCCTTTCCACCTTCCTTTGAATATTTCCCCAATTTGAAATATTATAACAAAAAATGACATGCAACTCAGGTGTGGAGATAACATTTACCAGGTTGTCGGTTTTCTGCATATCCAAATCACATTCGAGATGGATTCCATAGCTCGAACTCTCCATTATCCCAAAGGTCTAAAAATTATTCATACCGATGAATTCAATAACTGGAGCCATGTTAATTGCTTCCATGTTGTGGAGACTAAGGCATGTTGCGCAACAACCTAAATATGGAAAACTGAGAAGTTCATGGAGAGTCCTGAGAAAGAAGCTCTAAAGGCTCGGAGAAGGGCACATTGGATGTCTTAACAACTAAGACGTTGGAGGGCCCTCAGAAGGGCGGGATGTCTCAAGACTGAGACATTGAGGTACCCTGAGAAGGGCGCACTTGTAGATTGTCTGATAACTATGGATGGTTTCTCAGTTTTCTTCTTGAATGTGAGAAGAATATTTTCAATATCAAACTTCTAATACCAATTGATCTATAATTGAGAGCATAAATGCTAACTTGCAAAAACTAGGCGCATTGGTAAAACACAATAGCAAGAAAATTCACAGAGAAAATTGTAATGAACCCGTCGTTATGACAACATAAACGACACATCAGAAGTAAAAAAAAAAAATCTGTAATGTTTTGTTAGGAAAAACTAAGGCATCACCACAATTAGCAACATCAACAATAGTCAACTTCATCATCCCATCAATCATATTCTATAATTACACATGGCACACAAGTAACCATTCACATAACACATCATCAACCTATAAAAATCCCAGGCACAAAAAAAATCATCAGTTATTTTCGTGACACAGATCCCAATCACAAGGGAAACATATGTTGTAATACAATTCATTTCACGTAAGGAGAATAAAGTCTAAAACCCCCATTCTGGACCTTAAATTCCATTTGCAAGAGAAGTCCAACATCTAAACCTCAAACATCACATTAAGTTCAGTGCGTGCAAGGAGTCTAATTCCACCACTAGTCATACATATCATTGATGAGCTACGTGGGAGCATTCTATTCAATAAATCCATCCATTACGCATCAATAATTCACGATGTAAGAGATGTCAACCTTAATTAGAAAGGTGCAAGAGAACGGTTTAACAATTAACCCTATGAAAACATTATTCTAAAGCGCAAGTGGAAACTTCTTTATTTTTCAAGACACGCGCGAGATCGAAATACTGAGTTTAAGATTAAATAACCATCAATTCAAGAGCGCAGTTAATTAATTATTTAGTCCGGCGAAATCCATGTTGCAAGGTAATCATTTATTTTTACATGCAGAAGAGATACAGAATCTTAGTCAATCCTATGTTCTTCTCGTTAGGTGCTAAGAATATGATTACTTTAGATTCAATTTAAATAAGCAATAGGACCAAGCATAAGGTCTTTTCAAGGGGGAGAATCCCAATAAGGGTAGTCTGAGATGGCAAGGAAGGTCAAGTAAACTAAGGATGAATTATTGGCCCAGTTGTGCATGATTAAGGATAAGTTTTAAAAAATCTCAAGCTGAAACAAGCTCATGAATTAGTTCCTGAATTTCTGTCATTAGATGATTATTAGAAACTACTCATAATTAAATTGTTAACATTAAGTAGCCAAAGATAAATTAATTAATATCATTTAATTAATTTAGGACTATTACCTAAGGATTTTGTTACCTACATTAAGACTTTCATACTCAAATTATCTTGGATCAAGTATCAATGATGGAAGGAATTCACATAGGGATATAACCCTTGTCATCTAGGCAAAGTAAGGGAGATTAAGGAAGGGTATTTAAAGGTAATCTAAACATCCAATCCGAAACTTTTTATAATAAAAAAAAAATTGGCAACATCTGATCTAAAAAGGGTAAGGTTGGTTTTTGGAAGAAATTGCAAGGAAGGAAATGTCCAATAGTCGGGAGTCTAGCACTANCACCTAAAACCCTAATTACACAGAAACACATAGTAATTAACAAAATACATGATGATTATTTTCTTCCTCCGAGAAACATCTGAGAGAGGAGAGTTTTGTTTCTCTATATCCATCGGTTCCTTTAGTTTATGAACCCTTTCATTTTCTCTGGGATCAACCTTAGAAAACTTATTTGATACCTTGTTGTTTGAGGATATGGATAAAGAATCGCTTAGAAGGTTTAGAGCCAAGTTCCATAGCATATTTCATTAAACTTATAAAATACCAATCCTTTACTTATGTTAGACTAGTAAACTCGTGATGGTTTCATGTTGGAGACAAAACGGTGCTCATTTTCATGTACTTTTGTTGTCACTGAGAATAGAGAGTTCCTATTAGATTGAATTATTTTCTCATGCCTTCTTGGGATTCTCATGAATTCCAAAACATCTATTTTCTCCATGAGTGTTTTCTTAGCTATCTCATGGGGTCTTCACTCAATGAACCTATGACATAGCATGTGCATTCATGGGATATTAAATAACACCCCTAATTTAAATAAATATTGATAAATACCTTCCAAAATCCTTTTTTTAACCCCCCTCCCAACACATATTTCCAATAATAATAAAAAACTTATTTTTACCATATACTCCTTTTTATACCTCTCAACACCTATAAAATCCTGAATACCTTGCATCCTCCTCAATACCCACAATATATTGACTTTATTTTTGACAATTTTAAAACATCCTTTATGAATGAATTTGATAAGATATTGGTCTATAATGTGAATCCCATATCTGAGCCAGATAAGAGATGTTGAGGGTAGAGAAGGATTCTCTGACCAACAGAACAAAGAACAAGTCACCAAACACCTTGCTCACCCTTTGAGACTTAAAAACTAAATAGACATCGGATCTTATTTTTTCCCATGATATGCCCCGATGTAGGCAATTCTGAGAAGGAGCACACATAAAGAGAGAACCATGTTGAAAGGGAGATGCAACCTATAATTCATAAAAAGCCTTCCCATGAGATGAAAAAAAACATATCGACACCATAAACTAGACCTACGATCCTTTCCACCTTCCTTTGAATATTTCCCCAATTTGAAATATTATAACAAAAAATGACATGCAACTCAGGTGTGGAGATAACATTTACTAGGTTGTTGGTTTTCTGCATATCCAAATCACATTCGAGATGGATTCCATAGCTCGAACTCTCCATTATCCCAAAGGTCTAAAAATTATGCATACCGATGAATTCAATAACTGGATCCATGTTAATTGCTTGCATGTTGTGGAGACTAAGGCATGTTGCGCAACAAGGAACCTAAATATGGAAAACTGAGAAGTTGATGGAGAGTCCTAAGAAAGAAGCTCTAAAGGCTCGGAGAAGGGCACATTGGATGTCTTAACAACTGAGACATTGGAGGGCCCTCAAAAGGGAGGGATGTCTCAAGACTGAGACATTGAGGTACCCTGAGAAGGGCGCACTTACAGATTGTCTGATAACTATGGATGGTTTCTCAGTCTTCTTCTTGAATGTGAGAAGAATATTTCCAAGATCGAACCTCTAATACCAATTGATCTATAATTGAGAGCATAAATGCTAACTTGTAGAAACTAGGTGCATTGGTAAAACACAATAGCAAGAAAATTCACAGAGAAAATTGTAATGACCCCATCATTGTGACAACATAAACGACACATCAGAAGTAAAAAAAAAAAATCTTTAATGTTGTATTAGGAAAAACTAAGGCATCACCACAATTAGCAACATCAATGATAGTCAACTTCATCATCCCATCAATCATATTCTATAATTACACATGGAACGCAAGTAACCATTCACATAACACATCATCGACCTATAAAAATCCCAGGCACAAAAAAAATCATCAGTTATTTTTGTGACACAGATCCCAATCATAAGGGAAACATCTGTTGCAATACAATTCATTTCACGTAAGGAGAATAAGGTCTAAAACCCCCATTCTGGACCTTAAATTCCATTCGCAAGAGAAGTCCAACATCTAAACCTCAAACATCCCATTAAGCTCAGTGCGCGCAAGGAGTCTAATTCCACCACTGGTCATACATATCATTAATGAGCTACGTGGGAGCATTCTATTCAATAAATCCATCCATTATGCATCAATAATTCACGACGTAAGAGATGTCAACCTTAATTAGCAAGGTGCAAGAGAACGATTTAACAATTAACCCTATGAAAAAATTATTCTAAAGCACAAGTGGAAACTTCTTTATTTTTCAAGACACGCGCGGGATCGAAATACTGAGTTTAAGATTAAATAACCATCAATTCAAGAGCACAGTTAATTAATTATTTAGTCCGGTGAAATCCATGTCGCAAGGTAATCATTTATTTTTACATGCAGAAGAGATACAGAATCTTAGTCAATCCTACGTCCTTCTCGTTAGGCGATAAGAATATGATCACTTTAGATTCAATTTAAATAAGCAATAGGACCAAACATAAGGTCTTTTCAAGGGGGAGAATCCCAATAAGAGTAGTCTGAGATGGCAAGGAAGGTAAAGTAAACTAAGGATGAATTATTGGCTTAGTTGTGCATGATTAAGGATAAGTTTTAAAAAATCTCAAGCTGAAACGAGGTCATGAATTAGTTCCTGAATTTCTATCATCAGATGATTATTAGAAACTACTCGTAATTAAATTGTTAACATTAAGTAGCCAAAGATAAATTAATTAATATCATTTAATTAATTTAGGACTATTACCTAAGGATTTTGTTACCTACTTTAAGAATTTCATATGCAAATTATCTTGGATCAAGTATCAATGATGGAAGGAATTCACACAAGGATATAACCCTTGTCATCCAGGCAAAGTAAGGGAGATTAAGGAAGGGTATTTAAAGGTAATCTAAACATCCAATCCGAAACATTTTATAATAAAAAAAAAAATTGGCAACATCTGATCTAAAAAGGGTAAGGTTGGTTTTTGGAAGAAATTGCAAGGAAGGAAATGTCCAACAGTCGGGAGTCTAGCACTAATTGCTAAGAATCATCCATTCATTCAGGCTTCAATAAGGAATCTTTGTCTAGCTTACTGGGTACAATTAAAAGAAAGAAAAATAAAAGGTCTCGAGCAACACTTAAGTAGTTTAAAATTTTAAGTAAAAAAAAAACAAAGCAAGCGGTGATATCAAGGAAATAATTTACTTTTCAAAACAACGCAATAAAATTAATCTCTCAGAAGGATCCCTAAAAATTTATCCTTTTATAACTTACATAATAGCTCTATTCTAAAAATAATCAGTATTATAACCCAGGAGTAGGCTAACTCGAGAGCAATCTTCCCTCCCGAGTGGATTTACGGCAGTCCCTTTCCAGCAACCCTCGACGTGTGCACTATCCCCCAGACCCTCTACCAAGTAGTTGTCGTTGCCGTCACGGGAGAGAGTT
The DNA here is from genome assembly GCA_000966675.3 of Picea glauca. Taxonomy (NCBI): domain Eukaryota; kingdom Viridiplantae; phylum Streptophyta; class Pinopsida; order Pinales; family Pinaceae; genus Picea; species Picea glauca. Next base: position 668,762 of record JZKD02S1650074.1, read on the forward strand.
CTCACTCTGATTTGACTTGGCATTTAAACTCCATTAAACTGACTTACCAACCAAGCCAGCACCATAGCATGTTAAGTCCTAATATTGGCTCATTACCCCTTAATTGGGGCATATTATATTAGTAATGTTATTTTATTTATTTCGGCTTTAGGCCATCAGTTGTAATTATACCTCCTAGTCTCCTATATATACCAAGGAGACATTTTCATTTTGAATCATCTTGTACTTGAACATTTAAGTGGGATAAAAGGAGGTTTCCCCCTTGAAGAGGTTTATTATCTGAAATTATCTCCTTTTCAAGGCATTGAGTACTTTTTCTATGGTTTTTCTATGCTATATTGATATTTGGTTCGTAACATATGGTATCATAGCTCAAGGTCTTGGGGTTTTGCTGCTACATCTAAGACACCTTGGCATTTTCGCTATAACTTTTTTTATACAACATTTCAGAAGGAACGACTTAGAGGATACTTCATACATGGATCAAGGTACGTTGGGTTCAAAATTTAGCTCTTGAGGCCTTATAATTTTGGAGATACAGCCTGTACCAGATAGGGTTCTGGAATCATTCTGAACTGAGTCATTGCAGAATTTTCGCTATAAAATATTTTCTATAATGTTTCAGACCCTTAAATCTGAAGGATAGTTATAGAAATTAGTAAGGTATTTGTGGTAAAAATTTCATCTTCTGGGTCATCACAAATTTGTAGATACACCCTGTGTAAGATAGGGTATCTGACTAGTCCTATTGACTAGTCTCAAAAAGGTGTTCCAGGTAAAACAATCATAACTTCTTCCTAGAGTATCCAAATTGAGTGGTACTAGTTTCATTGGATCGTGGACATTTTTTAGTATTTCGGGTGGGATTTTCAGAATTTTATATCAATTATGTTGTGTGGGGCACATTATACAAGTGAGATCTCTTGGAAAGGCCAAAAATCGGCAAGTTGTGGGGAAGTTACCATAAATTCCACTTGGCACATCCAATTTTGATCAGACCTGTGGCATTGTAGAGAAGCAATATTAGAGAACTACACAAAATAAAGTTTCATACCCAGAAGGGCCGAAACTTGGGAGATACAACAGAAGAAATATTGTCTAGTAGAACCACCTCAAAATCAAGGTTCAAAAGTGATACTTTACCAACATGCCACCAAAAAAGGGAACTTCTACACCAAATAAGCCTCCAAAAAATCCTACTTGGACTCTTGATGAAGGTGAAGAAATGCGTAGGGACATAAATAAACTACAAAATAAGATGGATTCAATGGAAGCTATGTTGTATACTAAGATGGATGGATTAAAAGGGGAGATGATGGAAGTATTGAAAAATTTTGTAACAGAGAAGACACCTGAAAGTGAAAATGCATCCCATGGAATTCATGATGAGGACACAAGGAAGGTGAATCAAAAATGGAGAAACTCCAACTTTGGTTTGAATACCAACCACGTTCCTAAGATTGATATGAGGAAATTTGATGGCAAGGACCCAACCACATGGATACTTCAAATGGAGCAATTCTTTGATATCCATAATGTGCCACATACACAAAAGGTATGAATTGCTTCTTTATATTTAGAACCTAATCAATTTGTATGGTATTGATGGCTTTGTTCTTGCAAATCACTCGTCACTTGAATAATTTTCATGGAAGAAATTATAGCACACTATGAGGATAGAAGGACCAATACCTTCTTTAGCCAATTAATAAATCTCAAACAAAAGGGTTCAGTTACCGAGCACATTGAGAACTTCCAAAGATTGAATATAAAGGTAACTAATATTCTAGTTGAGCACTTGATTGATGTATTCATGGGAACTTTAAAGGATAACATTCAACATGAGGTTCGCCTTTGGGAACCCAAATCATTGGAGAAGGCATTTAAGGTGGCAAGAAATGTTGAAAGTAAAAATATGGCTATGGCTACTA
>JZKD02S1650074.1:707564-719940 GCA_000966675.3 Picea glauca
ATAAAAGAAGCCTTGTTCCCATCAAGGTATTTAAGATTCTGTGAAAGAAATTTAGCCAAGTAATACATTGGTGATCCAATAGTGTTTATGATAGTCCTTAATGGAACACCATCCTCGTGGATTTTAGGAAATCCATAAATTCCAAGCATGATCATGTTATGATGAGTTAGTTTATTTTGTATATTCTTCTCAAGAGACAACTCCTTAATTACCTTATTACATATTTTAGAATTTTGTTTATGAGATCATAGAATAGTTTTCCATAAATCCCACTAGTTGTGAGGTGCTCCATCATTTTTATATCATAGTCTTGTTTATTCTAGCACAAATGTGACATTACACTTGTCTACTTTAACTATTATGATGTTTTTATTATTTCTCAACTTTCTTAAAGGAAACACATCTACCTTGTTAATATTTCCTTACAAGTGCCATTTTTCTCTTCTTAATGCTACATCACATGCTTGCCTTACCTCTTCTATTGATTTATTGGGTAGGTTCTTAATTCACTGCTCAATGTAGCATATTATATTTTCCACTAGTATCTTTCTTGGTGCAACAACATTTAAAAAAAACTGAAATGGGTATTGATTGTATTCAAAGAAAGTTGTGACCACACTGTACAACATGATAATACATATCAACTACGGAAATTTTGATGATTGTGATTCAAAATTTCCCAAAAATATAGAAAGTCCACCTTCAAACTAAGTTTTCCTTACAACCTTTTACACAAAACTATAAAACTTACAACTACAAAGTCGACCATACTTGCCTATACAAAATACTATTTTGCAAAACATAAAAGCCAATCGTGGGCTTCTTGCTCGACATCTTCATGGATTTCCAGATATGGAAATTCTTGTATTCTATATCCCCTTAGATTTGTAGCACTGTATCATACTCCTTAATAGTTGTTATGACAGACCCATTAGAGACTTTTGTAAGAGAAGTCATAGAGTGAGATTTCCTTGCTAGACCCAGAATCAATTGGTATTGCATGTTATGGTCTGCAATGAGATTTTTGAATTGATTTCCCTGGATGGACACTCTTGCTTCCAATTTATCATTCCTAACTAATTGAACTTCAAGTTGAGAAGAATTTTTGTTATTGCTTGATGGGAAATTGCTACACGTAAATCCTTAGTTTGGCAAGCAATCCTCTCTTGAACATTATGAAGATTTGCAATTTTAGAAGGATCATAGCCATTGATGTGACAATGAACGTCCATGGTAGATGGATTCAAGCTAACCAAACCAGAACCATGTAAAACACCGGTTGGATACCACCTATTGACTCTGAGACAATATGAGTCGAAACCCACTAGAAAGTGTATGCTAGACCCATAGCTATGAGATGGAGAAAAAATGGATGTCAAAGTGAATGGATTTATTACTAGGATGATTGCGATATAACTCCACCAAAATGTCGAGAACGAACAAGATCTCATCTTTGCTAAGCAAACCCATCCTATTAGGCTTTAAATCACTCACTTGACCAATCTTGATGGTATGAATGGATAGTATGGGTGGAGGGTATGTTTTTATGGCCCATCTCATCTAAATTAAAGAGATGCACCACTTATCCTTCATTCCAAATGGCATGTCAATTATAATGTTTGAATTGAACAATTTCATGGTGTAGGGTCCCTATTTTGACATATTTGGTACAGTCTACACGATCTTGTTTTAACCATTTACCCATCTTATTACCTCATGATGATATATATATTTTACCATTTTGTCTTCAAAATGCATTTTTGACTTGACAAAGGTAATTATTATAACCTAAGTATTGCATTTTCCTTGTTTAATGGATAATATATGTTTAATTGCTAAAGTTGATGAGGCTACTAGAATGTTCTTGTAGTAGGTTGAACAATATCTTGTAACTACCTCGATGGTTAAGATGGTTAACATGGTTAGAATGTTCTTGTAGTAGCTGATTTGAAGATGTGGGTTTTGTGGAGAAACACGTACATATGGATACATGTTGTCCAAATTAGACATAACTCCAGCAACAAAAAACATTATTCGTGGTCAACACTCCAACCGAATCCTGTAGCACGTGAGTATATTGCGATTTCATACCTTTGGTCATGAAATTGTAACGAGATGACCAAATCTGTAATTTTGTTTGTTCATTAATTTGTCTGAATCTAATATTGTAATTTCATGGTTATCTTTATTAGGTTTGGTATGGGATTGAATGCCTAGAATTATTGTTATGGTTAAAATGTAACTAAAAAAGTGTTGAAGGCATTCATGCCTAGATAGAGATTGATAGTAGCAATAAGAGGGAGCAAGATCGAGACTCTCTTTCAATACATGTACTATGTTTTATTATGAAATACAAGACAAGCTTATGCGTTCTCATCTTTTGAATCTCTAAATTTGTAGGTGTCTAGTGGGCATACTTCTGGGAGAAGGTAGGCCCCCCTTCATCTTAGAAGTAGCACCCTAGTTAGTTTTATTTCTGTATTAGAATATTTGTCCCTAATTCTTCACTGGTTAGCAACTACTCATGATAGAAATCTTGTCTGCATTTATTAGTTTCTCATTTCAATTGTTTATACTTTCTAATTGAGGGTTGTCAATGTAACTTATGGAGCGACTCCAACGAAGTATTATTGAATGCAAAAATCTGCATTTAACCTACAATTCTATGTTAGAATATTCATTGTTAGATGAACAATCAATTCCTGAAAGTTATGTTTGGTAGTGGATAAGATAATGGTGTGTTAATTGAGACGTTTTTAGACACTTTGAGGTTAGTTCTGGATATATTGTGCTTGGTACTTCATAAGTTTACAAATCGAGATTGATGATTAATGTATTTGAAATTTAACTATATAATTCGCTTGACACATGGGATGAAAGCTAAGGTAGGAGCCCACATTTTGGCTTAACATTCTTCAATCATACTCCTTCATTTTCCATGTAGACCGCTTGGATGTTGAGAGATCTAAGGATTCGATATAACTCAACAAAGATGAAACTCTTCACTAGCGCTAGATTGTGAAGATTAATATAGAGAGTTCTGGTATGCTACTGGATTGAGTTTTTATTTGTAGAATAATAACTGAAGAGTGGCTAATAATTATAAGGGATCTACTGTTTGGATCGGAAAAGCCACAGTGTAGTCAATAGATTGTCGACGTTTCGGATCCAGATCAGGATCCATCTTCAGGACAAAGATGGATCCTGATCTGGATCTGAAACGTCGACAATCTATTGACTACACTGTGGCTTTTCCGATCCAAACAGAAAATCCCACCCACAACAATCTCACTCATCATAAGGGATCTAATCTCCTTTGATTTGAGGATGTTCAGCCCTTGGTATAAGGTCAAGGCTCTTTCTTGATTGTTTGTAGATTTACCTAAACCCCAAGTGTATATTAGTTCACATTTTACCCCGTGGTGGGAAAAAGTTAGAATGAATGTATTTTTAACTATTTTGTGAAGTCAAAAGTAGCTTCGAAAACCCCAAAACCTTAAAACTCATAGAAAATCAACTATGATTTACACCCGGATCAATCCCATAGATCGTCTGCGATAAGGTAATAGCGTGCTTCATCACAACGAGGATATCAATGAGGTAATAGCCTGCTTGTAATAGCGAGAAGACTTCGTTGACTATTGTTTAAAAGTAATAAATACCACATTATTAGTCCCTGCCATGGGATTATATCAATGAGTTTGTTTTTTATGTGACATTAATTTGCCTTTTACCATAAATTTGTGTATGAAATCTAATGTTTAACATATGAAGAAAAAAAATATATATTTTTAGATATAATAAAAATATTTGTGTTTCTTATTTCTAATTGGTTGATAGAATTAAAGTGTTATTGCTCTAGTGTTTTTCTAAAGAACTGTATTTAATGTTTAAAGAAAATAGATGTCTAGAAAATTAGCCCACCAACGGATTATATTTACATAATTTGTCCATTTTTAAAGTTTAAATGTAGGGCTTAAAAGTTACAGGCCAACCAACCCTTTCCATTAAATATATGGAAGTGGGGTATTTTTCTGATTTGTTTTATGGTAGTGCGGTATTCTTTTAATTAATCTAATGGAAGAGAGGTATTCTTTTGATTAATTTAATGGAAGAGCGGTATTCTTTTGGTTAATTTAATGGAAGTGCCGTACTTCGTCCTGGAAAACTAGCCCGGAGCATTTCTCAAGATTTCTTCCATTTACGTTTAACCCGCAGTGTTACGTTTGAATTTCTTGACAAAATTTGTCCATTTGTAAAGTCTGAATGTAAGACTTAAATGTCACGGGCCAAACAGTGCTTTTGATTAAACATATCGTAGCGCGGTATTTTCTGATTTGTTTCATAGAAGTGCGGTATTCTTTCCATTAATATAATGAAAGAGCGGTATTCTTTTGATTACTTTAATAAAAGTGCCGTACTTCGTTATGGAAAACTAGCCCGCCCAGGATTTTACAAGATTTCTTTCGTGTACGTGTAAAGTCAATAGATTAAATTAGCCAACCAGAATATCTTTACAAAATTTGTCCATTTGTAAAGTTTGAATGCAGGGCTTAAAAGTCACGGGCCAAACTGTGCTTTTGATTAAACACACCGAAGTGCGGTATTTTTCTAATTTGTTTTTTCTAAGTGCGGTATTTTTCTAATTTGTTTTTTCTAAGTGCGGTATTCTTTTAATTAATCTAATGGAAGAGCGGTATTTTTTTTATTAATTTAATGGAAGTGCCATACTTCGCTTTGAAAAGCTAACCCGCCAGAGGAATTTACAAGATTTCGTTTGGATTTACATTTTAATTTTTGATACTGCTAGGGGCGCACTAAATTTCTATAAATAACAGAAGAAACTCCAATCATTCCCATTCTGTCTAAGGAGGTGAAGATGGAGAACTGTTACGTTCGTTCTCTTTTCTTTTTCTTTTATTTCATTCTCTTTCTCACTCCTTTTGTGGTTTCCACACATTCCACTATCTAAGAGGCTCTGATGGGATTCATGTCTGCAATCGCTTATGATCCAACTCAATCTCTATCGGCTACTTGGAAACCAAATGTTTCGTTCTGCGAGTGGACGCGAGTCATATGTAGTCGGCGCAGACAGAGAGTGGTTTCCCTGAATGTTTCAGGCATGGGATTACAAGGTATAATCTCTCCCCTTCTCGGCAATCTCTCCTTTCTTAGAATACTCGACCTTTCTGATAACAAATTTCATGGTCTCATCCCATATCAATTGGGAAATTTGTTTCGGTTAAAGATGCTTTACTTGGATACGAATCAGCTCCAAGATTCTATTCCGCCCACTCTCGGTGGTTGCCGTAGTTTAATATCCTTATCTANTGCATGTAGCCGACTCACGAGAGTCTTTTCCTATATAAGGATGTAATCCGTCTTCATTTAATATCAAGAAGTGAGCGTAGCCTCACCGTGTTTGTTTGCGTGGTATATTTTATCTTAAATTAGCCCACCTTTGTCCATTTGTAAAATTTGAATGGAAGGCTTAAAAGTCACGGGCCAAACTGTGCTTTTGATTAAACAAATCGAAGTGCGGTATTTTTCTTATTTGTTTTTTCTAAGTGTGGTATTCTTTTAATTAATCTAATGAAAGAGCGGTATTTTTTTATTAATTTAATGAAAGTGTCGTACATCGCTTTGGAAAGCTAACCCGCCAGAGGAATTTACAAGATTTCGTTTGGATTTACATTTTAATTTCTGATACTTCTAGGCGCGCACTAAATTTCTATAAATAACAGAAGAAACTCCAACCATTCCCATTCTGTCTAAGGAGGTGAAGATGGAGAACTGTTACATTCGTTCTCTTTTCTTTTTATTTTATTTCATTCTCTTTCTCACTCCTTTTGTGGTTTCCACACTTCCACTATCTAATCGTGCCCATTTCACCAACGCTTCTGATGAAGAGGCTCTGATGGGATTCATGTCTGCAATCACTTATGATCCAACTCAATCTTTATCGGCTACTTGGAAACCAAATGTTTCGTTCTGCGAGTGGACGCGTGTCATATGTAGTCAGCGCAGACAGAGAGTGGTTTCCCTGAATGTTTCAGGCATGGGATTACAAGGTATAATCTCTCCCCTTCTCGGCAATCTTTCCTTTCTTAGAATACTCGACCTTTCTGATAACAAATTTCATGGTCTCATACCATATCAATTGGGAAATTTGTTTCGGTTAAAGATGCTTTACTTGGATACGAATCAGCTCCAAGATTCTATTCCGCCCACTCTCGGTGGTTGCCGTAGTTTAATATCCTTATCTATGGTTGCTAACAATCTCAAAGGAAACATTCCCGAATATCTATGCGTCCTCCCCAACTTACAAGTAATTGACTTACGAATAAACAATTTGAGGGGTACAATCCCAGCTTGCTTGGGAAACATATCCTCTTTGGACATCATAGATTTGGAAAGTAACAACCTTCACGGGAGTGTTCCTTCCGAATTGGGCATGCTAATCCACGTGAGATCTATATTCCTCTCTGTAAACCATCTCTCAGGACAAATTCCAGCTTCCTTGTCTAATTGTACCAATCTACAAAGATTGGGTATAGGTCAAAACCAGCTGACTGGTAACATTCCCACGTAGTTATGTAGCAAGAAAACCCCATTAACGGGTCTCTCTCTGCACTTTAATCAATTGAGTGGCACTATTCCTGCTTCCCTCGTCAATTGTACGAACCTTAAAACCATCTCCTTAACGGGTAACCAGCTCAACGGAGTAGTGCCCAAAGATTTGGGTAAGATGATGCAGCTCCAAAAGCTTGCGTTAGGCATGAATCAATTGGTTAGTGGCAGCACCACGAGCTTGCCCATGCTTACTGCTCTTACTAATTGTTCCACCCTAAGCTTGTTAGACTTATCCAGGAATAATCTCATGGGACGTTTGCCCTTTTCTATAGGCCGCCTCTCTACAAAATTGTATGTCATAGACATGGGCTTGAATGGATTAGGAGGAGAAATACCATTAGAGATTGGAAACCTCACTAGTTTATCATACCTTACTTTAGAAGTCAATTCTTTCATAGGGGAAATCCCGTCTTCACTTAAAATTCTTCAAAAGCTAGAGAGGTTATATATGGGAGGCAACAGTTTACAAGGAAACATCTCAATAGAAATCGGACAACTCAAAAACTTAGGAATCCTAGCTGTCGACGAAAATAATCTCTTTGCAAGGATCCCCGATTCTATTGCCCACCTTCAACACTTGAGATATCTATATCTTGAACACAACCAATTATCAGGTAATATACTTGAAAGTCTAGGGAAATGCATGAATTTATTAGATCTAAACTTATAGTACAACATGTTTAGTGGGCCCATACCTCTTGAGGTTGCAGATCTTGCAAATTTAGCTTTGTCTTTCAACCTTTCAAACAATTTATTACATGGAACAATCCCCCTGGAAATAAGCAAGATGACTATGGTTCAAGCGATAGATATTTCTGCAAATAGGTTAACTGGTTACACTCCATTTGGGCTCAGAAGTTGCAAAGAACTAGAATACCTCAATCTTTCTTGCAAGGCACTTGAAGGTCTGATTCCAATGTCGCTCGATGAACTTCAAAGTCTCCAAGACATGGATTTATCCTCCAACAATTTGTCAGGTGGAATACCCATGTCATTGGCAAATCTCAAAATGCTCATCCATTTGAATTTATTTTTCAACTTGTCAGGGGAAGTCCCGAAGGGAGGAGTTTTCAAAAAGGTTGGTGTTACAGCATTTGTGGGAAATCCCGATCTATGTGGACCTTGGGTAAGTCTATCACCATGCTCTACTCACAAACATAAAAGTGTTTCACATTTGAAAAGAGTTATCATACCTATTGTTGCAGTTGCAGCGATTATTGTATTGTGTTTGTTTTTGGGATTCCTGTGGAGATGAAATTGCAAGAGGCATACTCCTATAGAGGTTGGAGCATCTTTAAATGTGGGGCACCGAAGAATTTTCTATGGAGAGCTCATCACTACAACAGAGGAATTCAATGATGCCAACTTGTTAGGAGTGGATAGTTTCGGGAAAGTGTACAAAGGGGTTCTTAATAATGGCACAATCATTGCAGTGAAGCTTCTCAATTTGGAAAATGAAGGGGCTAACAAGAGTTTTGACAGGGAGTGCAAAGTTCTGGGTAGAGGTAGGCACTGAAATCTGATTAGAATCATAACTTCTTATTCAGACCACCAAATTAAAGCTTTGATATTTCCATTAATGCCAAATGGAAGCCTAGAGAAGTGGTTATATCCCGATGATGAAGTAGAAAGTAGTTTGACTTTCATTCAAAGGTTGAATATAGCAATAGACATTGCACAGGGAATGGCTTATCTCCATCACCATTGTTTCATGCAAGTGATCTATTGCGATTTGAAACCAAACAATGTGCTTTTGGGAGAAGATATGACAACATACTTAATAGACTTTGGCATTGCTACCATATGTTTTGCAGACTCTAAGGATTTAGCTCTCACATCCACACATGCACTCAAGGGATCCATAGGCTATATTCCTCCAGGTATTATTTGAGATAGATAGCATGTTAGGGAATGTCATGAGTTTTCTATTTTTGTTAAAAAAAATTGAATCAGAAACATTTTGATGAGGATGTTATAATGCAGAATATGGATTAGGTGGATGTGTCACAACAAAAGGTGATGTTTATAGCTATGGAGTAGTGCTATTGGAGATGCTCACTAGAAAGAAACCCACCCACAACATGTTTGTGGAAGRAATGAACTTGCATAAATGGGTGGGTAGTGGTTTTCCAAATCAAGTAAGGGAAGTGGTGGATAAGATTCTATTGAGGAGGACTAGTACCATCACTGAAGAAGATAAGGAACTCAATTGCCTCAATCACCTTGTAAACGTGGGTTTTCTTTGCACAAAAGAATCCCTTGAAGGACGACCTACTATGATCAACATTGTGGGTATACTACAAAACATCAGAGATACATTTTTTACAGTTGCAGACATTCCAAAATTCCAATCAAAGATAACACATTTGCTAGGAAGTACAAGTGTTGTTCGCAACAACGTTGGTGAAGGACAAAGTTCTTCTACATTATAGTTTTGTAAGAGAGCAATGGTTGTATAACTAAGCCATAAAGTAATTTGAGTCCATTGTCATTAGTTTCATGTAGTTTAAGTATAATTCCCTTCTCCTTCTCTCGGTGGCCAATTTGTTTGAGTCTTATTCCCCTTTCCTTTCTATGCATGTTCATTGTTGGGTACATGTGATTGTAAAAAATAAAGATGCATATGCATGAAGAACATTTTGGAAATGTTTCTACAACAATAAAATCCCCTATAAATATACAATAAAATCTTATTTGTGTTGTTCCGGCCATATAAATATACCAAAAGATTTGTATTTGTTTTAAAAGATTAAAGAGGAAGTCAACCCTTTTGTTTCCACAACTATTCATTAAGTTATGAGTTCAAATAAAGAGCAAGAACATGTTGAGGAACATGATGTTTTCTATACTTTTTCAAATATTCAACATGTTCTTCATTTACTCCAACACTTTAAAGCTAAATTGTGGAACAAGATGAATTAATGCATGACAAAACTACTTTATTCTCGAATTTGAAGAATTGCACGGACACCTTACTTTCTAAAAGAATTACAAAGTAAAATTGAATAGAATAATTGTTATTATGAGTTGAAGATTTAAACTTTGATAGTATTTTTAAGATTTAGAATGTCTTATAACACACTTTCAATTTCTTACACACAACCAACTATTTGTATTCATGTTATTATTTTGAGTAAATAGAACATTCTATTAAAAATACACAGTGTTACAAAAAAATTCCTCCGAAGAAGAGACTTCAAGGAGCCTAACAAAACCAGTTTTTTCGAAATAATCTAAACAACTTGACTATGACACTGTCTAACATTAATCACAAGAGAATTCTTTTTAAAAAAAAAAATACATTTAAGCCTTGTAAAAACAAAATTTTATAACTGATTGCAAAATAGCTGGACTGACATAAAAGCAGAGTGAAACAGAAACTAGTGGCTTCCAACATGAAATGGAAACACATCTCCCCCCTTCCCGATAAGTCTACTAGAGCTATATATTAGATTCTTCTCCCCTCCACCTTCCTGGGTGCCGATGAAACAAGACCATTGGGCACATACAAGTTGGTCTTCAGATATAGTTCACAGTGCTCTGATGATGTTCACCATGGTTTTCTGAATTGAGGGACTTTCCTTCGATACTTGCTACAATATATTCCTTATTGTACCAAAACAGTTCTACAAGATACTGGGATTTTGCATCTCTGCCACTAGTTTGGCCAGGAGGTTTCACAAAAGCTCCATCTTATTAACAAAGGACCTCATTAATCACAAATTCTCTTTTAACATTTACAACGTTTTCCAAATCTTCCAGCCCCTTTACAGTTTCCTCAGAATGCAGTTCTCTACAGTTTGTGATAAAACTGGAGACATATTTGCACAAATTCATGAGAAGAAGTATCTATTGCCGAACCTTTACCTCTGTTCTGCTCAATTGAGTTCTGATCGCATGTTTTTTGGCTGCGAATTGTGGAAAATTTTGTTGAAAGTGCCTATTTTGGCTTCCTGGCTTCTCATCCTCAACCTCCTCCTCCATTACCGAGGATCCATTGGATAGCTAACAAACTCAACATCCCCTGAAATTGCCACCACTTTCTAGGTGTCCGTTTTAGTCTTCAGTCAAGCCTATCACTGTGCTTTACTAATAGATCTCAAGGGAGGATAATTTTCATAGATACATAAGTGTGGTAATTTTATTAATGTTATTGAAGTACAGTATTTGATACAAAAGTGTGGTATTTGATTGTTTGGAAGAAAATTTTCACAAGATTTTAAAATTTGAATTTACTAGATCCTTCTCAGTTTTAAAGTTTGAATTTACTAGATCCTTCTCTGTGGATAATAGAATGGGATGCTTAATATATAAATAACATTTAAACTTCAAACAGAATCCAACCATTCTCTTTGAGGAAGAGAAGATGGAGATCTATTTTGTTCCTATTTTCTAGTGTATTATGAAAATATTTTTATCATTCTCCCACTGCATTATCTTTTCACTGCATTATGACAATATTTCTTTATTTTCCTTATAATCGTTGGCATCCTCATCTCAACAATGCTTTTGATTAAGAGGCTCTGCTTAGATTCATTTATGCAATCACTGCAAATTATGATCCCTCCCAACTTTTTTACAGCGGAAATCCCTACTTATTCATAATACATATACCTTCTTCCATTTGATTTTTGTTCTTGCCAACATGTACTTTGCGATTCTTGTTATCGGTTGGACACTAAAGAACCTGTTGATATAGGCAAGTCTTCTATTTGGCTTCATACTTGGACAGAGTGGGTCTGTGTGTTTGGACTCTACTTATTTTTTAATCAGGAATTCTGATTTATTTATTACAAATGTTCACTTGAATTGACCAATATAGTAAAGGGTTAAGTCCAATAAGTGGACATGAAGAACATATATCCTTCTTGTTAGTCCACTCTTATGAAACATCAAAAAATATATAATATGAAATCTGAACGTGCACTTGGTTTTAAAACTAACATACTAATATGGTATATTAGTATGAGAATTGTAAACTTTTCCCCCTTTATTCGTATAAAAAGTAAGTTAAAGTTTTTATTAATCTAGTTGGCGCTCAAGAGGTAAATTTATGTCATGGAATTTAAACCATGTTTTATATTAGTATGAGAATTGTAAACTTTTCCCCCTTTATTGGTATAAAAAGTAAGTTAAAGTTTTTATTAATCTAGTTGGCGCTCAAGAGGTAAATTTATGTCATGGAATTTAAACCATGTTTTCTATTGTTTTTGCATTAATTTCATTATCAGGCATATAGAGAAATAAACTGAGCGCTATCTGGTTTTCTTCAATAAATTTCCTTTTTGTTTATAGCATGCCCACCACCCAAATTTTTTAAAAACATTGCAGGCAGTGGTTCACCAGCTGTCAACATTTTTTTTAAATTGCCCTAGATTCCTATTGGTTTGTATGCTCTCTTAAATCTGTTCTCTCTCATTTTCCTTTTTCTTGTCTTGCACTCCAGGTAGTCTTTGTATTCTCAATCATTGCCACAGACTACCAATAAAATTATAGATTGCAGCTTACAATTCAAAGCGGTTTGGTAACAATTATCAAAGTTTACCAACTTTTTTTGTCTCCTTCCGTGTTAGATTCATAATGAAGAAAAGAGCAGAAAAATAATGTAAATAATTGAAGCAATCAGGAAACTATGAAGAATAGAGATAAATAAACAAAGGCAGAAAAGGCATACTCTATTCATCAACGCTTCTGTAAATAATCATGTACACAGATGTACATATATAATACAAAAGACCATAAC
>JZKD02S1650074.1:743640-757622 GCA_000966675.3 Picea glauca
ATCTTCATAGTCGAAGTATGTGTCTAGAGATCTAATCCAGTCTAGAAGCTCCTCTGCATCCAAGTTTCCCTCATAAAATGGAATGTCCATCTTTTCTCTTGCACCCATCCTAGCAATAACTTTGATCAAACACTCATTTGATGCATCTTCGGTTGCAACTTCTTCTTCACATTCAACCTCAACTTCGCTTTTGGAATCACTCAGATCCCCTGCACTGGCTGTGCGTCTTTGTGTTGTCTCCATGTCTTCAAGTCTTGCTCGGAGATCACGCATTTGTCTATCCATGACTGGATCTGTTACATGCCTGCCTCTTCTTCGCGGCATTTCCCTATCCTCTGGATCAGGTGATTGCCTATCTCTTCTAGGCGGCATGGTGAATTTTCTCCTTCTCTGCTACAGAAAGCAAAGAACCTTTCTGTGCTCTAATACCAAACTGACGCAGAACGCGCCTGCAAGCACGTCCGCTCATAGGATATTCTCCTTTCTTACAGCTAGAAGAACCTTAAAGTTCTTCTATTTCCTTGTCGGGAAATCTACACCCACATAACTCTTCCAACAATCCCCTCTTTTTTACTTATCGGGGAATCGGACTTCGCGACTTCGTGAGGTCAGTGGTTGAGCATTGTACCCTCGAATCCCTGAACACCGATACGAGTCAACGTTGACCCTTCCTTTCCATATCGGGACTTACTTTATCATGATTTTGCCACTCGCGATGCCAAACAACTTGTATCCCCAACTCTCCATGCCCGATATGCCGAAACTCCACACACGTGTGGGTTGACTATTCAATCGCCGCTTCACTTCATTGGCATTTCGGAGTTCGCGGTATTGTGAATCCTAATGCGATTGTTTTGGGACTTCTCACTGCGATATCCCGATAAGACGTTCCACCTGTCCACCTACCGACTCCACTGTGGCCCACACTATTCTCGTACTCGTTGAAATATCACGTATCGCAATATCGCGATTTCCGCTACCAAATCTTCGACTCTTCCCTCACAAAATCCCGATAGGCGATTTCGCGAATAATCCAATAGCCCTAGCTAGCTTGGATCAACAGCTCTGTCTGTCCTGAGCTTTGAACCCTATGGGAATACTCGGTGTATCTCCCCTACACCTTTGTGAGATCTGACGATCCACGGGATGTCGCAAATCCTCCCCGAAGAATACCGACTGTCCGTTCCTCCTGAACAGAAATCTACGAAATGATGAAGTGTTCTTCCACAGAACTCATCCTCCTACGTGCAACTTGTGATGCTTGTTTAAACACTTCGAGGCACAAGCTCCCCGTGCTTCTCTTGATAATTTACTCGAAGGTTCTATACCTCCTGAGCATTACCAACTCTATTCCCTCTCAGAAACTCTCTTGCTCGCACTCCTTGCGGCAACCTTCAAACACGTCTAAGTGTTGAATCTTCTCGACTCTATGCACACCTGCAACAACAGTCCCTTGATGTTCACTCAGGTCCACAACCTTGAGACTTCATTCGGCCTGTGCACTCCTTGCACGGCTCCTGTGACTAACTGCACTTTTGGGATGAATGAGAAAAAAAACTATCTCTATCTGAACCCTTTGTCAACGCACTCCTTGCAGACACTTCAACTGCACTACTTGTAGGAATTCTCTGGCTCAAATAGAGAAACAATTGAAACTCATTCCATCACCCTTTCAGACTTCAAACTCAAACATGAAATCATATACACAGCATATAAAAGAAAATGTATAACTGGAAGAAAACATTCATGAACATATCATTCAGCATCAGTACACAGAGAACAACACAAAGCCATGAATTTGAATCAAACTCTTCTATTAATTCAAATGTTTGTACATGGGTGTTCTTACACATCCCTCTGCATGCTCTTGCTCTCTTCAACAATGCTGCTTCATAATGTTACAATACACAATGAGGGTGTCTATATCTCGTTTCCCTCTTGTGCTCAAAACTGTCTAGTCTAGAATTAAAATCCTATCTACCTGCATTAACTACTTTAAATGTTGTCTATCTACTAAAGGACGAGAGCAATCTGCTCAAGGTCCATTTACAATATACAAGTGCGCTTCACCTTAATGACTCATTTAAGATTGCACAACAACTTCCAAGGTGATTTTCAAAATTTGTGCTGGCTTGCTTGATGTGTTGGCGATGCTCCTGCATCAACGTGAAGCCTTGCCTCCAGCATTCAGGTTGCAAAATTATTACACATTTCTTCCTGTTAAGAATTTGGAAATTTCTCCACTTCAATATTGTTCAGATCGAAGTAAGTCTGGGGCCTTCTTGCACCATCATTTGATACTTATCCCATTGGATTCCTCTTTTCGTCCCAATCGTGGTGATACCTATCATTTTTTACATATTTTTTTATTGTGGTCCCGACCTCCTTCCTGACCACCTTATTTGGGACCTTTACCATTGGATTCCTCTTTTTTTCCTAATTGTAGCGGTACATATCATTTTTTAGCCTCTTTTTTCTGTGGACCCTCTATGCCCTGCCAACCACGCTCATTTGCCACCTATCCCACCAGAATCCTTATCCTGTGCTACTCGCGGAGGTATCACTCTCCATCATCTTTCACAAAGGCCCCTATCACCCACTCTCAGACCCTTGAAGAGTTGGACACTAGGGTCAATGACCTGACCAAGCACATCAACTCCATAGACTAGACCCTGTCACAACGCATGGACTCCCTCGATCAAAACATGACAACCCTCTCCCAGGACATCCATGCTCTTTTGTCGCACATCAAGGGAAAGCACTCTGAATACCAACCAGAGGCTTCTCACTCTTCCCACTATGAGCATACCCCTCTTTCCCACTCCCCTTGGGGTTCCCCCAATCAGTGGAATAAGGTACCCAAAGTTAAGATGCATAAATTTGATGGATCAAACCCCACTGGGTGGGTCTCTCAAATGGAACACTACTTTTCTCTTCATGATATTTGGGATGATGAGAACAAACTTCATGTGGGGGTTCTGTACTTGGATCAAACACTGGAAATGGTTGCAATGGCATAAGAAATGTTATCCAGAACACCCAACTTGGACCATGTTCATCAAATCAGTCTGTGTCCGTTTTGATAGGGAATCTCATTTTTTGGGCCGACTCACCAAGATGAAACAAATAGGGTTAGTAACATATTTCATCACCGCCTTTGAAAAGTTGGCTATCAGAACTAAGGGCTTATTTGATGAGTTATATCTTGAATGCTTCATCAGTGGCTTAAAAGACGCCATTCAGGCTCATGTTTGCACGGACCATCCTGTTACTTGGTTAAATGCATGCAAATTAGCATTGGAGGTTGAGACCATTCTTCATGCCACACCCCTTCATTCTGTAGTTCCTAACCGCCCTCATCCAGGGCCATCCCCTGCTCCTACCCAAACTTTGAAATTCCAAAAGGTATCTCCAATAGAAATGGCTGAAGGAAGGAAGCAAGGCCTTTGTTATTACTGTTATGAAAAGTATTCGTCGAGCCATAAATGTCATGAACAAAAGTTCTTCCAAATTGATGGGTTAGAAGCCACCTTCGTAGAGGACATCCTGACAATTGATTCCACCGACTCACAAGACACACAACCAAATTTCCCCATAACAGATCATGTCAGATCGCCTGTGGAAATAGAGGAACCTATCATATCTCTCCATGCCCTCGCATGTATTTCTACTCCACAAACATTAAAAATCAAGGGCTACATCAAACATCGATTGGTCGTGGTGCTGATTGACAGTGGTAGCACCCATGATTATATTCATCGCGGGGTCTCTGAGGATGCCAACTGCTTTGTTTGCCCAGTTTCTAATGTTCAAATCCTTATAGCTAATGGCGGTACAATGAAATGTGGGGGCTGATATGAGAATGTCAAACTACAAATGGGAGATTATCACCTGAAGACTCTAATGTTTTCCATAGCCATGGGAGGTTGTGATATTTACTTGGGGGTTGAATGGCTTCTCACTCTGGGACTGATTACCATGGATTATCAAGAGTTATATATGAGATTTACTCAAGAGGCTCACACCTATACCCTCCAGGGCCTACAATTTGGCTCTCCAGAAATTATCAGTTCTCACCGGATGGAGAAAATCCTAAAGAAGAGCTACCATGGTGTGATTTCTCAACTTAATGCTATCAAATTCAATGATCCATCATCTCTTGTAGTCTAGCCTGATTTTCAATTGGTCTTGGACAAACACCATAGGATCTTTGAGACGCCAAAATACTTACCCCCCTTCCGGGGTGAGCATGATCACAACATCCCTCTCCTTCCAGGCAATTAGCCCCCTAATGTACGCCCATACATGTATCCATTGACCATAAAAATGAAATATAAAAAATAGTACAAGAATTGTTGGAGGCAGGGTTCGTTCACCCAAGTACCAACTCGTATTCATCCACTCTTGTGATGGTCTTGAAAAAAAAAGGTTCGTGGCGCATGTGTCCATATTTTTGCACCCTTAATAAATTGACCATTAAGGATAAGTTTCCCATTCATGTCATTGATGATCTGTTGGATGAACTACAGGGAGATGTTTCTTCACCGAATTAGATCTTCGCTCTGGCTATCACCAGATAAGGATGAATGAAGCAGATATTCCGAAGGCTTCTTTTCAGACTCATGAAGGCCATTATGAATTCTTGGTAATGCCTTTTGGACTTTGCAATGCCCCATCTACCTTCCAAAGTCTCATGAATACACTCTTGAAGCCTTACCTCCAAAAGTTTTTTCTGGTCTTCTTTGATGACATCCTCATTTGTAGCTACACTTGGGAGGTCCATCTCCACCATGTGGACAAAGTACTCCAATTGTTACAGGACAATCAATTATTTGCCAAAAAGGCCAAGTGTTCTTTTGGGGAGAATGAGGTAGAATACTTGGGACACATTGTGGGTCGTGAGGGGGTAAGAGGATCCCAAAAAGATTCAAGCTATGCAGGATTGGTTGAGATCCATGACATTGAAACGCCTTAGGGGTTTCCTGGGGCTCACGGGATACTATAGGAAGTTTGTCCACCATTATGGAAAAATTGTCAAGCCATTTATGGACCTTCTTAAGAAGACTGCATTCCATTGGACACTGACAACAGAACAATATTTCTCATATTTAATGCAGGCCATGTGCACTACCCCCATCTTAGTTTCCCCTGACTTAAACAAAAATTTTGTTGTGGAATCTGATGCTTCAAACACTGGTACTGGCGCAGTCTTAACACAAGAAGGTAGACCTCTTGCTTTCACCAGCTAGGCCTTAAGTGGCTGCAATCTGGGAAAATCTACATATGAAAGGGAAATGACGTCCATTCTCCATCCTTTGCACACTTGGCGACCGTATCTATTGAGCCGTCGTTTTCAGATCAAAACCAATCACCATAGTCTAAAGTATTTCCTAGAACAGAGGTTATCCTCCCTAGAACAAAACAAATGGTGGACCAAAATGTTGGGATATGATTATGAGATCATATATAAAAAAGGCAAAGACAATGTAGTGGTTGATGCCTTGTCATGCCAATATGAGGATGAAGTTTCCCTCTTTGTCTTATCCTTACCAGTTCCTAATTGGATTGAGGAAGTTAGATAGGAGTGGCTCACCCACCCAACTATATCATAGGTAATTCAACACCTTTAGGAGGACCCAAACCCACCCATTGGCTACACCTGGCAAGATAATATCCTCAAATGTAAGGAGTGATTGGTTTTGTCTCCAACGTCTGCACTTAAGGCCCACATAAAAAATGAATTGCATTCCACTCGGGATTCCAAAAGACATATGCTCGTGCTAGTTGTTCTTTTTTCTAGGAAGGCATGAAGAAGGACATCCTTACTTTTGTCACATAATGCGATATTTTTCAATGAAATAAAGGTGAAACTTTCAAAAACCGAGGAGATCTCCATCCATTTCCCATTCCAGCTTCAATTTGGACTGACATCTCCATGGAATTTATAGTGGGCCTTCCCAGAGTGGGAAACAATTCTGTCATCATGGTCGTGGTTGATCGCCTTTCAATGTATGCACATTTTTGTGCCTTACCACACCCTTTTATGCCTAATATGGTAGAGCAACTTTTCATTGACCATATTTTCAAAATGCATGGCATGCCCACATCCATTGTGTCCACTCGTGACCCGACCTTCACTAACACATTTTGGAAAGAATTGTTTAAATTATAGGGCACACAATTTAACATGAGCACAACATACCCCTCACACGGATGACCAAACAAAAGTGGTCAATAAATGTTTGGAAACCTACTTGCATTGGTTTTCCTCAGACAAACAACATCAGTGGGTGCAATGGTTACCCTTTGGCAGAATGGTGGTACAACACTTCCTATCATACAACAACCAAAATGACACCATATGAAACAATGTATGGCCAACAACCACCTTTTTTAACTTCATATCATCCAGACCCATCCAAGGTCTAGGCTCTTAATAAGTTGTTTCAAGGTCGAGAAGCTATGCTCCAGGATTTGAAGGATAACCTCCACATGACCCATAATCGTATGAAGCAACAGGCTGAACAACAACGTTCTGAATGGGTCTTCCAAGAAGGTGATCAGGTGTTTCTCAAACTCCAACTTTACAAGCAAACCTTCCTCAAAACCTAGGGCCATCACAAGTTGGCACCTAAATTTTATGGCCCCTATTGGATTATCAAATGTATTGGTCCAATTGCCTACAAACTGGCCCTTCCAGGTGCCTCCAAAATACATTTGGTATTCCATGTTTCGTGTTTGAAGAAAGTGGTGGGTCACCATTGCAAGGTTCAAACCATCCTGCCAAAATTAGATGAAGGCTCCATTTGTATGCAACCAGAAGCTGTCCTCAACGTACTTGAGCTTCACTTGCGTAGTCGCACTATCAAAGAAGTATTGATCAAGTGGAAGGACACATCTCCATAGGATGCAACTTGGGAACCCGTGGCCATACTGTAGCAGTTTCCACCTCTTCAGCCTTGAGGACAAGGCTTCTTTTGAAGGAGGAGGGAATGTTAGAATCCAATCCTAAACCCTCTTAGTTAGTTATTAGTTAGAGTAATATATATTTTCCATGTAATAAAGGATGAAATTAGTTAATAAGGCCTATTAAATAAATGTGAACAAGTAAGTGTAAGAAGACCTAATAGAAGCTTTCGCTTCTAGAAGGATCTTCCCCTAGAATGTTCTTTAGAAGGTAGAACTAGTATAAATAAGAGTAGGAGGCATGATAAAGGTGTCTAGAGAATTATTGTAAAAGAGCACTGCTCTGCTGGAGGTTGCCCCCTCGAAGAGGAAAGTGAACTCAACTTCCTATCAATAAAGGTATTATTATCTGATTGTGGTTCTCTATATTTGTGTTGTCGAAATATTCCTAATTTCAGTTTGATATATTAGATCTGGTACCTTACAACATTAATTGCATTTTTTTTGGATTCATAGCTAAATGCCTTACAATAATTTTTATACTGATTTAGAGTACTTCCACCTTTCTTCTTAAATTCCTAAAATTGTCTTTACTTTTGCGGATGTGTCCATTCTGCCAGATGAATGCTAAAAATCTTGTTTTTGGATGTGGTTATCAAGTAAAATTGATGAATATTCACTGATTTTCACTTCAATGGAGTCTTTTTTAAATGGATATTATTTTCTTACAATTTTTCTAATTGGTTTTTAATGACAAACCTGTTATGATTGAACAAAACATCGCTACATGCCCTATATGTTACAATGAAATCACAACCAGGATAAAACTGTATTAAAGTTGATGTAGGTTTGACATAAGATAAACATTTATTATGAGTTGACTATCTTAAATACTTGAATCAGTGCTAGATAAACACGAGCCTATGTTTCGTTGTGTGGATTTGTGCAACAACTGCAATAACCTTTTTTTAATTGTTTCTTGTGTATATACTTTATGTGTTCATCTTTTAGAGATTGCTTGGATTGCAGGCCACAATCACTAAATTTGGCAAGTTGATTGTAGATAATGTGTAATACCCTTGTTGGAAAGACTAAAACCATTTTTCACACATTTTATTTTTTGCTCAGTTGATAAGCCTAAAATTATGCAAGACTATTTTGAACTTGAATTCATTTTTGTAATTTATTAATTAAGAGCTAGAAATTTGTGAAGTCATCCAAATGCTTTACATCTCTGTTGATCTAAATCACATTTCATGAGCACATGGGAGGGGGACATGGAAATATGAGTGTCCAACATGGGACATCAGCCAACAACTAGCTATAAAAGAATTAGTGGGTGAGATGGCTTGGTTCGGTTAATCAGTCTCAATAGGGGACATGTCAACCCCAAAAATAGGACATGGAAGACACGTTATATATGTATTCAAAAAATTACAAATACAAAAATGAAATATACATATAAAGATTTAATTTCCTATAGGATGAGTCCAACAAGCTCAGTGATAGTGGGATGGTCATAAGGAAGCAAGCCATGTAGATGAGCCAAAGTGAACCAATCCTTCCAAGAACACACCACTAAATCACTAGAAGAAGATACCTATCTTACTCAAATGTTCTTTGCAATACAAGTACTCTACAACATCTGATGCCAAATAAGACACCTTGCTAGATCCCAAACGGTTTTATTGTGAGCAATATTCCATTTGCCCAAACCTACAACTACTATCTAGGCTTCCCAAATGCTCCTAAAACTAAATGAATGAGCTTGAGTTTTGGAACTGGTGCGGTGAAGAAATAATATGACACAAACCATAGTCCCCATGAACCTTACCCACACACAGAGCTATCACCAATATGTGTCGCTAATATGTGTTGCAACAAAACTTGTCAAGGAGAGGCACCCTTTATACAACACACCACCATTTAGCAGCAAGGATGCTCCCCTAGGTAGGCATATCAATCAACCCTAACCTCCCCTCAACCTTGGGCATGATACACACTTCCCCTGAAATAATCAAGAGGTCCTACTCCATGCCATGTCTAGACCACAGGTATGACCTCAACCTCTACTCCATGGGTTGAGATTGAGCCTTGTTGGGAACCCAATAAAAGTCATTAAATGTGAAAACTTGGAGGATTCACCCTACAATCATCAACTTCTTTGCAAACCAACTTTTGGTTAGTTGGATTGGACAACTAGCCTTCTTGGATTCCCTGTGTGGACTTATGTTCAACTAGAGAATCTTGGCATTCCTTTTGGGGTGGGCTTTTTCCCTATGGCTATGTGGGATGTATCTTTAGTGGCTGTAGAACAAGCTTCCAACTTATTCCAACTTTCACTCTTGCATTTAAGATGTCAGAGCTCGTTTTTTAATATTAATATAATATCTATTTTAAAAATTATTTTAAGATAGTTGAGAAATTTTAGAAAGGGCTCTGAAGTTTGAAATGAAAGATTAGGGACTAACATTCATTGATGTGCTTGAACTTGAAAGTTTTACTCTAACTTGTTCCATCTATTATCACCTCCAATCAAGTTTGAAATCTTTTGAAAAAAATCAAAATGTATGTGACGGAGAGGTTGTTATTTAGAGAAAATTCTTAACTTTTTAAATGGGTAAGGACATTATATTCATCACATTAACAAGATCAAGGTCAAGAAACTAGGAGCCATAAATGTGGTTCTTGAAAAAGACATAATTATAATTTGGATTTTTTTAAAAAATACAAGAAACAAAGAGTTTTGATATTTGGATTTTTTTTTATCCTTTTATATGAATCAAGAAACATTATATTCATCACATTAACAATAAAAAAACTATGATCCATAAACATGGTTCTAAACCACCGGGAGACATGAATGAAGAATATTGGACAATCTTATAAAGAATAATAGTTTTTGTTGAGAAATGTAAAAGGATACTGAAAAAAATAAAATATACTTTTGACATGGTTTTATTGTTAAAAACTAGGTTACATAGTTTGCATTAGTACAAAAAAATCACAATTGAAAATGAAAGAATATAATGTAGTCCAAGAAAGATAATCAAGCAATTGTTGAAATCCTTTTACGACAAAAATTATTAGAAGGAATAGATTAATTGGTATAAATATAATTAAATAATTGTTTGAATTTTCTTTTTCCCCCGGGGTGTAGAATAGTCAGTGATGGAGTGTACTGTTAAGGCATTCCATTATGTGAAGTCATTGGTTCGAAACCCTTGACTAGCCTTATGTTCCGCGTGAGGTGTCATGTTGGCATGCATGGGGTTATAGTTGTAGCATTCATATAACATGATCATGTGTCACGCGAGTACGTGCCCAACTAGTTGTTGATTTCCCCAGTCAACAAAAAAAATAAATTGAGCATATAGATCTAGATGAGAGTTGTGGAAAAAATTTCGATGTTTTAATGGTGAGTTAAAATGGCCACGTTAATAGAATGTTCCACCAAGTTTTTGGGATGGGGGGACCAAGTGTAGGTTTTAAACCTTTACAATATAGAAATGCACACATATTCTTTATAAAACAGAAAGAAAACAATAACATTCACACATAGCAGAATTTACCCCAGAAACTCTTAACTGGGAAAACCAACAATTGTATAGAGCCGCACCTCTAGCTCTCATTGTATTAACTTCACCATTTACAAATACAATATATATATGATTCCGCAGTATCCAAAACCTTAATCCATTCACCAGGATTAGATTACAACCTTAATTCCTTAACTAGAATTAGAAAACCATAGGCAGGAAACCCTCGACCCCAAATAGGGTGGGATGCCACCCCACTTTTGACCCATAAAGGACTAACCATGCAAAAAATATAACACATACCAACACCCAAAAATCAAGAAATGTGTACCTGGAAACATGGAGAACCCAATTTTAGAAAACATCAATGGAAAATGTGTAACTTGTCGAAATTATGAAAAAACAAAAACTGATAAAACTAGTTTGTGCATGATTGTGGATGAATTTTTTTCTAGATGAGAAATTAACTCACTGGGAACCCACCCCGATACTTCCCCACATAGTGGATGATATGGGAGTGGAAACCAACAACCCTTGGGACTCATAGCTAGGCTCGAACCTGTGACCTCTCTCCGAACCGAAAGAGTGTGCACATGTCTCACCCACTGAGCTATCCCATGGGACATGATTGTGGATGACTTGAAAATAATAAATTCTAAAGAGTAATCATGGATGTTTAAGAATGAAATGATAGTCTCACATTCATCATGCTCTGCATTCCAATGGGCCGCCATTAATTACTATTTCCATTTCATACCCTCAAGAATGATCTGGCGCACATATTGTTGTTTGTTCGCAGATACAAAATTACACCTCTATGTTCAAATCCGAAATTACACTTCGTATTACCTTAACTACAAACTATTTTGAATCTCCTATATTCTCGTTACTGTGAATCTCGCTTTCCCCTTGGCAGGGGACAAATAACATTACAATATTCAAGTATATATTTTCTTAACATTCTTTTAAACAAAACAAAATTAGTTTCCTAATTAGATGAGAAATATAATGCTATATATAATAGCATTTTCAATTACAATTACAAGGTTAATAGCAATACACAATGTGAAACATGATGAATTTTTCCTTTTTAACTTATAATAGCTGTGAAGCCTCCACCACCAAAAAGGACTACCTTTGAGTACTTCCTTAGCTTGTCCATATTCAAAGCAATGCCCATGTTTGGTAAAGATCACAATAAGAGGTCCTTAAATAATGGTTGTGACTAGATAGCAAACATTGTTACAATATAACAAATTCAATAAATAAATAAAATGAGGTAGCATCTTATATCACACAATTGAATCAAGCAAGTCCAATGCAAATGAGATTGGATTCCTAACAAGTAGCTAGAAATTCAACCAACATTATCATATAAAATAATAATGGATAAATCTAGACATCATTAGTACATTTCTCTATTTCTAAAGAAATTACATTTTTAACAATTTTAAAAATGTTTCTCTATTATTAAAGCAATAGCTTTTTAATAATTCTAAGATAAATGACTTTATAAAATTTTTTTTAACATTTAAACAATCAAAAATCAAGTTTATAGTGTGCTTTCAAGAATGTTTTATATTCCTTTGTTAACTTATAATAAATTTTCCAAACAACCATTTCAACATTTTAACCTAATTCTCTTGTATGTGCTTGGATCCCATTGATAAATATCAAAGTCTTCTTAATTCTTTATGTTTCCTATTCCACTTTGAATAGTTCTTTTCTATGTATTTGCAAATGTTTGTTTATATGCAAACAAGAAGAATTATGTACTTACTTAGTTACAACCTTGTCCCATACATCAGCATTTGTACATATGCTAATTCATATCACATTGTTATCTTTGAAAGTTTAAGGTAGCATTATTTTCCATGTTGAATTGCAAATAAAAAATAGAAAAATTATTTGGTTATATTTCATAGAATTTTTAATTGGACATTTTGTTATTATATCATTGTAGAATTGCATTGATATTGAATTTTTTTCTTGAAAGTAAGACACTTCATAAATTAGAAAAATATATAGGAAAAAAATGATGAATTATAGACATTAAAAATTACCAAATAGATAATTGATGCTCCATGTACCTTCGTAAACTCAACTAGTTAACAAGTTCATGAATTTGACAACATCGACATTGATCATACCTTTAGTTGTAAAAACATTTTCAGATATCAATAATACACTTATGAATTTGTTAAAAATAATCTTGTAAGGAGAACAATTTCAAAATACATTTTAACTTCAAAATTGCATGTTTACAATTTTTCCTTTTATTCTTCATGTTCAATAAAATTCATTGTCTAGAAATATTTTGTTTAGACACATTCCTTTCAACTCCAAAGTATAGTTTTTTCACATTAGCTAATTACAACCCATCCCATATACTCAAAGCGGTACATATGTTGATTAATATGACAATGATATCCTTTCAAGTCTAAAAGTGGAATGAGAAGGAAACAACCAAAGAGTGGTACACATTTCTAAGGAATTATTATTGCCCATGTTTTGAATCACAAAATACAATTTTAGGATAAAATTAGTTGGTTACATTACATGTTATTTCTAACTAAGAATCAACTATAGGGGTGCACATTTCTAAAGTAAGATTCACAAATACAATTTCAAAGTTCAATTGCTTGGTTACATTACATGGACTTTTCAACTTGATATTTCCACATAGTTACCATCTTGATGAGAGCTCTCCAAAGTTTTTATTCATTTAGATGTCACATTTAGCAATCATTGTTACTCTAGTTTCAAAAAATGGTTCTACCTATAACACCCCATTTTTTTAGGTATTTTTTAGACATTCTAAATCTTCTTAGATATAATGTATCGTTTTTTTAAATATTGTTTTTTCTTATTTTCTCATTTTTTTAAATGTTATTATTTGTTGAAAACCTATTTTGTCTTTTTTAACATTTAAAAAATTATTAATAATGTTATATGTCATTCATTTTTAAATACCAAGGTTATGATTTTCATTTAATTATATAATTTGAATTATGTTATGATGCCATACATTATAAAAAAGAAAATTTGTAATTGGCATTAATTGGGGAAAGTGAAGACCCCATTGGAATTCCCTCAATCTGTTCACATATATTTCCTCTAAAACTAAAGAAGGTGGAATTTAGACATGCTTAAACTGGATTCGTCATCTCATTATTAGTGATATCCCTTATGATCTTTATACTTTCCCTTATTAATATCCTCATAAAAAGTGAAATCATATCAAAACTAATAAGAATGTCTTCCCCATCTATTTTTAGATTCTTCAATTTATTGACAAGATAAACTGAGTCCAAAAATAATCTGTGTTCCCATCAAGGTATTTAATATTTTGTGCGAGAAATTTAACCAAGTAGTACATTGGTGATCCAATAGTTGTTATGATAGTCCTTAATGAAACACCATCCTTGTGGATTTTAGGAAAGCCATAAATGCCAAGCATGATCATGTTATGATGAGCTATTTTATTTTGTATATTCCTTTCAAGAGACAACTCCTTAGTTACCTTATTACATCTTT
>JZKD02S1650075.1:0-14734 GCA_000966675.3 Picea glauca
TCAATAAATAGATCGATAAAAATATATACTTAAAGCATAAGAGAATCCATCAACAACTATACAGAAGTAGTGATTTTGAAAAAATATTTTTATATCTTAACTACATTTAAAAATATAATATCTAAAATATTTGATTGTTGAAAAACTCATAAATTATGATAGAAAAAATAAAAATATATCATTAATATTTCCTTTAATAATTTGGAAATTATTTTTCCCTCATAAATTATTGATTATTTTTTTTTCCAAATATTATTTTTAAACATAAAATAAATTCAACTAATAAAATAATAAAGAATCTTGCTAATTTGAAAAGATATATTCAAATGATATAGAATAAAGAACTCAAATATCTCAAATCGAAAAAAACAATTATTCAAATAAAAACACCTTAGTATATCAAAACATTTCAAAAAAACTATATTAAATAAAGATTATAATTATTTAATAAAAAATATATAAATTATTAATCATTTTTAAATATAACGCATTGTCTCATAATTTAAAAAATAATAATAATAAAATTAAACAAATCCAATAATATATATAATAACATCTTTTATATTTTATTTACATTTACTTTTTCCATTTATCCATCTTAATAAATTATGTAATAAAATATTGATATTAAATCTAAAATTATTTAATAAAATATCAACATCTAATCTTCAATAATCCATTGTTAGTACATATAGTCGTAAGTAGGGACTTTAGAATGTATCTATGTTAGTTTCCTTTTAATCTGGGAAATCAACCTATACATGCCATAACCATAATTTCAACATGGACTTGAAATGCACCTATAAATTATTTAATTATTTTATACTTACAAGTGGATAAAAGGATAAAGGCAGTGAAATTGAAGAATAAAATAAATATAAATGCATTTGAAGCCTTTAGTGCTTTGTTTAGGTGAGCCTATATGGCCAATATAGGTGTAATGTACCCATTATTAGCAAATGCAAAAAACCATTTGCTAAGATACCAATATGTGACACACTCCATTGATCACGTGTCTTAAACACTCGCTTCCTGAGGCGAGATCGACAAATATGATACCCTTCTTACGGAAAAGATGAATATGATCACGTAAATGCCATATCAAGAAACATGCATGAGTGATAAATAAAGCATAACTCGCCATGCACAACAATTAATAACAATTATCATGTCTTAAACATATTACATAGATAAATAAAATATACAACGAAATAAAATCACAGAGAAACACAAAACACAAAGAGACTTATTTTTCTAGAGAATTTTATCAATTGGTTGTAGATGTTGGGCGTTCCACCCAACCTTAGACATTGTTGTTCCAGATCTCAACAATAGGTCACCCTCGAGCCAGGGTTATGAGTCCACAAGGATGAGTCCTAGGTCGATTCTGGTTTTCCCAAACTAGATTAGGTTATCAACTCTCATTGTTTCTCAACAATACGAGAATCCTAGTTTACTAGCTCTCTAGCTCTCTTTCACATTAGCTTGCACAACCCAAGAGCATGAGCCCCCTTCACTTCCACACAGTCCCTTGGGTTGCTCACCTCTATCAGGGCTCTAATGCTATTGGTCAGGAAATCTCAATGATAGAGGCTCCCAAGATGATCAGTTGTAGAAAATATTGGCATTATTGTCATCGTTCTCATGCACACATGCATCGAATACTTGTTGGAACACTAGTAGTCCCTATAACCAAAATCCATGGCTCGCTACCTCCAACAATTCGTCTCCCCATGCCCACAACCAGATCCAACATGAGCAAGAAGGAAGGTAATGTTGAACAAGGCTCAATCAACAATGAGTTAAGTAACCACAATAATCAAGTAACCATTGGTTGCCAACCCCCAAACAACCCATAGGCGGGGTTTATATATTTTTCAAGGCATAATGTGGCCTCCCCCAAGAGACTCACGTGACCTTTTCCCTTCTTCCTAAAATCAAGGGTAAACTAATATAAAAATAATATAAAGGCTTAGACCCTCAACCCACCTCTCTCGTGGAATCATAGCCCCCTATAACTATTGTCCTTTTCTATCTTGCAACTCGCAATGTATTTTATTATTAGAAGTGTTCAAAGTATTACATTCCTGGTCTCTCTGACCCTTTCAATTGTTTGGGCACTCTGAGCTCTCAATCAATAAAAATAATACATTATTAATCCAGGGATTCAAAATCGGGGTATTACATTCCCCTCCCTCTCATTTTAACATTGTCCCCAGTGCATATACCAAATAGGGAGAAAAACAAAGGTATTCAAAAACTCGCAAGTACTCTGCCTACATAGCATCTTCATGTTCCCAAGTAGCATCTTCAGAATTGTAGCAGGTCCACTGAACTTTTACCAATTCTATGACTCGATTCTGGAGCACTTTGACTTTTCTATCCAATATGTGCACCACTGGACCTGGAATTTTCCTTCTGGCTCCACCTGAATCAAATTCCAATCAATAACATGGTTAGGATCATGCACATACTTTTTCAACAAAGGGACCTGAAACACATTATGCACATTCATGGAAACACGCAATGCAAGCATGTATGCAACTGGCCCTATTCTATTCAATATCTCAAATGGACCACAAAATCTAGTTGCTAACTTGGTACAACCCAATTTCAATGAACTCTTCTTGGGCTTCACTTTCAAAAGTACACGCTCTCTCACTTTAAATTCTCTATTTGTCTTGTTCTTATCTGCATAACTCTTATGTCTTTCTTGTGCCACTTTCAAATTCTACTTAATTTTAACCATCCGGTCTTCCATATCCTTGAGCAATTCTGGCTCAAGTACTGCACTGTCTGCTAGGTTGTCCCAATTCACTGGAGTATTGCACTTTCTACCATACAAAGCTTGAAAAGGGCTCATCTTCAATGAAGCTTGATACCATGTCAATGCCCGTAGGAAAGTCCACCATGAAGCCACCATCATTATAGAAGAGTGGGCTAAGAGAGATTTTCACATCCACGTGTGGTGCCTATCTTACTCTCTTCAACCCTTTCTATTATTGTTTTGTTGTATTGAAAGTAGTGCCATGTGCTTTAGTAAGTGAGAGTTTTAATAGTTTTTAAAAATAAGGATGGGTAGCAGGGTTGGAATTTTTCCTCTGTAGTGCAAATGAACTTCATCTCGTCAGTTGGTTGGCCACCTAAATGTTAAAATATTTAGCTCTCATGGAATCTAATTCGATGTATTGGTTGTCTATAATTGCTAGAACTTATTAGTGACAAACTTATCATCTACTTCACAATTTAGTGTGTACTTGTCCCTGCAATAGTCATTTAATTTTTTTATGTCTAATTGCCCTTGCTTCATCAACGATGTCCTCTAAAGCGAAAATAAACTTCATCTCTTCAATTTCTTGGCCTTCCTCGGAATTAGTCGTTTCTCCCTTATGAAGTTTTAAGTGGACATTTATATGGAACAAGAGGATGATGAAGAGGAAGTAGAGGTTGCATCTTGATCCACGTTGTCAAAAGATCCATATTGAAACATTGATGCAAGCTAAGCTATAAACCTCACAACATGTTATACTTTTATTTACTATCCATTGTGTTATAGAAGCTATCAATGGGATGTTAAGGGCTCCACAAACATAATGAAGTTTGTCATTTTTCTCAAAGCAATAAAACCAAAAACAACCATAATCATCATCGATGGATGGCTACATAATACATCCATCTCCACCGTAATAATATCATATAATATCAATTAGGGTATGAGAAACAACTAGAAGGTTTGAGGAAAAGTAGAAGACCCAAGTTGTTTAATTAGTGAATATAACATCAACAATTGCACCTGGGTGTTTCCCTTATATAAACATATATATTAATTTACCCAATGAATCAACCATATCCATCCAGATCTATCGACAACCATTGAGATATTTCGAACCTTTCATTCAAACTACGCACTAAGCATTGTTCTCATGCATTGATCCTCCTTGCAATAATATTTTATCTTGTCTCCTATTGTCTTGAATTGATCCTCATTGCAAAAATATTTTATCTCACTATTGGAATGAGCTTCTTATGGGAAAAGAAATAGCAAAACAGAAAACTCGAATTGGGAATTGTAAAACATTGATTGACTAGCAACACTCTATTAGCATTTGGGCTAAGAGAAGAGAAACCAGGAAAACAATATAGTTAGTTCCAAAGGGCCGCTAATTTTGAATATACAAACAATGCTCTTGCCAACACATTAATATTGTCACTTTTATTTCTCTTCTCATTCACATTCTAATTTTATTTTTCCAATTTGTATTTCCTATCTTCAAAAGTTAAAGTAATTATTGTAAAGTAATGCAATAACTCCAAAACAATTTATTTCACTTTAGGAAATGTGAATTCAGTGTTTTCTACTCAAAAAACAAGCATCCTTAAATATTATAGTTGCACTTAAAACAAAAGCATACTCAACTTGTTCTCATTATAACGCCATACGTTTTGCACCTTCAGGAGCAATTGCTAGTTAAACATAAATCCACCTACATGAGGAGGTTGGCCTATTGCTATGGTTGTTGATTTAATGTGTGTGGACCAATCATTAATTAATATAGTATAATGTGTACATGTAAATGATCACTTTATGAAACTAATTGAATTAGAGATGATAATCATAATTTAGATTTACGATTATCATCTCAATTTAAATTTAAATTTATGAGCATTAACTTAAATGTATTATTAAATTTTAATTAATAGTGTTAAGTAGATTATTTAAGCTCTTGAGAAATTGGTCATTAGTCAATAGTGCTCAAGAAAAATAAGTCAATGTAAATAAATTGATCATTAAAACTTTTTGCAGTTAATCCTTAAAAATGACATTTTATAATCGCTATTATATGTCAAACAATCTATAAATTTCAACTCATATTAGTTCTTTCATTCTTACTCCCTACCACTACCCCCTAGGTTATTCACAAACTCCTTGTTTACTCACAAACCTTCTCTTTTTACTTCAAACTTAGTAAATTTGCTCCTTATTATTTCTTTATTCAAAAAACTACATTTGAAGGCAACCTTCTTAGTTTTTGGATTGCTCCAAAAGTGTTTACACCATGCTAGGTCCCAGGGGTGTGCTTCATGTGATATGGGGTGAATAGTGAAACACTAACCCCTTGTTGTATTTTAGTCTGTTTTGGTTGATTGACATTTGCAGAAATCACTATAGGTAGATTATTATCCTTAGGATATGTGAGGAAGAACACTTATTATGGATGTGGTCGTCTTATGTACTATTGACATCTTCTACACGGGAACATGTGTTGATGTAGTAAACCTTGATAGGTAAAAGATAAAGATAATCTCTTAGCTTGAGAATAACCAAAATGGATCCACATAAGAGACAACATAAGAATGAAGAGAGAACCCTTAAGATAGGGTAACACCATCAAATACTCCTCTTGAAAGGAATCACTCCAAAAGCCAAGCTTACTACAATAAAATACTCAACATTCAACATATCCCATAAAATGATACTTAAGCATATTTATACTTTCTCATGATTATTTCTAGGGGTATATGCCCACTACCCCTTATTATTATATTATTCCCTTTAACTACCTAGTGGGTCTATTTGTTAGTCACCAACTACAAAGTGGGCCTATTCCATGATTATGGTCACATTACATTAATTATCCCCCTTGAGTACCTCTCTAGATATCCCATATTATCCTCCATAGTTACATTGTATTCCATCCTCATTTGCATGTTTGTCCTTGAAACATGAGAATAAGCCATATAATATGATGATCTAAGCAATGCAATTAACTAGTACCAAGCACAAGCATCCATCCATCCTAGTGAAATGTGCACAAGGGGTCCATTTGTTAGCTCTCTGTAAACTTCGTTTGGCTGAGAAACAAATGACAGAGGCAACCTACAAACCAACTTTGAGGCCCGAAACTAGCCTTTCGGACCTGGAGAGGGCTCTCTCGGGAGAATTTGTCTTGGTACAGGGTATGGCTTTAAGTTGTCGGCTACATTTAACACCATTAAATAATAAATTCTGGTTCTATTGGCGAAAGACAGTAAGACCTCGAGCTATGGAGTTGATTTAAGAAAACGATAGAAACAAATGACTTGGTGACTGAACTTGAGAGGATAAAGGCTAAGTAAGCAACAGTCTTTAGTTTAAAATCGTTGTGTGTGTTGAGGGGAAAAACACATGAAGCAACTCAGAGCACCACTGAGGATGAATTCAGAGTTAACTTAGAGGAAATACGGTTTGTCTAAATCGTGCGAATATAGGGCACTACGCAGCGAATCCTGGGTTCAAAATTATGTTCTGATTCAGACAGAAATAGATATGAATAAATAATACAGGAAGTACGTACGCAAAGAAAGGAAGTAATACATCCAACTACTACAATTAGAATCTTTTCATCAAAGCTTCAGGACTTTTGCATTAAACTTTGATCGAGCTCAAACTATATTCAATAGTCATTGTCTACACTATTTTTGCCAACCAACCTGGCTTACATTGAAAGGATGAAATATATAGGTAAGGGCACCGCTTGGGCTGCCCTTGTCTCTAGCTACTATCCCTAGAATTTAGGAAACTGACCGTTGTTTGTTAAATGACTCTTCGTATGGCACCTTTCCAAAAATAGAAACCAACTGTATTTGGTCGCGTCATAACTACTTGTCTTTGCCATGGGGTTCGGTTATCAGCAAGGTCTCGTCATGGGGAGAGTGATGTGTCGATGCCTTCCTTTGACAAGGTATCCAAATGATCAAGAGCTTCGGTCAGATTTCTGCCATCCATTGTAACGACCTTGATTTATGTCGTGTGCTCATTTGCTGCGGTGCATACGTGGCGGGTGACTGCTCACTATCACAATCGTTACCAAAATGACAAAATCATCGAAGGGTGACGCCTTCTTCAAACTGTCAAACTCCGTGCCACATTTGAGAATACAAGAATGAACTCAATTAATCGTGTTTTTTCTGCGCGCCGGCGAGAGTTGCCCGGAATTTCTCCTCGGTCGCTTCACATTCCTTTCTTCTGATATCCTCTATGCTTCAAGTAGTTGTACGATTGTATCCTGCGCTTCCCTGAGCTATCTCTTGATCCATGTCACGTTTCCTTAACGGCCTTGTGATGCTGACACTTCAAGGGTCTTCATTGCTAATTGTTGTCTTAGTTCTCTGTTTTCCTGGTAAATCTCGGCGATAGCGAGTTTTGCTTGCTTCAGATGCCGAGACAGCTCTCGAACATCTATGCCTTTGGCATCTGACCTCCTCATTATGATCCATCTTTCTCGACTTGTACCTTCGACGGTTTCCAGTCGAATGGCGCACATAAGTAATTCTTGAGCAGTCGACTTTGCGCGCGGTTTGCTTGGGGCTTGGGTTTCCCCAACTTCCTTGTTCTTCTTTGGTTTTCCCCTTCTTCGGGGTATTTTTTGTTGGGGGTACATGGATTCCAACGTTTTTCCTTCTTGCGCAACCTCTTCCACTCAAACCTCCGCGCAGTGTGATATTACCCTTTCCGTGGGTAGAGGGAAATATCCCTTTAGGTCCTTGGGGATGCCCACTGTGAGAAAGAACGAATCCCAGTTGCTTCCCAACCATCTCAATTCCTCAACTACCAACAATTTAATCAACGAGACATGAGAGAGTTTCCTTTTCGATTGATTCGCTTCAGCTTGGGCACTATCCGCCATCTCTCAGAGGTTCTGGTGTAAGAAAAAGGGTAGATTTAATGGTCTCCTTCCTGTGAAGTGCATCAACAATCTAATGTGATGCAAATGTATTATGTCGAACCTCCTTTCACAGGTGAAATATTTTCTAACTACTCTAAGTAGTTTCCAAAAAGGTTCCTGCAAATATCTACTTGGAACACCTGTCTCGACTTTCCCACCTAAACAATCTCACTTGATGAAGTCTTCATAGCACCCCGCGTCCAAGGGCATGCCTTTAAACCACCTTTCACCGCGCAGGGGGATATATGTTGCGGTCGACAAAGTTTCCTCAATTACCTGGAAAGTGACACCCGAGATCACTGTGTGGAATCCATCGAAACTAAGTGTGAACCGCTCAGCTAGTTTTGTATTGCATCCTTGAATTTTTCTACAAAAGGCTATGCACCCGAACTGTTCAAAGGATGCTCTGACCTCTAGATCTTTGTTGATCAATGCCAATTTTTGGTGCTCGGTCCCAACACCTTTGCCACTCTGCGCACCCTTCCTTATGTTTTGGGAGGTTTCCATGGTGCAACGCGTATTTGTCCTGCACGCGGTGGATTTGGCACGGGCCCAAGGAAGTAATATTGATCAACCTAGGCTTTCGAGAAGAACTACAAATAATGCATAAGCTTGACTGGAAAATAGAATGCATGCAGGACATCCGAAATTTATAACAGAGTGGGTGGAAGGTGGAATCGTGCCAGGGAACACTGGAATCATGGTGACTGGATGTTTCGAAGTGAATTGAATATTTTATGTCGCACATCTGTGTGACGAGTACACTTTGGGGTGTGTAAAGTACAACTAATAAGGGTTCCAGGGCATACACGATACGAGCACTGTGATTTTTCATTCTCCCAATCTTCATAATGAGTTGATGATGGCCACTACACTTGCCGATGCGACTTCTATTAAACAACTTGCCTCAACTCGAGGCACGTAAAAACTTCATTTCTGACAGGACCTGACTCTTTGGGAACAAACTTGTACTATTTACACATGTTTTGACTCTGACATCCCTTCCAAAATCCAAGGGCCAACCGACCACTTGTTGACTTCGACCCCTTTGTTGTTCGATACCTAACCCCACATGATTTGACATAGAGACCATAACTTGACTGAGACCGACTCTAACTGAAAAAGGAAAATGACGATGCTAACACCATCTACTTCATTACCACCTCAATATTGATTTTGATTGATCCTTTGGTTCCATGTTGTTGTTGTTATAATCTAACATCTCCACTTCTTTGTTTTAGTCCTCCATGTATCTCTATACTGGGTTCCTTTCTGGTTCTGTGTTGGTCCATAGTAAATTTGTTGATGTTTGTGACCTTGTCTTGCTTGCTCTGAGACCACTTGTAGTAAACCTTGAAAGATAAAAGATAAAAGATAAGACCTTAACTTGAGAATAACCAAATGGGATCCACACAAGAGAACAACATAAGAATGTAGAAAAAAACACTTAAGGTAGGGTAACACCATCATATACTCCATATGGGAGAAATCACTCTACAATATATGTTTACTATGATACAATACTCAAAATCCAACATATCTCATACATTGGTGTTTATGTGTATTTATACTTTCTAATGAGTATTCCTAGGGATTTATGTCCACTATGCCTTATTATTATATTATTCCCTCTAATTGCATAGTCATCCTATCTATTATCCACCAACTACCTAGCAGGCATGTTGATCCATGATTATGGCCATATTACATTAATTATCCCCCTTGGGTACCTCCCTAGCTACCCTATGTTATCCCCCCTAGGTACATTACATTACATCCCCCATTCGCATATTTTATCCTCAAAAAATGAATGAAAGCAATATAATATGATCTGCTAAGCAATATATCCAATTTGTACCAAACATGAACATCCATCCATCCTAGTGAAAAGTGGGCATGGTGTCTAATTGCTTCCTTTACACCTCAATCCTGATTCTAGTTTTTCCTTTGGTTCCATGTTGTCCTTATGCTACTATGATATCTCCATCCTATCTTTTAGTCCTCCATATGCCACCATACTGGGTGCCTTTTTGGTTTGATGTTGGTCCATAGTAATTTTTCTAACATTCATAGCCTTGCCTTGTTGTATATGTTACCACTTGCAATAAACCTTGTTAGATAAAGGATAAAAGACAAACCCTTAAATCGAGAATAACCAAAATGGATCCACATAAGAGACAACACAACTATGTAGAGAGAACCCTTAAGGTAGGATAACACCATCAAATACTCCTTATGAAACAAATCACTCCATAAGCCATGTTTTCAACAATACAATCCTAAACATCCAACATATCCCATGCAATGATACTTATGTGTATTTATACTTTCTCATGAGTACTATTAGTGATATACACCCACAACCCCTTATTATTATATTATTCCCTCTAACTACCCAGTGGGCCTATTTATTACCCACCAACTACCAAGTGGGTTTATTCCATGATTATAGCCACATACATTAATTATCTCCCTTGGGTGCCTTCTTAAGTGTAATCCCATATTATCCTCCATAATTACCTCCCTAGTACATTACATCCCATCCCCCTTTTCATGTTTCATCCTCAAAACATGATTGGAAACCATATAATATAATCTATTGACACAATGTAATCAACTGGTACAAAGCATGAGTGTCCATCCATCTTAGTGAAATGTGGACATGGGGTCCAACTACTTCATTGCCACATTGATCTCGATTATGGTTGCTCCTTTGGTTCCATAAGGAGTATTTTATGGTGTTCAAATACCAAGTGGGTTTGTTTCATGATTATGTCCACATTACATTAATGATCCCCCTTGGGTACCTCCCTCGGTACCCCATATGATCATCCCCCGGTACATCACATTCCTCCCTACTTCACATATTTCATCCTTGAAACATGAGTGGAAGCCATATAATATGATTTTCTAAGCAATGTAGTCAACTGGTACGAAGCTCGAGCATCCATTCATCTTAGTGAAATGTGGACATGGGGTCCAACTACTTTCTTACCACATTGATCCTGATTCTGGTTGGTCCTTTCGTTCCAAGTTGTCACTCTTGAGAAACAAGTTATCAACGTTCCATATTAGTGACACATATTCAATGGTTATAGCTACTTGTAAATGATATTAGATTTGATATATTAGTTGTATTCCTTAGGGGGGAAAGAGGAGGATTAGGAGTTGGTGTTCATTGCTTTGAATGGGTTTACTTCATCTAAGAAACCCTTTGTCCAAGGTATTTGTGCTTGTGAGAAGATACCATATTTTGAGAAGCTTTGGGACAACTTTATGTAAGAAGAGACAAAGTTAGAATTTAGTTCATATAAGCAAAGTGAAGTAGAATACCTATCCCTCATCAAGAGGATGAGGAAGTAAAGTAAGAAAGGATGCAAGAAGGGTAAGAAGGAATAATCAAGCCAAGGTAAGAAGGATTTGAGTCATGTGAATTTTTTTAAGTGTCACTAGAAGGGACATTATGCCGACCAATATCTAGAGAAGAAGAAAGGGAAGGCCAAGTAACAAAGACATGTTGTAGGGAGTGCAGAGATAATAGTTGGAGTGGATGAGTTAGAATCCAAGATTGAGACTACCTTCTCCATAGTTTCTTCTTTATCTACCAACACCATGTCAGGTGTTGGATTGTATGTGGGAAATGGGGCTTTGAGACACATGACTTATGATAGGACACTCTTGAATTAAAGGTTTCATGAGCAAGTGGGAGGAATACTTATGGATTTGGATCCTAATACCACATATCCCGCGAGTGGATTGGGCTCCATTTCCTTGAACATGCCTTCAGGTGATGTTCTTGAGTTGAATGATGTTTTTTTTGTTCCTAGTTTGAAGAAGAATCTTCTTTCTATTTCTTGTATAAAAAAATTTAAGTGTAGAGTTGCATTTGAAGGACTATAATGCAATATCAATAATTATAGTTAGGAAAGTCCATGTACTTTGGCTAGAGGTGTCTAGGATGGTGGCGTTTATAGGTTTCTATTTGATTCCATGGCACTTGTACATGACAATGGGATGTTGTGGCCCTTTAGTTTTGATAAGGCCTATGATAAAAAGGAATGTCAAGATGCCATGATTGAGGAGTTTAACTCCATCCTAAAAAATGATGTTTGGGAGATTGTTCCAACACATGTGGGGAGATAAATGATTTATTCTATATGGTTGTACAAGATCAAACATGTGATTGATCAAAGTATTGAAAAATACAAGGCACTTTTTGTTACAAGAGGTTCTCACAGAAAGAGGGAGTTAATTATGACGAGACTGATCAAAGTATTAAAAAATACAAGGCACTATTTTTTGCAAGAGGTTCTCATAGAAAGAGTGAGTTGATTATGATGATACATTTACATTTTATCCAGTTACTATGTATTCTTCTATCCAAACCATTCCTACATTAGCAACATGATATAGGTGGTGCTTATACGAGATGGATGTAAATGGGTGTAAAGACAACCGTCTTGAACGGTGCGATTAAAGGAAAAGTGTGTATAAATCACCCCAAATGTTTTAGGGTGCATGGATGTGATACCCATGTTTGTAGGGTGAAGAAATCCCTTTATGGATCAAAGTAGGCACCACAAGCTTGGTACTCTAGGATTGATTAGTACCTCTTGAAATTAGGGTTTATGAATACTAGCGTTGATCCAAATCTTGAATATTTGTACGATAAAGATGATTTTTGTCTTGGTTTTGTATGTAGATGACATAATCATTATAGCTTACAACTTAGAAAAGATTATTATGTGGGCCAAGTAGAAGTTGGAAAGTGAATTAGATCTGAAGGATATTGGTCATCTACATTACTTTTTAAGGTTGGAAGTTTGGTAGGGTCTAGGAGAGGTCTTCCTTTACATGTTGAATGATCAATTCTCTATGGTGGCATATATATATTGTTACTACTTGGCGCTCATCAATTATTGAATGTGCTTTAGATTCTCTTCCCATATTTATTCAACCACACAAGAATTGGTTAAAAACCATAGAATATTGTACATATAAGCTTATAAATGTTGTTGGTGCATTAGTCAAGTTAGAGGGCATGGCCAACCACTTAAAGAAACCTTCCTTAGACTTGAAGGTTTCCTTCCACACATTAGTTGGATCAGTTGGCACTTGATTGATAACATAATTTAATGTTGATCGTATTGAAAAACTTGGTGCCTTTGAGATAATTAAGCATATATTAAATGCAAATGATGGGGAACCAATTCTTGACTATGATTTTATTCGACGATATGTCATCAATATAGAGTTTCTATGTCCTATATTTCTTCTAAACAATTGCAATTAGGATCCTACAAGGCGAGGATCTTGGTCAAATGTGATCCTTTTGTATTAGCTCCTAAACTGGGCATTTGATCTCCTCATTCTCTAGAAGGGAGTGTCTATATATAGGGCTATTGGGTAGACGAGCACTTGGTATCAAATTAATTGCACTTTTTATTTGATAATATATCTAGCTACTCTTGTAGGTGAGGTTAATATACCTTTGTACTCTTCTACCACTAATTGATCTGCATGTGTATATTGCATAGAGGGACTTAAAGAGGCATTGGTAGTCATGGTGATTTTCTTTCCCTTCTAACCAAACCATAAAGAGGAAAAACATCCCTGTCTAAGACAATTATTGCACTTTCTAGCGATGGTTAGAGAGATTGTAGTACTTAGGGATACCTATGGTATATAATATAGCTTATATTCCAAGTTAATAGTGACACCATGAGGCCTAGACTAGTCAATATGTGACTTCCACATATGTGATTGTCCTAAAAGAACATCACAAAATTCACACAATACCTCGTATTTGAAGGGCTTGAAGTTGTATTGCAAGCAACATTATTGACTGACATGTATGTCTATCTTGTCTCAACCAAAAATTGGTGTATGGCTAGGGTGTGATGATGTTGGAGGTTTTATCTTCTTGATGACCTTTATTAACAACAAATCAAGATGACAACTTGGTTCCTCCTCATCATGCTTAGTGTCATAAATAGGAGATCCAAGATACTACCAACGATTAGTGAATTCTTCATCCAACCTTAGGGATATGGCTCACCATTTTGTTGTACTTCTTGGTTTCCTCTTACACAATATTTTTAATACCAAAACCTCATGAGAAATGACTTGAAGCCTGAAAAATGTTTTATTCGAGGATCTTTGAAACTAGTGTTTTTTTCAGTAAGAGACAATGCAATTTTTGCACTCAGCAGACCTTTTGAGCAGTGGGGCATAGACATAATAGGAGAGATAAATCCCCATTTGTGAGATCAGGCTCCTCTAGTTGCCACTATCAAGAATGAAATGCAGTGGTGTCCTTTTCATCTACATATATTAGTGGAAGAGGCACTCACCTTAACTTGTACCTTGAAGGACATCATTCATCCAAATTGAATCCTTGTTGAAGGTGCCTTTGTCAATATTAGGATTCATAGAAGTGTCTAGGAAAAATGCCCCACCATCTCATTTCTCTTTGTCTCGAGGGCTTTTTGGAGCAACAACTTGACATGATCTCCTACTTTGCCATTTTTCTTTTCATCCACCATGTGAGGCCACTTAGGTTGGTTGGGAAGTTCTTCACTAAGCTCTATTAGTTCAAGGCCCAATGTCCCTCGGCCTTAACCTTGTAGGGGACATGCATAGAAAAACCACAAATAGTCAATTGCTTTGATACCATTGATTATGTTGAGAATAAAATGTAAGTAGCATTCACATAGAAAAGAAATGCAAAAAAATAGTTAAAACCAATTTATAATAATAAAACATTTGTTAAAACAATGAACTCTACAATTGTATTTCTAAATAAACACTTAATTTAATCTTTAAATTATTAAAGAATTTATTTATAAAAAATAAAAATAAAATAAAAAAATAAAATAAAATTAAAAAAATTAAAAATTAAAAATTAAAAAANTAAACACTTAATTTAATCTTTAAATTATTAAAGCATTTATTTATAAAAAATAAAAATAAAATAAAAAAATAAAATAAAATAAAATAAATTAAAAATAAAAAAATAAAAAAAATTT
>JZKD02S1650075.1:14744-28668 GCA_000966675.3 Picea glauca
GGCCCCGGAAGTGAAAACCTGCTAAAAATAGTAAATTGCCAAAATGGCCAGAAAACTGTTTTGAGCCATTTGGAAAAGGTGGGTGGCCCCCGATATCCACCTGGATCATATATACACTTAGGGATTGGGAACTGCAACAAAAAATCAAGTCAAGGTATACGCTCTATTCTAGGGTATTTCCATCACCACTAGCTTGGGAATAAGAAAATTGGCAGTCATCAGAGACTCGAGGATTGTCATTAATTCTTTAACTCACAAGGAATCTCCAAAAGAATTCCATCTAGCTTCGATCCTCTCCATAATCACAAAACTTACATAGAAGTTGGCCAAAATTTCCTTTTTTCATTTCTTAAGAGAGAACAGTGTAAAGGTAGACAGTTTGGAAAATGATGACTCTAGTCCGCCTCAAGGAATTTAAAAAAAAAAATGGGGGTTTGTCTCTTTCCTATCCCATAAGCTCATCACTCAAGATGTTATACCTTAGGCATGGATTTATCAGATCACGAGGCAAGTTATAAAGGAAGGAAAGGACCATGCAAGCGCGATGGAGATTCAAGGATGCAACTCATCTAGAGTAGTATGAGTTAGGTAATGGAAAATTTAAGTTTTACACCCTCTACATGTATTCTCTTCTGGAGCATTGGGGTTATTCAAATTGAGTTATGGGTAGTCATGAATGTCTAGGGTATGCTTCATGGAGCAATAGGATCTATTTCTCTAGTTCATATTAGGAGGGAAATTAATTAGTTGGCGGAGTGGAAAGACCATCCCCATATGCCCACGAGGCCTCAGCGTCCTGCATGTTGGGTAAGTGATAGACCTTCTTGGTCTATCCTCTCTTAGTATAACATATTTATCTTCACTCGGTGTATTTCATATTCTATTGTTTGGTGTTGGGTAGATAGGAGTTTAGTTTTTTGGTCCTTTTTATGGAGGGAGAGGTCTGGAAAACCTTTTCTTAGTCCCTCTTTTTGGATCATTGTTTGTGCCTCCACCTTTGTTTATCGTCTTGGTAGCATTGTGCAGTTGTGGATTTGTAGCGGCTATTTCTTATGGTCTTATCCTCCTTTGGTGAATTTTTGGCTAGTTAAATCTGGTGCCACAACTTTGTGGAGTGTTTGTGCTTCATCTCTAGCCAGAATGTTGATCGTTTCTTTTAGTGAAACACATAATTTTCACTTACATCATGTCTTCTTACCCTCGTGAAGTTGCTTGGAGTTGGTGGCCATGTTTCCTCTCAATTCTTATCATCTATCTCAAGAGTGGTTTTGGTCCTTTTCTCGACAATCTAGTTTTCCTAAATCTTTCTCAGAAACAAAGTTTCTTTTTTTTGGATTTGGAACAGCATGGATCCTCAATATCTCAGAGGTATTCACAGGACCTTGAGGAGACATGAAGAGATCTTACAAAGTAATGAAACCTCTCTTTGATCTTTC
Organism: Picea glauca; assembly: GCA_000966675.3. NCBI lineage: Eukaryota > Viridiplantae > Streptophyta > Pinopsida > Pinales > Pinaceae > Picea > Picea glauca. The sequence continues at coordinate 16,181 of JZKD02S1650075.1, forward strand.
TCTATAATTCTTTGCAACTTGGAAAGGAAATGTCGAGAACAATATGACAAGATAATGAGCATTCTAGGATAATATGGGGAGAAAATATCATAAATTGAAATGGAATGTTATAAGATAACACACGTTGTTTAGTATATAAGTGAAGATGTTGTATCAGACTTCACAACTTAGTAGACTACAAGTTAGATGGAGGAGAAAGTTGATGAAGAATATTCTCGACAGTAGCTCAAGGACCCAATAGAAATGGACCAACCTCCCCTTCCTCTAGAGGAAAATATACAACAACAAATCTCTTAAATGTTTTATAAATCCATATATATTTTAAATGTTTTTTACATACGTTATACATTTCATGCTAGTATCTATGTAGATACATCAAAACTAAGAATGAAAGTTTTAGATAATGGGGGGAAATCAAATTACAACGGGCCTCGATACTCTTTAATATCTCACCATTTTTTGTCACCTTTTAATACAAATTTTCTCCAATCTCAATTTAAAATAAGTTTTAAAATGATGATATTATAAAAACCTTTATAAAAACATAAATCTGTAAATATTTTATTAATTCAATTTTATAATTTATTATTATTGTTTTAAAAATAATAATACAGTTAGGAGAAAATTTGTCTAACACTTTTTTTTAAGATAAAAATTTTAATACACAAAACCAAATTAATAAATAATATATAACTCATTTACAATCAATCCATTCACTCACTAAAAATAAATATATCACTTATTAATTTCAACCTTATAATCAACTACCATTTTTTAACTTCAATTTTATTAATTTCAAATACCATTTACTCAAATTTAATTTACAATTTAATTCCACTCAATCATTTCTTACCTTATTAACCACCTTATTAAATAATTCCTTACTTTATTGACCACCTTTTGAAATATGTTTTTTTTTTTAATTCCTCAATTTCAACTACCACTTTCTAATTTTCAACCTCATAGTGAACTACAACTTACTCATATCGAACCTATCATTTTATTTTCATTAAATCATTCCTTACCTTGTTGACCATTTGTTAAATGTCATTTCTCTATACCACTAATTTCACCTAAATCAAGCACTAATTTCACCTAAATCAAGCACTAATGTTTGAAATGCATTTACATTTATTTTATTCCTCAATTTCATTGCCTTGACCATTTGTTAAATGTCATTTCTCTATACCGGCTTATAATGTCACCTAAATCAAGCACTAATGTTTGAAATGCATTTACATTTATTTTATTCCTCAATTTCATTGCCTTTATGCACTTTGGGAAGGTATTAAATAATTTAATGATGCATTTCAAGCCCATGTTGAAATTGTGTATTAGGTAAAGGTTACCACTCACACTCATTGACAAAGATACATCTAAGGGTACATGCTTGCAACTATATCTTCATTGTGTATTAGGTAAAGGTTGATTTACCACTCACACTCATTGACATAGATACATCTAAGGGTACATGCTTGCAACTATATCTTCATTTAAGATTTGATAAGATTTGATATTGACATTTTATTAAATGATTTTATTTTAAAATTCAAATTTAATATTGACATTGATTTTGATATTTTATTAAATATTTTTGTTACATTCAAATTTAATTAATTAATATTATTCATATTGATTTTGATATTTTACTAAATAATGTTGTTACATTTTATGAGATAATTTATTAATGTGAATAAATAGAAAAATGTAAATATAAATAAAATCTATGTTTTTCATAATTATATTAATTTTTTATTTAAAATTTTGTTAAATATATTATTGATTAAAAAAAAAATATTCAAAATTATATTATTTTTTAATATTTTTATTTAATAAATTTGATTTGATTAATTTTTTTAACAATTTTTAGTATTAAAATAATGATGATTAATAATGTGTGTTTATGTTATTAAATAATTGATTTTTTCTCCTATTTACTCATCATTATAATTTTTATTTGTCTAAATGTTTTGGTATGTTAAAGTGACTTTTTAATTATTACTATTGTAATATTGTAATTTTAGATATTTGGGTTTGTTTATTCCATATTGTTTGAATATCTTAATTTCTTTCTAAATTAACAATATGTTTAGTTGTATTATAATTTAATAAGAGAATTTATTTTATGTTGAAATAGAATGTTTGGGAAAAAATCAACCATTATGAAATAATTTTCAAATTGTGAAAATAATTTATATGTGGTAGATTTTATTTATTTTTTCTTAATTTTTTCTATCATAATTTATGAATCTCTTTCAACAATCAAAATGTTGTGTTTTTAAGTGTAATTGACATATAAAAATATTTTTACAAAATCATTACTTTTGTAAAGTTGGTAGATTCTCTTATGTTTTAAGTATATATCTTCATCGAGAATCTTTTTCAACAATCTAAATGTTATGTTTTTAAGTGTAGTTCACATATTAAAAAATAGAATTTATATGTGGTACAATTTATTTATTTTTTCTTGATTTTTTCTATCATATATTATATGAATCTTTCTCAAGAATCAAAATGTTATGTTTTTAAGTGTAGTTGACATATAAAAAATCTTTACAAAATCATTACTTTTGTAAAGTTGGTAGATTCTCTTATGTTTTAAGTATATATCTCCATCACTAGTCTCTTTCAACCATCAAAATATTATGTTTTTAAGTGTAGTTCACATATAAAAATATCTTTACAAAATCATTACTTTTATAAAGTTGATGGATTCTCTTATGTTTTAAGTATATATTTTCATAGATCTATTCATTGAATGCCAAAGATTTCTACCATCCCTACTCACCATGAATTATTTATAAATATTTTATCAAAATTTAATTTAATATACCAAAAAAAAATGGATACAACCATTTATTTGTATTTATGTGTATATATTGACTAAAAATAAACATAATTGAATGATTTAGAAACTAAAATTTCCATATTAACCATTTTTTAAAAATATTCTTCTAAGCCTTTAAAATCTTGYTATTTCTATTATTATTTTATTTTACTAAATTTATGTAACAATYATTATTATTCTTYCTTTAATTTGCAARAAAGTTTTAGCTACATTATGATTTCATATTAACCATTTTTTTTAAATATTCTTCTAAACATTTAAAATCTTGCTCTTTCTATTTTTTTTGTTTGCTAAATTTATATAACAATCATTGCTATCCTTTCTTTGATTTGCAAGAAAGTTTTAACTACATTATAAAAGATCCCATTGARATGCTTTATCTAAATATTGCATGCTACATAGAAGAGACAAACAATACTATACATAGAGTATTGGGACCTCCATAGAATGTAAAATCCCATGTTCCACAACAAATATGAGTCACCAAATGGTCAGAGATTAGTGGCGATGTTAAAGTTAGATTGGGCCCACTTTTAACATATTCCATATTCCATTTTTTTAAAGAATCCAATCATGCCCTACAATGATTATTATAAATTGAATATACATATAATGCTTATGGACCATGGGATATGTAGCAATCAAGTAGATTATCTTAAATTGAATATACATATAATGCTTATGGACCATGGGATATGTAGCAATCAAGTAGATTATCTTATTGAGAATATAAATATTGTCTTTAGGGTGGAAATTTATGTTTGGTAATATTTGTGGAGTAAATTAATTTTGTAAGTTGGTTTTTGTTTTTTTGTTTTTTTTAATTTGATGATTTTTTCAACTAATTTGGGATTGTGATTGATTTTTAAGTATTTGGGTTAGTGAAGAATAGAGTAGAACTTTAATACATAGAATTTGAATTATATAGAATTTAAGTTACTTCTAAAATTTTAACTGGATTTGGTTTCATTTTTTATTTAGAAATGTGGTTCATTTACTATAAAATTAACTTCTTTCAACATTACTAGATTTTACTATACTAAATTTTTAACATAATCAGTTGGAACCATAAAATTTCCATAATTCCAACTTAATCATATTACATAAATATTGTTTAAATAGCTAACCACTTACTTTCCAAAAAAAAATTCAATATATAGAAATTTTGATTGAATTATCAACATTGACAAGTGGAATCATAAAATTTCCATAATTCCAACTTGTTCATGTGTTACATTTTAGGTTGAATTTCAATCTAATGTTTAAATTTTTCCTCTGTTTACGTGTAATGATGGAAGCTTTTATGTGAAATTATGGTAAAACTTAAATGTTTAGAAACATTTTGTTCTTAGTTATGTGTTTTTTAACTAAAATATTATTTTATGGTTTTTATGGCTATAATGATATATCTTACAATTGAAATTTTGTTCTATATTAGTATTCTTCTTTTAAATGTGTGCTAGGTGTTTGTGTTGTGAATAATATAATGTGTGACAATTAAAGATAGAGGTGGTTTATAAAGCATCACTTGTACCAAAATATTTATCAATACAAAAGTTGGTTTTAACATGTAAACCTCTAGGTTGATGTCATAGTATCCTCACTCACTTTGATACTAGCGTTGTTGATGGTTTTATTGATATTCCCTATAGACCTTCTTTGACTTGTGATTGTTATCTATATAATGTCAACAAAAATTGCAAGTCTTATTGTTATAGTTGCATGTCCCATGATTCAAATTTTGCGCCACATAAATATTATCATTTCTCCCTAACCACAAACGAGAAATAAAAGGGACAACATGTCCATGGGACATTAGGGTTAGATAGGGACCATCATATCAATAACAACTAAATGACAAAGCCACTAGGGATGACTTAAAAAATGTCAATGATGTTAGTACCTAGTGTTGTATTGGTGGGAGTTTACCACAACTAGTCCATGTTTAATTTTAATAACATTACTCTCTGAGAATTGTATATGTGGGAGCTGGTGATGACATGCAAATCCCATGTTTTAGGTTATTTGGTTTGCTAGTGCTACAAAGAACATGATTGTTTAAAAAATGTTCTTTAATATTGTTGATGATTTCAATATAATATCTTATGGGTTGTCTTTCTCTTGTGATTGTGATCTTTTCTTTTCTAAGGAAAACCTCACAAAGAAACCAAAGGAATGCTTCCTACACTTTTCGATGGCATCCGTAGTAAAAATTTTGGTGTAGACTAGTGTGCCTAACCCAGGGGGATTCCAACTAAACACATGTTGGTACAAAACTAACAGAATGCTAACAAAATTGGCAACAATACATTGAGCTAACTCCTTGGGATTTTTTATTTGAAGCACATGGGTTTGGACTTTGATCCATTTATTTGTGCACTGGTCATGGGATCATTTAATATAATATCTTTTGGATGTAATCACACATTCGACCACTACCTCAAGGTGACCTCATGGCTCTAGGAAAATCCCTCATGAGAATTGAAATTTTCTCATTGGTGAAAAACTCCTTGCTCCTCACCAATGGATGCAACCCCCTTGGGAGATAGTGATTATGCTCTATGTGGCATCTATAATAATTAGAATTCTCACTTTGTTGCATTATTATATCCCATGATTGAGATTCCATTCCAAATTAATACTATCCTTATGATTACATGTTTTTTGGGTGTGTCTGCATGTTATTATTATTATTCCCATGTACATAACAAATTATTTTTTGAAATATATGTCTTATATACATAGAAAATATTTACATCAACAAATAAAAAAGTGGAAGGTTATATACAATGGAACTTATATCCTATTCCTCAATCACATTACCGAAGTGGAAATAAAATCAAAAAGTGTTATTGCATCTAGAGACCCCACATCCTTAATAAGAATGAAACATTTGGCCAACAATTGTTTCATACCTCATCCCTTCACATGGTGTAGAAAACCAAAAAAATCATTGACTTCGTTATAAAAAACATACCCACAATGGACCTTCAAGAGGGCATAGAGAGTGAAGATCTCTAAAAAATGTTGAGTACCAATGAAAGAGGAGTGAATCAAATAGTTGCAATCACCAAGCAAGGTTGTTTTCCAATAAATCATTACTTGGAGAAGAACTCGATACTGATCTTGAACATCCACTCTTTGAAAAGTAGCAATCTTAGAACATGTGCTTCACTATCTTAGAGTGTTGGAAAAGGACAAATTCCATGATATGGAACACTCTTTTACTAACCTAGCCTTGGAAAGAAGCCCCTGATAAATAGCCAACCATGTAAAAACATGCAACTTGTAGGATAGTCTAATAGACAACACACTATGTAGTTGACAAACCCACCTATTCAAATACCCAATGTGCATGGAGGACATGGGACAGCGGATGACATTAATGTCAAAGGGAATATAACATATACGAGTCATAATATTGAAGGGGTGACCATGGTCCATCCCCAATCCTACCAAATGTTCTTGGCATTGCAATCATCATCTTGGACACATCCTCCTAGTAAGGATGAGCCCAAAAGGCTAAGTGAAAATTGTTAAACAATATGGTTTATAAGGCATTACGTGCAACCAAATCTTTCAAATTCATAGGTTGGCTTTAGGGATCAAGTCCCCAACTAGATGTGATAGCATCGACCCTTAGCTTAATTCTAATGTTGTCAATGATAATCTTACTATTACAATGAACAACTGTATGATTGTGATTTAATTCCACATTAATACTCTCATCCTCCTCTTAGCCACCAATGAGAAATAAAAGAAAAAGCCACCCATAAGACCATAGTGTTAGAGATAAGAGTTAATATTATACCTTTCATAGTCATAAGACTTAATATTTTTTCATAATATTTTCCATTTTCAAAATAACCCTTCTCCCATGAGCTTCGCTTACTAATTACTAATTCCTCAGTATCCTAAGTAATCCACCTAACATTCATTACATCATATAATGCTCATAGGGGTGAAGAAGTAGGATTGAAACTAGAGAATTGAAATGTATCACGTCGATTGTGACGTCTAGGACTTGCAAACAATAACTAGAACTTACTGGGAAGGTCACCCATCCTAATATGACTTTGACTCAAACATGCTTAATCATGAAGTTTTTCTTATAATCAAACCCACTTAACTTGTTACCTCATTTTGAAAATTTAACAAATATTGTGTCTTATAAATCATTGATTCATATTTAATTATGAATCAATTAATCATATTAAAACAAATAACATTTTTTAAAATCTTAATATTTACTAAATATAAATATAAAATATACCAATCAATACCATTCAATTTACTTCACTAATTTCAATTACACTTTTTCACTCAATCATAAACATCACTTAACATAATAAATACTAAAAACAAATCTTTCATGTTCATGAAAAACATATCATTATAAATCATTTTAATATTAAATATTCAACACAATTAGTTCTAAATAGGATAGTTCATAATATTGAAGTGAAAAAGCTACCATATGATAAAGATGTATAATAAAATGGAGGCATTTGAAAGTTACATACAACCTAATCCAATTCAAATGCATGGTGTATCTGCAAAGATTTCATCATCTATGTATTATAATACAATATTAATCCCATAGATCCTAAGCATGGAGGGGTTCTATAAAATTGTGTGTTAAAGCCCTCTTCTCAATCACTACTCACCCACATTGGGCCTACCATCTCACCTCCACTAGATCATATCTTAAGGAAAGCAACTTTTATATGCAATTTCCTATTGGACCTACCATCCCACCTAAACCAAGCACTCACATTTTGAAATACATTTATATTTATCTTGTTCCAACCAACAAAAAATCAAATCACGAAGCAGTGCGTAGAGCAAATTCGACACCCTTCACAGGGTTATAAAAATTATTGTTTTTATGTAAATAATATAACAATCCATATAAGCACTCATATTATATGACTAGTGCCCTTCAAAGGGAAATATAATATTTATTAGCAATAAAAAAAATTAATTACTTGTAGCATAATTTAATCTTTTAGGGGCTGAGTAAAATCGGTGTTCTTACATGTAGTTGATCTATTTGGCTTGCTTGTGATTTTGACAAAAGAGGAGATTGGATGTTGATGTATGAGTAGAAGAAGATCAAGTATTATTGCAAGTGATTCATCATGCTCATAATAATAAGAGGGCATGTCTAAGAAAATGAATGATGATGTTGTGAGATCGTTGAGGTTGGTGAAGAATGAGGCTTCTTTCAAGTAGGAACACATTTGTTAGGGCCCTATCCTAACCTCCCTACTTTCGGTTACTTAGGAGTTGGTTAATTCTTGTATGTGGTCATCCTCTTTGAATAAAGCTCATTAGATAGTATTGGATAGTTATTTAATGTAAAATGCTCCATTTTATAAGGTCCACTAGGTAGTTGGTACCCTTTAGTGACAGGATTACAAGTAGTTAGGTTTTTTTCTATGGAAAAGTTATTTAAAGATATAAGAGACTATGGAATGTCTTATCTTGTGTTGTGTATTTGGAGCTTTGCTTAGTGAAAAAATGCACCACCTTAAGAGGCAAGTGAACATTGTTTTCCTTCTTGGCATTATCAATATACAAAGGTATCTTTACATATTTCATCATATTGTCCCTTGTTTCTAGTTATTCTACAATTGTATTCTCTTTATACCTAGTTGTGTTTCAACTTTCAAGGTTTAAGGAACACTACAACATTGCTTAATGACTAGTGCTTATTAATCAAACAAGTAGCTATGCAATTATCAATTTCTTATGATAGTGTGTATTGCAAGTTGTGAAACATGTAAGAGAACATATAATGATATTATATGAAATGATATTATACGAAATGATATAAGATTATACGACCATAGACTATTAGAAATAATTTCAATACATGTGTTCTAGAATATGGATTATTTTTTTGGTTAGGCTAGTTTGTACTCCAAACTACTCTTATTGGGCCACGGGAAATATGAAATGCTATTATGTAACAATAAGAAGAGTTTAGATAAACAAACCACCCAAAGATATGAGCTAAAATATATGCTAATTTAATGTTGAGGAAATTAAATGATTGCAACTCATCCAATCCAAATTATTTAAAACATATGGATTGATCATGCTTGTTGGAAAAATGGCAATGAATCACAGCTCCAAAAAATTGTTATTGAGGTAAAATATTTAAAACATACATCAAAGTACATAGGTAAATGCCTTAGCATTCTCATATTGGTTTCTCAATTTTGACATCCTCTTTATTTTGAGCTTCTAGAATTTTCCTTTCTCCATGAATCATGTCTCTCGACTCTTACTTACAAAAAAAAGTCCTATATGATCAAAAACACAATAAGCATGTCGATATGTTGATATATTGCACAGACTATTTATATCCCCCCAAACATAAAATACATGGATGTATCTATGTGATTAATGTTATTTGGTTAAGATTCGAATAAAACGTGTATTATCACTAAACTAAAAGGCAATTATGAATACTTAGGTTATTACCAAGGCTTGACTATGTACCAATTAATCCCTTTGAAAGAGTCGATGTGAATAATTATTAGCAGTGCCTCTAAAGTCAATGCGGGAGGTAGCCATGGATGTAGTAGTATTTGCTACAATTTATGTAAATAGTTTGAGGAGTGTCCACATCTTCCTATCACTCTCAATGGTTATGATCTATCACTCTCAATGGTTATGATCTGAAAATGAATCTTTCATATAGGGCACCAATTCATTGAGCTATAATACCCAAACTTACCAAAATAGAAAAAAAAAAAAAAAAAACACCACAATTTCAATTGAACAAGGTGTGTAAGCACTAAAAACAATTGTTTACTAGAAATTTTATCTACCATATGTTAGACAATACTATTCTAAGACTAAAAAGTTAGGGCTTGTAAAACTGCCACAAAGGAAGCTCTACAAGCCACTAGGTAGACACCTACCATATGTTAGACAATACTATTCTAGGACTAGAAAGTTAGGGCTTGTAAAACTGCCACAAGGAAGCTCTACAAGCCACAAAGCAGGACACTAGGTATTCAAAGGTAGAAAGGTACTATGCATTTAATGATTTTTTTTAGTCATTATTTTGAATCGTAGAAGTCTCCTCGAAACACTCCCATAGTATGATGTTAAGATATGGAGGATGTGAAACCCCACAATAAGATGGTGAAGAGATACACAAATAAAAACTAGGCTAAACTTATAAGAGAAGGAAGACATACACAAATAAAATGCCTACTTAAACTAGGCTAAATTTCTAAGAGAGGGATTAATCAATGGCCTTCAAATAGTTTAAAAGGTATTTCGATTACTATATCCCCTACCCTACATGAGATAAAAATACCTCACTCCACCTTATTTCAAGAATTACATTTACTTTGGGACATTGTTTATGCATTAATCATTGTGCCTCATTTTCGATCACCTTTATCAGAATTAAACAAATAAAAAAATTATGATTTGATGTATTTATTTCATATATTGTATTTTTTTGTATTTTTTTATGTTTAAGGTTGATTAAGATATTTCAAAAAATTTGTATACCACATTTACATTTTTTTAAGTGATGAGATTGAATTTTTTAGGTGATGAAATTGGAACTATCAAATTCGATCCAAATACATGTGGGAAAAAAATACTAAAAAAGATGGCATTTTAGTTATTTTTTAGTGTGTTTTTAATCTATGTTTTCACTTTGTTGATGCTCTAAATTAGGCCATGGAGGATGTATCCATCTCTAAGATTGCTTCAAAAGATAATGCTAGATAACCGGTAGTGTTTCTGTCTCAGTTAATGTCAACATTATTCATATCCACCTATTGTTTATCAAGTTAATCGTTGTAATCTTGACTCAAGTATCATATATCTTCACCATTGTCCTTGCATGCAAAATTTCCAACCCATTGGTGCTTTATCATAGCATTTTATACATTGATACAACACTCTCATTTTGGTTATGGTGAATGAGGATAGGAAAGATTTGAGGCTCGAAGCCATCCTTTTCTTGTATACGCTTGTCGAATATTCTTATGTTGGGTCAAACCCTATCTCATTTGGACTCTTGTGAACTTGGGGGAAAGCCCATGAACCTCTTCCTCTTCATCAACCTTTTCCTATCCCTTGCAAACTCAAAATCAACCTTGGAAATCTCTACTAGCAACCCATTTGCCAAAATCAATTTGTTGTTTTTGGATATGAATTTAGGGGATGAAATAAATATGTTTTTGTTGAGTTATAAGCGCCTTTATTTATGGGTAGTATATGTTGTCTTTTACTTGCATGATCATGGCACAATCATGATATTATTAGCAATGGCCATAGGCCATGATTGGTAGATGATATATATTGAATGTTTTAATATTTTTAAAATACATAAGCATGCATGTGTTGAACAACACTCTTGTCATGGTTGGATGGTTGAAGAAAAACGTGTTTCAAATCTATATTAGTCAATGCTTTTTATTGATGGTTGGGTAGTGATCTTGTTTGGGTTATGGACTCAAAAATTGAAGTCATTGACTACTAGATAGTGAGATATATGCATAGATTTTCTTGGGTTTACAAATATATGCAATCTCAAAATTAGTAGGAGGTTATGTATTAAGGTTCGTGATTGTTTGAGGGGTTCCATGCATAAGATTTTTCTATGTGTTGGTGTATTGGACTAGTGAAGAGTTGTAGGCACATTTGTTTGTGTTTTATCCCTACACCAAATTTTTTAGTACATATACATGTCTGGAATGCTTTTGAAGTGGTGTCATTCATAGCTCCTTGGCTATATACATATGCATGCATAGAATGTACACTACAAATTGCTATACTCGGTATTGTGTTAATATGGTTGAATGGTGGTATGGTCAAAAATAGGTTTGGGCATGAAGCCATACTTGCATAATGTACTACTGAGCAAATTCAAGAATTAATTTTTTTCTTGGTTATATTAGTTGAAAGTGACACCAACCTTGTGGCTTATTTGGTTGATTAAGCAAACCTTGTTTTAATATTTTACTTGTGCATTGATACAATTGATGAATGAGGTCATTGTTTTCTTGGACAGTGAAAATTCAAGGGGAAGTTATGACTATTCATATAACTTCCTACCCTTTATAAAAGGAGAGGAAGGAGACTTAAAAAAAGTAAGGAGAAAGAGCATGCATGCTTGTGTTCATGTTGTTTTAATCCATCAAGTAGGTTGACATATGCTTGTAATGATAGGATGGCTTACAACCGAGGCCAAGCATAAGGATTAAAGTAGGTTTTCTTTCTTCTAAAGGTAAATTTGTTTATTCGGGTTCATGGTCGTACACATTATTGTAAATTTTTTAAGTAACTCAACCATGTATACAAATACTTTCCAGACAATCTGCAAGATACCAGATATATAAAATATGCAGAATAGAAATGAAATGCTAGAAATGGCAGAATAATAGTAAAATATCCAGCATAATCTTCACAATACACAGAAATGATATACGAAATAGCAATAGAAAAGCACTTTGATTCAGAAAGCAATGTTCACAGGCCTCTTCAAGGGGGAAACCTCCAGTCGAGCAGCGCTCTGTTACAATAATCTCCAAGCTAGGGTTCACATACCCTCGCCCCTTATTTATACTAAATATGTCTATTAAGAGAAGCATCTAGAGGA